>SJYA01002266.1:141035-386950 GCA_006410615.1 Neotragus moschatus | reverse complement strand
CAGTACTTTGGCCACCTCATGTGAAGAGTTGACTCATTGGAAAAGACTCTGATTCTGGGAGGGATTGGGTGCAGGAGGTAAAGGGGACAACCGAGGATGAAATGGCTGGATGGCATCACTGACTCGATGGACACTGGTCTGGGTGAACTCTGGGAGTTGGTGATGGACAGGGTGGCCTGGCGTGCTGTGAATCATGGTGTCACAAAGAGTCAGACATGACTGAGCGACTGAACTGAACTGAACTGAAGGAATAAATTCATGGCTTAAATGACTTAATGATTATAATAGGTAGTTAGAATGAGGTTTTCCAAATAGTATATGATTAATAGAGCAATCAATAATAGAAACTTGAGTAAAAATAAATTATAATAGTTGATAATCAGCAAATTTAAAAACTTATTAAATCATAGTTGTTGAATATCAGCCTACATTATGTTTAGGAAATAACTGACCTAGTCTTCCTAAGATAAATTTACTACTCATCATGTCTTATTTGTATTAATGAAACAGAAGAACATTCAGAGCTCTGGGTTTTGCAGTCATTATAAATTCCACTTCATGAAGATAATGAAACACTTGGCAGCATAATTAATAGTCATTTTACCTTTGTGTGATCTCAGTCACTGGGCCTGTAGTAGAAGAGCTTATTAGACCTTGATTAAATAATTGTTACAAGAGTACTATTCTCTTGGGTCTTGTCTATAGAGCTTAATTTATTCAATTATGCTGCATTATTTGAACCATAATTGCACTTATATGCTACATTAGTATACATGCGGTGCAACAAGTGACTTAAAATTTCATCCAGAAGTTATTGTGTTGGCCCAAAAGTTTATATCAACCTTTACATAAAATCTTATGGAAAAACTTTAATGAACTTTTTCACCAACCCAGTATTTTGAACACTAGTTCACACATATACGCACTCAAAAATTGTTTGTGTTTTTTATTTAAATGGAAATAAACTGACACATTGTCTATAATATTATGTATATAATTACATTTTTATGATATGTGTGTCATACCACACACTAAGTCTAAAAATAATTTTAGATTTTCTCTGCTTTTCTACAAAAATAAATATTATCAAATTGTTACAGAATCAATTCTTGTCACCTAATTTTACCACAGTTTTTATTGAAAATTTTAATAAAGGCAATATGGGCTATATATTAGTATGCAGTATTTCATTCAGATTATTTTTACTAAAGTAGACACAGAGGATAAAAAGAAGAGAAATACACTCTAAGTGCTTTGAATTGCCTTATCTTATAAAAGAAACAGTGATAACAAGCACTCATTAATTGCCTTATTTAATCCTTAGGAAACAGAATAATATAAATGATACTTCTCATACAAGGATGGGGAAAAATAAGGAACCATAGATAGCACAAGCAACATATTAATTATTCAGCTGTAGGTTAATAACCATAGAATATAAAACTGGAATATTACTGACACAAAAGTTTCAAATTTTTATTATATTGTATGTATCATTTAATTTTTATTATTGGTTCAGTTGCTCAGTCATGTCCAGCTCTTTGAGACCCCATGGACTGAAGCATGCCAAGCATCCCTGTCCATCATTAACTCCTGGAGCTTCCTCAGACTCATGTCCATTGAGTCGGTGATCCCATCCAACCATCTCATCCTCTGTCATCACTTTCTCCTCCTGCCTTCAATCTTTCCCAGCATCATTGGTCTTTTCCAATGAGTCAGATCAATACTTATTTGATTTCTACTACTGGAAATATATTCTGAGAGATTATAATATATATATATATGTATATATAATAAGATATATATATAATATATAAAAGTGACAAGCTCACACATGTATTTTATTTTAACCTATACAATATTAACATTTAAGATAATTTAAATGTGTCTATTTCAAGATATGTAGAAACTAAATGTAACACTGCTTGAATTGATTTCCAGTATATTGGAGTCATAGAATCCTTCTAATTCTAATCCTACTAATTTGTCTAATTCTGACAAATATTCGATATGAGACCTTTAGCAAGCTGTTTAACTTCTCTATAGTTGCAATTGTCTCATCTGCAAAATGGTTTAATAAAGGTAATTTCCAGAAGTTGTAGGTAGCATTAATGATTTAATGTATACAAAACACCCATAAAATATCAGTTGTTTTTGTTGTTATTAGTATCATCAAAAATAAAATATCTTTAATATTGCAAATGGTTATAATTATTTAATATGTAAAAATAAAATAATTTCAGCCTAAATAAGATAACATTAATGAAAAAAGTGATTTTCTTCTATATATGTTTACTCTTCATGACTATTTTTAAACTAATTTTTAAAATAATATTAAAATGAAGGAACTTCTAATATATTCAAAGGAATGTGCTAGCATTAAAACTTTCTAAACATTTGAAATTTCATCATAGGAAGCTCTATTTATTTATTTTTTAATGATATTTTCTATTTTTGAAATTGTGGAGCTTCAACTGTGGAAAATACGCTGTAGTATTATCTTATGACAAAGATGTATTATACAATAATCATGGACCAAAAGAATTTATTTCTGTAGATAAAGCGACTCTAATTTTTCAAAACCCTTGCCAAAAGGTAAACCCATACTTACTCATTTGTGACAAAGGCTATTTCCTTTAGTTAAAGGAAGATACCCTGGAATAGGAAATGGCAACCGACTCCAATATTCTTGCCCTAAAAATTCCATGGCTGTGAAAAGAAGAGAAGCCAAAAGCAAAAGAGCAAAGAAAAAGTATACCCATTTGGATGCAGAGTTCCAAAGAATAGTAAGGAGAGATAAAAAAGCCTTCCTCGGCAATCAATGCAAAGAAATAGAGAAAAACAATATAATGGGAAAGACTAGAGATCTCTTCAAGAAAACNGTGAAAAGAAGAGAAGCCAAAAGCAAAAGAGCAAAGAAAAAGTATACCCATTTGGATGCAGAGTTCCAAAGAATAGTAAGGAGAGATAAAAAAGCCTTCCTCGGCAATCAATGCAAAGAAATAGAGAAAAACAATATAATGGGAAAGACTAGAGATCTCTTCAAGAAAACTAAAGATACCAAGGGAACTTTTCATGCAAAGATGGGCTTGATAAAGGACAGAAATGGTATGGACCTAACAGAAGCAGAGGACATTAAGAAGAGGTGGCAAGAATACACAGAAAAACTGTACAAAAAAAAGATCTTCATGACCCAGATAATCATGATGGTGTGATCACTCACCTAGAGCGAGACAATCCAGTAATGTGAAGTCAAGTGGACCTTCAGAAGTATTACAAGCAAAGCTAGTAGAGGTGATGGAATTCAAGTAGAGCTATTTGAAATCCTAAAAGATGATGCTGTGAAAATGCTGCAATCAATATGCCAGCAAATTTGGAAAACTCAGCAGTGCCCACAGGACTGGAAAAGGTCAGTTTTCATTCCAATCCCAAAGAAAGGCAATGCCAAAGAATGTTCAAACTACCGCACAATTGCACTCATCTCACATGTTAGTAAAGTAATGCTCAAAATTCTCCAAGCCAGCCTTCAGCAATACGTGAACCATGAACTTCCAGATGTTCAAGCTGGTTTTAGAAAGGGCAGAGGAACCAGAGATCAAATTTTCAACATCCAATGGATTATCAAAAAAGCAGGAGAGTTCCAGAAAAACATCTACTTTTATTTTATTGACTATGCCAAAGCCTTTGACTGTGTGGATCACAATAAACTGTGGAAAATTCTGAGAGAGATGGAAATAACAGACCACCTGACCTGCCTCTTGAGGAACCTCTATGTAGGTCAGGTAGCAACAGTTAGAACTGGACATGGAACAACAGACTGGTTCCAAATAGGAAGAGGAGTACGTCAAGGCTGTATATAGTCACCCTGCTTATTTAACTTCTGTGCAAAGTACATCATGAGAAATGCTGAGCTCAAAGAAGCAAAAGCTGGAATCAAGATTACCGGAAGGAATATCAATAACTTCAGATATGCAGATGATGCCACCCTTATGGCAGAAAGTGAAGAACTAAAGAGCCTCTTGATGAAAGGGAAAGAGGAGAGTGAAAATGTTGGCTTAAAGCTCAACATTCAGAAAACTAAGATCATGGCATCCGGTCCCATNAAAAGCTGGAATCAAGATTACCGGAAGGAATATCAATAACTTCAGATATGCAGATGATGCCACCCTTATGGCAGAAAGTGAAGAACTAAAGAGCCTCTTGATGAAAGGGAAAGAGGAGAGTGAAAATGTTGGCTTAAAGCTCAACATTCAGAAAACTAAGATCATGGCATCCGGTCCCATCATTTCATGGCAAATAGATGGGGAGACAGTGGCTGATTTTTTATTTTGGGGGGCTCCAAAATCACTGCAGATGGTGATTCCAGCCATGACATTAAAAGACCCTTACTCCTTGGAAGGACAGTTATGAACAACCTAGACAGCATATTAAAAAGCAGAGACATTACTCTGTCAACAAAGTCTCATCTAGTCAAGGCTATGGTTTTTCCAATGGTCATGTATGGATGTGAGAGTTGGGCTGTACAGAAAGCTGAGCATCAAAGAATTGATGTTTTTGAACTGTGGTGTTGGAGAAGACTCTTGGAGTCCCTTGGACTGCAAGGAGATCCAACCAGTCTATCCTAAACGAAATCAGTACTGGGTGTTCATTGGTTGGACTGATGCTGAAGCTAAAACTCCAATTCTTTGGCCACCTGATGTGAAGAACTGACTCATTTGAAAAGACCCTTATGTTGAGAAAGATTGAAGGCAGGAGGAGAAGGGGATGACAGAGGATGAGATGGTTATATGGCATCACTGACTCAGTGGACATGAGTTTGGGTAAGCTCCGGGAGTTGATGATGGACTGGGAAGCCTGGTGTGCTGCAGTTCATGGGGTCGCAATGATAGGACACGACTGTGTGACTGAACTGAACTGAACCGAAAAAGTCCATAAACATAGGAGCCTATGTAGCTATAGTCTAGTTCAGTTCAGTTGCTCAGTTGTGTCTTTGTGTGTCACAAAGACTCAGACACAGCTAAGTGACTGAGCACACACATACTCAGAGCATATTAATATTTAGTTAACTCAAAGACTTTTCTACTGTAAAGAAGACTTCCCATATGTTATTTCTTATATGATTCATTTACAACTTCTAAATCAAAGTACTATAAATAAATATTATCTTTAGAAACATGAATATATGACTTGATATACAGGTACATCAAAATAAGAACAATGTGCAAATTATTCTGCTTCTTTTCATCTTAAATGATTCACTGAGTTTCTAAAAAGTACAAAAACTGTAAATAAATACAAGTCAAAAAAACAATTGCCATGGATGATGATATGATTAATCCAAACGTCTTCAATCTAAGCAGCAAATATGGAGATTTGTTCCTTGATCAAGGTAGAGGATTAGAGGTCTCAAGTTGTTTCTGCAGTGGAAGTCTCTAAATTGATAAAAAGTGGCATAGGCATTAGGTTAGTTGCACAAATTACAAAATTCTAGAAGTCCTAAATACAGCCATCAGATTAAAAAAAAAAAAAAGATTTTTGTTCTCTGGCAGGAGGAGAGGAGTGCATATCCTTCTACTCCTCCATCTTAAACCTTTCTCTGGACAAATACATGTTATTGATACTATGTATAAAATAAGTAACTAATGAAAATCTATGGTATTGCACAGAGAGCTGAACTTAATGCTCTGCGGTTACCTAAATGGGAAGGAAATTAATAAAGAGGGGATATGTGTATATTCTTGGGCATCTTTGGTAATTTAAGTGTGGCGGTTGAGGAATTTGTTTCCAGGTGGCTCAGTGGGTAGAGAATCTGTCTGCAATGCAGGAGATGTAGGAGCTGTGGGTTTGATCACTGGACTGGGGAGATCCCCTGAAGAAGGGCATGGCAACCCACTCCAGTATTCTTGCCTGGAGAATCCCATGGACAAAGGAGCGTGATGGTCTACAGTCCATAGGGTCACAGGGTTGGAAGCAACTGAAGTGATTGAGCATGCACACACACTGAATTTTCAGCTAGTAGGCATGTGAGTGGCTTCCCAGGTGACTATCAGTAAAGAACCGCCTACCAGTGCAGGGGATAAGAGATGTGGGTTGGATCCCTCAGTAGGAAAGAGCCCCTGGAGAAGGAAATGGAAACCCACTCCAGCATTCTTGGCTTGGTGGGTCCCATGGACAGAGGAATCTGGTAGTCTACAGTCCATGAAGTTGCAGAGAGTCAGACACAACTGAATCAACGTAACACAGGCATGTGAATTCTTAACTTGTGGAGGTTATATCTGAATGTACATTGGAGTAATTGTGCACCATAATATGTTGTGTACATTTATAAACTATTCACACAGAAATTCAGGAATGTTAAGCCACTTCCCTAATGATACAAATTATGAGCAATAAATGAAATATTAAGTCAGTTTAATAGTGTGTTCTGACAGAAGTAGAGCTGCTTTTCTTCCTATGTCCTCAGATGCTCAGCTGGTCTAACTTTTTGTGACCAGATGAATCAGGCTCCTCTGCCCGAGATTCTCCCAGCAAGAATGCTGGAGTGAGATGCCATTTCTCCTCCAGGGGATCTTCCCAACACAGGGACTGACATGTCTTATGTGCCCTGCCTTGATCTAGCAGATTCTTTACCAATAGCACCACCTGGGAAGCCCTTCCTTCCTCTAACCAGATCCTAATAAATTTCAAGATTATTATCCTAGGGTTTCCCCAATTCAGGAGCTTATGGAGCTTGAACATGGAAAACATGGCCTGTTAAAATTACTACAGTTTAACCAGTGCAATTGTGTACTTCAATGACAATATCTGCTGTTTACATGACAGAATTTCTGAATTTTAGTTCCATAAGAAATAAGCCCTTACAGAAATCTAAAAAAAATGTTATTATGATTCTTTCTGCAATGAAGAAAGAAACTGCCTTTTGTAGAATTACTAGTGGACACACAGAATGGTCACTGAATTAAATATAGTTTGAAACTATACAGAAAGACCAGTGAATTAAATATAGTTTAAAACTCTGTTGTGTGTATGTGTTTGGTCGCTCAGTCATGTCGACTCTTTGTGACTCCATGAACTATAGCCCGCCAGGCTCTTCTGTCCATGGGTGGGATTTCCCAGGCAAGAATACTGGAGGGAGTTACCATTTCCTCCTCCAGGGGACCTTCCTGACTCAGGCATCAAACTCACATCTTTTATGTCTTCTGCATTGGCAGGTGGATTCTTTACCTCTGTGCCACCTAGGAAACCCCTAAAACTCTTAACTGAATCTAATTCAACATAAAAATAAACAACATATAACATAGACCTTTCAGTTTTTTAAAAACAAATCCTGACCATGTAATTGGAATGTTAGTGTCTGGTTTTGGGAACAGAGTGAGAAAGGCAAAAGTGCATCCTCATGGAAGCGATTTGGATCCTGTCAGCAGTATGAGACATGACTGCAGTGTCACAGGAGATTAGATGAGCTGTCTCAAAAAGCTATCTCCTTGTGCTAATCAGTGTCAGCTGCATAACAAAAAATAACAGACTGGATGCTTTTAACCACAGGAAATTATTTCTAACAATTTTGGAAACTGGAAGCCCAAGATCAAGGTGCCATCATGATCACTCTTTGCTGTGGACTCTGGGTTGCAGAGAGCTATCCTCTGTATCTTCATATAGTCTTTTGTGTGTGTATATGTGTGTGTGTAGGTGGAGACAGAAATGAAGGTAGCTTTTAAAAAGGCACTGATTTCATTATGAAAGCTTCACCCTCATGAGCTCATCTAAACCTATTTATCTCCCAAAGGCCAAGTCTCCAAATAGCACCACTTGGAGATTTTAACATATGTATAATTTTCAGGAGACACAGTTCAATCCATCGCCCTCCTGGAAGTGTTGCAGCCAGAAATGTGAATAAAAGAGAAAAGTTCGGGGAAAAAGAAAGTTTGACATACAGGTAGGCATCCCAGTGGAAAAGGCTACATATCGCACAAAGTTAGCAAACAATGTGGCAAATATAAAGGAATCTGTAACTTAAATATTTCTCTATTTTAGTTACCCAGGCATGGGCTCTTTGTCTGTCCTTTTACATTTTAAACACTAGACAATAACTGGTACTTCAATAGTAGGAGTATATCACCGTGTCAGTTGGAGGTTGATTAGTAGATTAATCAGCCAGTCACATAAACAAAAAAACAAAAATTCTCCGTCTTTGTCTATTTTTTCTATTATGTTCCCTCCTAAAAAATATTTAATGTATTCATTTATATCTTCTACTAAAGAAAGCAGACATCACTAAATTAATTATATTTAATCTTGTTTAACAAATTATGATAATAAAAAGGTCTGCATCTAGGGTTGCCAGATTTAGTAAATAAAACACAGGACATCCAGTTACATGAATGATAGCTCTAAATGATAAATTTTTGTAACCTAGTGAAAGAAGCTGAATAGAAGACCAAACTGAGGAAATCCTGAAATAATCATTACAGGATTCAAGATAAATAAATATATGACATGTTCTGTCTATACAAGCAGACTTACCTATATATTACTCTTTATAACACTGGGCTCTTTATAATATTTTAAACTTAAAATTAATGATAAGCATTAATTTTGAAAACAGAAAATAAGTCAGTATTTTTCAAATACACAAGATTTTGTTTTAAAGCATTTTTGTACTATGTAAACTTTTGTGAATATGAAGCTGTTGTAACAGAAATGAAGCACCTTGAAAAACTTCCTGATACTCAGTCATGAAGCAATCTTGTCACCAACATATTCCTAAATTTATTTTGTGTTTTAGACTTTGAGTAGGATAAATTGAAGAAATATGACAAAAACTGAAGAGCAAACAAACAGAAGAAAAGGAGAATTGACAAGAGTCCAAGTAATTCTTATTGTTTGAACTATAAAACCAAAAATATACTTGATTTTTGATCTGCATCTGTAAAAGAGTGAAGTGACATGACAAATAGATCTGACATTACTTGTTTTAAAAGCCATTTTGTATGTCAGAATTCCTGTGGTGAAACCACAAAAGCTGAAGTGGACGTGGGGCCACAGAAGAAAATAACATGTGCCTTTAGCATTTACAGTAAATGAAAGCCAACATTTCTTGACCCATTGTTCCACACTTGGGAAATAAGGCTTAAGGCCTCTTATACTTGGGATGGTATGAGGACACTCCCAATGAGGAACTCTTTTATAATTACTCAACCCATCAGGGTGTTACTGAGTGTCTTAAAGGTCAAGATAATGTTAGCTGTAAAGGTTAAGAACTCAACATTGCTGGGATGGGAGGGACAGAGGAAAAATATTTACCATTAGGGAAAATGAAACATTGAAACAACAATAAAAAATTAACTGTGTTACAGAACAAAGTTAAAGGGTATCTAAGAGGGAAAAAAAAGAAAAGGCCGTAAAAGAGCATATAAAACAAAATCAGTAAGTATGTATTTGCTTTTACATGTCAATCATTTTCTGTATTTAAAAGCATTTGCAATATTGAGTCAAGATCTGGAAGGTACACTATTTGGACTAATTTGATCATTCCATTATACTTACAAGTAATGGCACAATTATTTCTAAATATGTGTTTCTAAAATAATACTACAGTAGAAAAATTTGTTCACAGTAGAAAAATTAGACAATGAAAAGAATTATAAGGTAACATTCAAAACAGCTTTCACTAGTTGTGTAGAATTTTGTCACAATTAATCAACTCGATTTTTATAAATTTTATTATAACCTGCTATAATCATTATGCTTTGATTAAACATTAGCATTTTATGCCATGAATATGTTGCACTAACAGTAACTATGAAGTAGTACTATTATCAATATCTCTATTTTATTCAGGAAGAAATTAAAATTCACGGTTTATATTTAAATCTAAGATGCTTAATTTCTATACCTGTACTCTTTATATTTATGTTACCTTCAGTTCAGTTCAGTTCAGTCGCTCAGTCATGTCCGACTCTTTGAGACCCCATGAACTGCAGCACACCAGGCCTCTCTGTCCATCACCAATTCCCGGAGTTCATTCAGACTCACGCCCATCGAGTCAGTGATGCCATCCAGCCATCTCATCCTCAGTCGTCCCCTTCTCCTCCTGCCCCCAATCCCTCCCAGCATCAGAGTCTTTTCCAATGAGTCAACTCTTTGCATGAGGTGGCCAAAGTACTGGAGGTTCAGCTTTAGCATCATTCCATCCAAAGAAATCCCAGGGCTGATCTCTATGTTACCTTACCTATGGTTAATTTAGTATAACTTCCAATGAATGAAATTACTAATTTCAAAATATGAAGAATGTAAGATTCAACAGATGTTGTCTTATATGCATCCAAAGATGCCATACTAATTTATTCTCTCACTTTATGAGTGCATGAAGGTTTCTTTTATCTGCTAGTAGTGGAAATTAAAATTAAGAGAAAAATTTTTACCAAAGAGCAGCAATGGCACCCACTCCAGTACTCTTGCCTGGAAAATCCCATGGACGGAAGAGCCTGCTAGGCTGTATGGGGTCGCTAAAAGTCGGATAAGACTGAGCTACTTCACTTTCACTTTTCACTTTCGTGCATTGGAGAAGGAAATGGCAACCCACTCCAGTGTTCTTGCCTGGACAATCCCAAGGACGGGGGAGCCTGGTGGGCTGCCATCTATGGGGTCGCACTGAGTCAGACACAACTGAAGTGACTTAGCAGCAGCAGCAGTAGCAGCAGTAGCCAAAAAATGGCTATTGGGTAATTTTTTATTTCTCCAGTTTTTAACAGAGTTGGAATATATTCAGAATACTTTTAATGATTGGAGAAAATAAACATATGTAAAATTAAAGTTACATATCTACATACCTTCTGCATCTGGAGGAAGACTTAAAAGAAGATCTGCACTCAGAAAACTGGAGTCAAGGTTGTGGTGGAACTCCATCAACAGAGTCCAGAAGTCGTTGGCCCTTGACCTAGTCGACAAACACATGAAGCTGCTGGTGTCTACATTGCCCGTGATTGTGTCTTTCAAAAGGAATCAGTCTACAAATGTCCTATAGGGCTCTGGAAACCTTGTATTTTCATAAATTGAAGAGGACAGCATCACTGTCCAGGATCTCAACCAGGATCCTTCACAGACAACACTGGAGAAAGAAAGCTCCAGGTAAGCAAGACCCCTGTGACTACTTCCTGACACCCACCCATGACCAGCACTTAGAAAATAATAACCTTCAAGAGGAACAAGGGATCATATCTTCATCCAGAAGAAAACCTGGCAGCTCCTTGACAACTGGAAGCCCTGCCATATGTGGGAAATATTCAACTTGTCCTGAAGGGCAAAGACATTCAAATATGAATTATCAGGTCTACATGAATCAATGGAGAGGATTGAAGGAATGCCTGTGAATTTGAGAATCACACTCAGGTGACCCGGGCAGGACTGCAGGGCCATCTCATTCTTTGGTGGGAGTCTTCTGTGTTCAGCCCCTCCTCAAATTGCTCTGGTGGAGTTCTGTACCCTAAGAGAACAGAGCTCACCTCTAGGACTTGCTCCGTTTCTCTCCCCTCATGCCACAGGGAATCTTATTAGCTTAACTGAGGATCTGATCAGGCCGGACTGTGACTCTCAGAGGAGACCTGGTTCAGGAAACTCTGGCTTCAACTCATATCCAACCTAAGGACAGAGGGGCATGATGAGGAGTGCTTTCCTCAGCCTATGGTGGCACATTGAACTTTAATTTGCTCTTAAAGTCAAACTTTCTATTTATTTAGAACATTTGTATGCATGTGTGTTTGTACACACATGGCTTGTGGCTATATGTTTATGAGTGTCTGCATATGTATGACCTGCCCATGATATGACTGAAGATGACTCATATCAACTCAAGAACACCAATAATTAAATGTTCAGTAATTTCTGCAAGCCTGTTGTCTGATAGTTTGAAATCAGTCATTTTGCAGGGTATTTACCTTATAGAAAAGAACAAATACTCTATAGGTCAGAGAACTCTCCAAACAATGTTTTCGTCTCACTGGAGTCATTATTTTACAGATGAAGAAATTGAGACTCAAAAATTACATTGGTAGTTAATGTCTGAAAAGCTAAACTTTGAATACTAACTCCGAATATGAGTCAGTGATTTTATGTGGAAAAATAATCTCTTATCTATGAAATTCAAAATCATTGATTTCTTTTTCTTCAAAATTAATTCATATCTGTATCAATGAGTACAACCAGTATTTAAGTTTGGGTTTCTGATGCCTTGCTTCAGCTAATGGAAGCAGGGGTCCTTGAAAAATATCTCATTCTAGAACTAAGATAAGGAATTTACAAGATAAGCTTGTAAGGCATGTCAGAAAGCAAGTGCTAATGAAAAAAAAAAATTATGAGGGTATGTTAAAGTGGCACAGGTGTCAACTGAAATAACTGCCACTGGCCAAAGCTAGAAAAGTTTGGTCAAATAAAATAAATATCATACAGTGTCCCAATACTCATAGCACGCCACTGACAGTAGCCAAGACATGAAAACAACCTAAGTGTTCATCAAGAGATGAATGGATAAAGAAGATGTGTTACATAGATACAATGGAGTCCTATTTAGCCATAAAAAAGAATGAAATAATGCTATTTGCAGTAATGTGGATAAACCTGGAGATTATCATACTAAGTGAAGCAAGCCAGAGGAAGATAGATACATGATATCACTTATGTGGAATATAAAAAAATGATACAAATGAACTTATATAAAAAGCAGAAATACACCCACAAGTATAGAAAACAAACTTATGGTTACCAAAGGGGAAAGGGAAGAGGGATAAATTAACAGCTTGGGATTAACATAAACATACTACGATATGTAAAATAGATAAACAACAAGGACCTACTGTATAGCACAGGGAACATTGATTAATATATTTTAATAACTTATAAGGGAAATTAATTTGAAATATATATATATACTTATATATATAGTTGTTATTATTGCTTAGTTGCCAAGTCATGTCCAACTCTTTCGCAGCCCGATAGGCTGTAGCCTACCAGGCTCATCTATTCATGGGATTTCCCAGGCAAGAATACTGGGTCAGGTTACCATTTACTGCTCCATGGGATCTTTCCAACTCAGGGATAAGTAGGTGGATTCTTTATATAATGAAAAGCAGAATCACTTTTTTGTACATCTGTAACTAACACAGCACTAAATCAACTATATTTTTAAAAATTTTAAAAAGAAATAAGATAAAATATGTACTCATGAATCTATATGATTGGATGGTAGATTGACTACATTAAATAGTGAGATGGAAAATATTCATTCCATACAGAAAAATTCCAAATAAGTTATGTAGAGACTCGCCCCTCAAGGAAATAGAGCCCTCCTTAGGCAAGGGCTACTTACAGTGACATCCTTCCAAGGAGCACAGGATGGAAAGGGGAAAAGTAATTTTACTATGAAGAAAAATGAGCAACACTACTTCACCCAGGTAACTAAGTTAAACATTATAAATGACAAGTCAAGCTAACAGATGTGAGGAAATGGCATTTGGCCTCTGTTTTCTTCTTCGCTTCAAAAAATCATCACATCCTAACAATAAAGAAAACATTAGGTGATTCCAAGTTTAAAGCTTTCTACAAAGTACTCCTCCAGTTGTGAAGGTCATCAGAAACAAGTCTGAGACACTGTCACAGTCTAGAGAAATCTGCAGGGTCACAACAATCTGGTTGGGAATCTGAAACGGAAAAGGAATATTAGGTAAAAACTAAGGAAATCGGAATGAAATGTGGGCTTTAGTTATTAATAACAAAATATTAATAACTTATCACGTCATTAGTTGGAAAAAATTCAGCACATTGATGTGAGGATATAATATGTTAATAAAAGGAAAATGGTAAAGGATATATGGGAATACTCAATACTAATTTTGCAGCTTTTCTGGGACTCTGATGTTGCTGCTAAGTCGCTTCAGTCATGTCCGACTCTGGGTGACCCCATAGATGGCAGCCTATCAGGCTCCCCCATCCCTGGGATTCTCCAGGCAAGAACACTGGAGTGGGTTGCCATTGCCTTCTCCAAAGCATGAAAGTGAAAAGTGAAAGTGAAGTCGCTCAGCCGTGTCTGACCCTCAGCAACCCCATGGACTGCAGACCACCAGGCTCCTCCATCCATGGGAATTTGCAGGCAAGAGTACTGGATTGGGGTGCCATTGCCTTCTCTTTTCTGGGAATCTAAACAGTTGTAAAATTAAAAGGGTATTTTAAAATATCTATTTGGGTTTAACATTATATTAAACAAAATTTAGCTCTGAAGTTTTATTATTTTGGTTTATTTTCTTTTATTATTGGCATCAGCTAGGACTGTATGTGGCAGTAAATGTCATACACTGATGGACGTAAGAGACATGTGTTCAATCCCTGGGTTGGGAAGATCGCAGGAGGGTGGCATGGCAACCCACTCCAGTATTCTTGCCTGAACAATCCCATGGACAGGGGAGCCTGGTGGGCTACAGTCCATGAGATCTTAAAGAGGCAACACGAAGGAAGAGACTTAGGGCACGCACACACACAAACATGTGTCTATTTTAAAAGCTTGATTCTCACTTCTGAGATTACTTGTAAAATAAGGAAAACACTAAAAATGAATCACACAGGATGAGTACAGTTAAGATTTGGACTGTTTGGAAATATTGCCAATATATATCAATATATAAGTGTGTTTGCCAGATAGGTAGCCTAACTAGATTCCTTGCAATTCAAAAGACTGAAGGCGATTGTTAAAATCAAAGTTAATTTTTCCAAACTAGAAAATTTAGTTGCATTTCTAATTTAGTTAACAACAGGGAAAAATATTAGAGTAATCCATAATAAAAATATACACCAGTTTTTATAGAGGTCATTGTATATCTTTTATAACAGAAAATAATTATCCAAGAAACATTTTTGAATTATATGTAACAAGCTTGTAATGGCAAATTTTCCTTAGACTGAAAAATCAAAACAGAATAATTCATGTCAGGATAGGCATTGCTCATAAGAGTCTCAGTGCAGTTCAGTCGCTCAGTCATGTCCGACTCTTTGTGACCCCATGAATCGCACCACACCAGGCCTCCTGTCTATCACCAGCTCCCGGAGTTCACTCAAACTCACAACCATTGAGTCAGTGATGCCATCCAGCCATCTCATCCTCTGTCGTCCCCTTCTCCTGCCCCCAATCCCTCCCAGCATCAGAGTCTTTTCCAATGAGTCAACTCTTCGCATGAGGTGGCCAAACTACTGGAGATTCAGCTTTAGCATCATTCCTTCCAAAGAAATCCCAGAGCTGATCTCCTTCAAAATGGACTGGTTGGATCTCCTTGCAGTCCAAGGGACTCTCAAGAGTCTTCTCCAACACCACGGTCCAAAAGCATCAATTCTTCGGTGCTCAGCCTTCTTCACAGTCCAACTCTCGCATCCATACATGACTACCGGAAAAACCATAGCCTTGACTAGACGGACCTTAGTCAGCAAAGTAATGTCTCTGCTTTTGAATATGCTCTCTAGGTTGGTCATAACTTTTCTTCCAAGGAGTAAGTGTCTTTTAATTTCATGGCTGCAATCACCATCTGCAGTGATTTTAGCTATCTCTTTTTCAATGAACTTCCTTTTACCATCTGAAATAGGGAAAACGAAATAAGACACCCTAATCATTGCAGTTTGAAATTATAAATTGGGAGAAATGAATGTTAGCTGCAGATCCTTTACTTCTCCAGAAACTGCAGCTGCAGTCAGTTAGTAAAAGTAGGCTACTAAGAACTGAATTAACGGTACTCAGTGACAATACAGCACAACAAGATGGGTAGCTTAAAGGACTTTAATTTAGGCTCAAGTCCATTGTCACAAGAAATAGAAAGGGAATATTTTTGACAGAGAGTAAGTATCATTATGCTATAACAGCTGAAAAGTGTTCAGAACTTTTCAGAAAGGAAATTTTTATTTTGCTTTACTACAATAAGCCAGTATGATGGAAGTATGTTTTTTCTTCTTATTGCAGACTATTACAATGACTCATAACACAAGATATTTTATTCAATATTATATGTTCTAGAGTGCTCAACAAAGTTTTGATGATTTTATGTATTTGGTCATATCAAAATCACTGCAGATGGTGACTGCAGCCATGAAATTAAAAGACGCTTAATCCTTGGAAGGAAAGTTATGACCAACCTAGGCAGCATATTCAAAAGCAGAGACATTACTTTGCCAACAAAGGTCCATCTAGTCAAGGCTATGGTTTTTCCAGTGGTCGTGTATGGATGCGAGAGTTGGACTGTGAAGAAAGCTGAGTGCCGAAGAATTGATGCTTTTGAACTGTGGTGTTGAAGAAGACTCTTGAGAGTCCCTTGGACTGCAAGGAGATCCAACCAGTCCATCCTAAAGGAGATCAGTCCTGGGTGTTCATTGGAAGGACTGATGCTAAAGCTAAAACTTCAATACTTTGGCCACCTCATGAGAAGAGTTGACTCATTGGAAAAGACTCTGAGTCTGGGAGGAATAAAAGGGGACGACAGAGGATGAGATGGCTGGATGGCATCACTGGCTTGATGGACATGAGTTTGAGTAGACTCTGAGAATTGGTGATATACAGGGAGGCCTGGCATGCTGCAATTCAGGCGTCACAAAGAGTCGGACACGACTGAGCGACTGAACTGAACTGAACTGAACTGATACAGTTTAAAAGGTGTGAGCAAGACAGAGAAGCCTGTTGTGCTACAGTCCATGGAGTCACAAAGAGTTGGACATGACTGAGTGACTGAACAACAACAACAAAATACCATTTAACCATCATTTATAGCTTTTATTATTTGTTATAATGATTACTAAACATTTGTTTTATGAGCTCATTTAAAAAGCATTGGTAATAAATTCAGTCATCTCTGTCAACATAATTGAGAACTACTTGGTTTTAAAGGTTATCAGAAGACAGTGTCATAAAATATATTTATTTTCTAGACTCCATATTAAAAGTGAAAAGTTTGCATGTGTCACAGTTGTTTATGAACAGAGAGACACCAAATATTAATGTACTATTCTTTCCTTTAAAGAAATTCCAGACAAAATAATGTTTAGAATAAATATTTCCTGATATGGACCAAGTTCTTCTTAAAATTGTACAAAGTCAGAATTGCATGAGAATTTTCAAGTGTGAAATTCCAAAAATAAAACAACAAAGGCAATTTTTAAAACCCTAAGTCTGAGCATAAAAAAAAATTACTTTCACTATGTAGGTCAGATAGACTCATACAAATTTGATAATATCTATGTTTGTTAGGTTTGGGTGTTAGTTCTAAAACATCTGTGCAATCACTCACCTAGAGCCAGACATCCTGGAATGTGAAGTCAAGTGGGCCTTAGAAAGCATCACTATGAATAAAGCTAGTGGATGTGATGGAATTCCAGTTGAGCTATTTCAAATCCTGAAAGATGATGCTGTGAAAGTGCTGCACTCAATGAGTTCAGTTCAGTTCAGTCGCATAGTCGTGTCCGATTCTTTGTGACCCCATGAATTGCAGCACACCAGGCCTCTGACACTCAATAGGCCAGCAAATTTGGAAAACTCAGCAGTGGCCACAGAACTGGAAAAGGTCAGTTTTCTTTCCAATCCCAAAGAAAGGCAATGCCAAAGAATGCTCAAACTACCGCACAATTGCACTCGTCTCACATGCTAGTAAGGTAATGCTCAAAATTCTCCAAGCCAGGCTTCAGTGATACATGAATGATCCAGATGTTCAAGCTGGTTTTTGAAAAATCAGAGGAACCAGAGATCAAATTACCGACATCCACTGGATCATGGAAAAAGGAAGAGGGTTCCAAAAAAAACATCTATTTCTGCTTTATTGACTATGCCAAAGCCTTTGACTATGTGGATCACAATAAACTGTGGAAAATTCTTCAAGAGATGGGAATACCAGACCACCTGACCTGCCTCTTGAGAAACCTGTATGCAGGTCAGGAAGCAACAGTTAGAACTGGACAAGGAACAACAGACTGGTTCCAAATAGGAAAAGGAGTATGTCAAGGCTGTATATTGTCACCCTGCTTATTAAACTTATATGCAGAGTACATCATGCAAAACGCTGAGCTAGAAGAAGCACAAGCTGGAATCAAGACTGTGGGGAGAAATATCAATAACCTCAGATATGCTGATGATACCACCGTTATGGCAGAAAGTGAAGAGGAGCTAAAAAGCCTCTTGATGAAAGTGAAAGAATAGAGTGAAAAAGTTGGCTTAAAGCTCAACATTCAGAAAACTAAGATCACAGTATCTGACCCCATCCCTTCATGGCAAATAGGTGGGGAAACAGTAGAAACAGTGTGAGAGTTCACTGAAGATGTTGATTGCTGCCATGAAATTAAAAGACGCTTCCTCCTGGAAGGAAAGTTACGACCAACATAGACAGCATATTATAAAGCAGAGATATTACTTTGCCAACAAAGTTCCTTCTAGTCAAGGCTATGGTTTTTCCAGTGGTCATGAATGGATATGAGAATTGGACTGTGAAGAAAGCTGAGTGCCAAAGAACTGATGCTTTTGTACTTGGTGTTGGAGAAGACTCTTGAGAGTCCCTTGGATTGCAAGGAGGTCCAACCAGTCCATTCTAAAGGAGACCAGTCCTGGGTGTTCATTGAAAGATCTGATGCTGAGGCTGAAACTCTAATATTTTTTCCACTTTGTGTGAAGAGTTGACTCATTGGAAAAGACCCTGATGCTGGGAGGAATTGGGGGCAGGATGAGAAGGGGATGATAGAGGATGAAATGGCTGGATGATATCACCCTCTGGATGCACATGAGTTTGGTTGAACTCCGGAAGTTTGTGATGGAAAGGGAGGTCTGGCATGCTGCGATTCTTGACCGATTCAACTGAACTGAACTGATGTTAGGTTTAAAATTAGCAATGGGATTAGTAAAGGTCACCTTTCATTCAGTTCAGTTCAGTTCAATCACTCATTCATGTTGGACCCTTTGTGACCCCATACACTGCAGCACGCTAGGCCCTCCTGTCCATCACCAATTGCCGGAGTTCAAACAAACTCATGTGCCATTGAGATGTTGATGCCATCCAGCCATCTCATCCTCTGTTGTCCCCTTTTCCTCCTGTTTTCAACCTTTCCCAGCATCAGAGTCTTTTCCAGTGAGTCAGTTCTTCACATCAGGTGGACAAAGGAGTGAAACTTCAGCTTCAGCATCAGTCCTTCCAATGACTATTCAGGACTAATTTACTTCAGAATTGACTGGTTTTATCTCCTTGCAGTCCAAGAGACTCTCAAGAGTCTTCTCCAACACCATAGATCAAAAGCATCAATTCTTCAATGTTCAACCTTCTTTATGCTCCAGCTCTCACATCCATACATGACTACTGGTAAACATAGCTTTACCTAGACAGACCTTTGTTGGCAAAGTAATGTCTCTCCTTTTTAATATGCTGTCTAGGTTGGTCATAGCTTTTCTTCCAAAGAGCAAGCGTCTTTTAGTTTCATGGCTGGCTCCAGTCACCATCTGTAGTTATTTTTGTGCCCCCTAAAATAAAGTCTGTCACTGTTTCCATTGTTTCCCAATCTATTTGCCATGAAGAGATGGGACTTAATGCCATAATCTTTGTTGTTTGAATTCTGAGTTTTAAGCCACCTTTTTAACTCTCCTCCTTCACTTTCATATGAGGGTCTTTAGTTCTTCTTCGTTTTCTGTCATAAAGGTGTGTCATCTACTTCTCTGAGGTTAATGACATTTCTCCTGGCAATCTTGATTCCAGCTCGTGCCTCATCTAGCCCAGTGTTTCACATGATATGCACTGCATAGAAGTTAAATAAACAGCCTCACAGTATACAGTCTCGATGTACTCCTTTCCCAGTTTGGAACCAGTCCATTGTTCCATGTACAGTTCTAACTGTTGCTTTTTCACCTGCATGCAGATTTCTCAGGAGGCAGGTCAGGTATTCCCATCTCTTGAAGAATGTTCCACAATTTGTTGTGATCCACAAAGGCTTTGGTGTAGCCAATAAAGCAGAAGTATATGTTTTTCTGGAACTCTCTTGCTTTTTTCATGATCCAGCGGATGTTGGCAATTTGATCTCTGGTTCCTCTGCCTTTTCTAAATCTAGCTTGAACCTTTGGAAGTTCTCGGTTCATGTACTGTTGAAACCTGGCTGGGAGAATTTTGAACATTACTTTGCTAGTGTGTGAAATGAGTGCAATTGTGAAGTAGTTTGAACACTGTTTGACATTCCCAGTCACATCTTTGGGGTTGGAATAAAAACTGACCTTTTCCAGTCTTGTAAACGAAGATCATGGCATCTGGTCCCATCAGTTCAGGGAAAATAGATAGGGAAACAGTGGAAACAGTGTCAGACTTTATCTTTTTGGGATCCAAAATCGCTGCAGATGGTGACTACAGCCATGGAATTAAAAGATGCTTACTCCTTGGAAGAAAAGTTATGACCAACCTAGATAGCACATTGAAAAGCAGAGATATTACTTTGCCAACAAAGGTCCATTTAGTCAAGGTTATGGTTTTTCCAGTGGTTATGTGTGGATGTGAGAGTTGGACTGTGAAGAAGGCTGAGCACCAAAGAATTGATGCTTTTGAACTGTGGTGTTGGAGAAGACTCTTGAGAGTCCCTTGGACTGCAAGGAGATCCAACCAGTCCATTCTGAAGGAGATCAGCCCTGGGTGTTCTTTGGAAGGAATGATGCTAAAGCTGAAACTCTAGTCCTTTGGCTACCTCATGTGAAGAGTTGACTCTTTGGAAAAGACTCTGATGCTGGAAGGGGTAGGGGGCAGGAGGAGAAGGGGCCGACAGAGGATGAGATGGCTGGATGGCATCACTGACTCAATGGACATGAGTCTGAGTGAACTCTGGGAGATGGTAATGGACAGGGAGGCCTGGCATGCTGCAATTCATGGGGTCACAAAGACTCGAACATGACTGAGCAACTGAACTGAATTGAACTGAATCAAAGCTGAATTTTCCAAATTTGCAAATATTGAATGCAGCACTTTCACAGTATCATCTTAAGTATTTGAAATAGCTCAGCTGAATTTCATCACCTCCACTAGCGTTGTTTGCAGTGATGCTTCATAAGGCCCACTATATTGCATTCCAATATGTCTGGGTCTCAGTGAGTAATCACATCATCATGGTTATCTGGGTCATTTAGATTGCTTTTGTATAGTTCTTTTGTGTATTCTTGCCACCCCTTCTTAGTATCCTCTGCTTCTGTTAGGTCCATACCATTTTTGTCCTTTATTGTGCCCATCTTTGCATGAAACGAAACTATGTATGGAGATTCATGACATTGTACAGGAGGCCATGATCAAGATCATCCAATTAAAAGAAAAAGGGAAAATGGTTGTGAGGTAGCTTTGCAAATAGCTGAGAAAAGAAGAGAAGCTTAAGTCAAAGGAGAAAAGGAAAGGTATAGCCATCTGAATACAGAGTTCTCAAGAATAGCAAGGATAGATAAGAAAATCTTCCTCAGAGATCAATGCAAAGGGTCAGTTTTAAAGACAGTAAAGTGCTGAATACCCATTTTATACAGAAAAATGTGTTAATCTCCAAGCCACTCAGATAGAAAGGTTTGATAACAATGTTTATATTCATACATGGCATCTCTGTGAGTTAAATAGGATTCCTCAAACATTCTATTATGTTTAATTAATATTTGTTATACCATAATACATTAATTGAATCTCCTATGGATGAGAATGAAGAATCCTCTCTACTATGTAGAATAATATTAGCTAGTAGAAATTCAGAACAATGTTTTTTAGGGACCTTAACATCTAGTGATCTAATTTCACAAATGAAGCATCTGAAGCTTAAAGAAGTCAGATTTTTGTCCTTGGAAATATGCTTAGGCTATATTATGAAAGCTTGCAAATCTGTGCTTATATTAATTACTATATATTTTGCCTTTCTATTTGTCATTCACTGCCAAGTACAACCTAAAATTGCAAGAAAGGATTACCAAGTAATGTCTGTAGTGGAGTGCCAACTAGTTGACATTTCTACTGAGAGAATTACACATATGGCATGAGTTATAACAATGATCCTATATATTTTTCATAGGGAAGCTAATTAACTAATTTCTAACTTGGAAATAATCTTTTCAAGTTACATTACATAGCATTTGCCCTTTTATAATGTTATCCATTATCTTTTCTTTCTCTGCATAACTATTTATTTTAAAATAAATCAGTTATTCTATCTATGTATGATCCTAAAACAATTGTGATGATGAAAAATTTCAGTTTTAGTAATAGAAAGGAAAACAATGTATTTGGAGATATATTTCAGCATCCAAAGCAAGTATAAATAACCTTTAAGGTTTCTGTAAGTCTGTAAATTCTATACATCTTCTTACTGTAATAACTGAACATGATGTTTTTCCCATTAAAGGATGATAGAGAGGTAGACAGATAAACAACTAGATAGTTAAATAGGTATCTGAAATGTTTGATTATGATAGACATCTTTATTTTGATAGAAATGCTTATTTTTATGATTTTTATGAAGGAAAATGAGATATCAAGTTTACTTAGAAAATATAGCCAGTTACTTTCATGAATAGAGGAAAGAATGATCAGATCAAGGAAACCTTAAGAAGGAACTAAAAACTCTGTAAAGAGATTCCAGATCTTTGGAAGGTTTTATATTCTTCATATAACTGGAGAGAAAAGAATGAGTCCAGCAAAGTGGAAACTTATGTTCAGGAAATATTAAACTGTAGACAGTACATCACAGTAATTCAGAGTACATGCTCTGGAACCACACAGCACCTGAGTTTAACACCAAGTTCTTTCACCTACTGCTGTGATATCTGGTGCTCATGTAACTCATGTAATACATTGTGTCTCAGTTTTCCCATTTGTAAAATGAAATAGCATCCCTTAGGGTTACTGTGAAAAATAAATAGTCAATACATCTAATATGCTAGACAGCTCAGCACACCACAAGTTCTCCAAAGAATGAGATCTTATTTTTCTTCACTTTGTACCAGTTTTCTTGACAACAAACTTCTTATGCTAATGGTATTACGTTGAAAACATATGCAGAAAAGTAATAATAATTAGAGGCAAGAAAGTGATGGCACCCCACTCTAGTAGTCTTGCCTGGAAAATCCCATGTACAGAGGAGCCTGGTAGGCTGCAGTCCATGGGGTCGCAAACAGTCGGACATGACTGAGTGACTTCCCTTTCAGTTTTCACTTTCATGCATTGGAGAAGGAGATGGCCACCCACTTCAGTGTTCTTGCCTGGAGAATCCTGGGGACGGGGGAGCCTGGTGGGCTGCCGTCTATGGGGTCACACAGAGTCGGACACGACTGAAGTGACAGCAGCAGCATGGTTAGGGAAGATATTCTATCTACTTTTATTGAAAAGTTTCTTAGAAAAAAACTACATTTTCATGAATTTTTGCTACTATCCTTCTAGATGAGAAATGAATTATAGCAATTAGATGCAGAAGCAAAAGTCCTGAAAAGCAGAATGGAGGCAGAGATCGCTGCACTTGAGCATGTGGTACAGTTAGACTCTGCGTTCTATTTCCTGATANATGGTTAGGGAAGATATTCTATCTACTTTTATTGAAAAGTTTCTTAGAAAAAAACTACATTTTCATGAATTTTTGCTACTATCCTTCTAGATGAGAAATGAATTATAGCAATTAGATGCAGAAGCAAAAGTCCTGAAAAGCAGAATGGAGGCAGAGATCGCTGCACTTGAGCATGTGGTACAGTTAGACTCTGCGTTCTATTTCCTGATATCCAGCTTTGTAGATGTCAGAGGCAAATTAACTATGAGAGCCCAGAAATAGTGCAGTGGCTGCAGTACTTACTGACATTTTAATTATGGAACCTCAGGTCTAAGCTTGAGGCCATTACTCCAGACACAGTTTTGTATGACTTTCTCAGTATCTACTTGCTTGTACTAAGTCTTTCTGCTGGAAATACCTAAAGTAGTTCTTGATTTCAGTGTCAGTTGTGACTGATACTGTGCTTGAGTTCATCAGTAGGTGAGCATGTAGCCACCAGAAACAGAATGGCCAAGGCCACTGTAATGAAATCAGGGCCAGCCCGGTAATGAAAATGAGTGAAACTGTATGGTCTTTGTCAAGAGCTATTTGACTATGCTGTTCCAGCGCTAAAATTATGAGCAGTATAAAAATGTCCTACTCGTCTGTGATTGAAATAAAACAAACACAGATATATCAATAAATATAGAAGATACATATATTAATAGTAAGTAGATTGGTATAGATAGTTGGACAGATCAATGATAGATATATTGATAGATAGATAGATATAGTAGATTGATGATGGATAGACAGATTGACTGGTTGAGATAGATACCCAGATAAATACCTGGAAGTCTGAAAAAATATAACCTAAGTTATTACAGTGGAGAGCCAGTATTCTTCATTCCATTTCTAGACCCAAGTGAGTTCATGGACACAGAACTCTTTGCATGAACAGAGAACAAATATTCTCAGAGGAAGAATATTCTGACATTGTCAATCAGGCTAGTGTGACTTGTGGCCACTTACTAAAGTTAACATGTATGATAGAGAAAAAACAAATGCTCAATTTAGAGAGTTTGGATTCATGGACTTTGAATTGATATGAATATATGATAGCGGAGTCAGTGTGAATTGGCCCTCAGATGCAAAGCTGAAGGAGGCAGAGGATAATTGAGTATGTCTCAAAAGATTCTAGTGTACTTGTGAGTTCATCCTGTGCTTATTTACCTGCTTTACATATGCAAATAGAGACTGACCACATTTGGATCCTGGTGGAATATCTACATTGACTCCTTGTGGTAAGAGAGCTTTGCAAAAGACCCATTTCCTGTTTATTAAACTAATAATAGACATACAATACCAATCTATCATGGGTTTCAGAGATTAATGCAAGTCTCAAGGACTTAAAATGTTGAAGTTTTAGTGGTCCCTGTGAAGTGCTGCACTCAATATGCCAGCAAATTTGGAAATCTCAGCAGTGGCCACAGGACTGGAAAAGGTCTGTTTTCATTCCAATCCCAAAGAAAAGCAATGACAAAGAATGCTCAAACTACTGCACAATTGCACTCATCTCACACACTAGTAAAGTAATGCTCAAAATTCTCCAAGCCAGGCTTCAGCAATACGTGAACTGTGAACTTCCTGATATTCAAGCTGGTTTTAGAAAAGGCAACGGAAACAGAGATCAAATTGCCAACATCCGCTGGATCATGGAAATGCAAGAGAGTTCCAGAAAAACATCTATTTCTGCTTTATTGACTATGCCAAAGCCTTTTACTGTATGGATCACAATAAACTGTGGAAAATTCTGAGAGAGATGGGAATACCAGACCACCTGACCTGCCTCTTGAGAAACCTATATGCAGGAAGCAACAGTTAGAACAGGACATGGAACAACAAACTGGTTCCAAATAAGAGAAGTAGTATGTCAAGGCTGTATATTGTCACCCTGCTTATTTAACTTCTATGCAGAGTACATCATGAGAAACACTGGACTGGAAGAAACACAAACTGGAATCAAGGTTGCCGGGAGACATATCAATAACCTCAGATATGCAGATGACACCATCCTTATGGCAGAAAGTGAAGAGGAACTAAACAGCTTTGGATGAAATTGAAAGAGGAGAGTGAAAAGCTGGCTTAAAGCTCAACATTCAGAAAACGAAGATCATGGCATCTGGTCCTATCACTTCATGTGAAATAGATGGAGAAACAGTGGAAACAGTGTCAGACTTTATTTTGGGGGCTCCCAAATCACTGCAGATGGTGATTGCAGTCATGAAATTAAAAGACACTTACTCCTTGGAAGAAAAGTTATTACCAACCTAGACAACATATTCAAAAGCAGAGACAATACTTTGCTGACTAAGGTCCATCTAGTCAAGGCTATGGTTTTTCCAGTAGTCATGTATGGGTGTGAGAGATGTACAGTGAAGAAGGCTGAGCGCCAAAGAATTGATGCTTTTGAACTGTGGTGTTGGAGAACATTCTTGAGAGTCCCTTGAACTGCAAGGAGATCCAACAAATCCATTCTGAAGGAGATCAACCTTGGGATTTCTCTGGAAGGAATGATGCTAAAGCTGAAAGTTCAGTACTTTGGCCACCTCATGCGAAGAGTTGACTCATTGGAAAAGACCCTGATGCTTAGAGGGATTGGGTNGAGAGTCCCTTGAACTGCAAGGAGATCCAACAAATCCATTCTGAAGGAGATCAACCTTGGGATTTCTCTGGAAGGAATGATGCTAAAGCTGAAAGTTCAGTACTTTGGCCACCTCATGCGAAGAGTTGACTCATTGGAAAAGACCCTGATGCTTAGAGGGATTGGGTGCAGGAGAAGAAGGGGACAACAGAGGATGAGATGGCTGGATGGCATCACTGACTCGATGGACGTGAGTCTGAGTGAACTCCGGGAGTTGGTGATGGACAGGGAGGCCTGGCGTGCTGTGGTTCATGGGGTCGCAAAGAGTCGGACACGACTGAGTGACTGAACTGAACTGAGCCACATCTATAGATTTTTTAACTTATTTGACTCATGTAGAAAACTCATGAATCTTGGCGAATACAAGTGAATACATTTTAAAGAATGCTTTAAAGCTACAAATTTTGAAAAAGTTTCAGGACAAGAGAAGACTTTTCAGTTTATCCAGGCTGCAGTCAAAGCTCTGCTGTTTTAGCCTTGTGACCTAGAAAATCCAGATCCCCTTCTATTTCACTGTTGTTTTATATAAAGTGTACATTTCAGTCTTAGTTTAGGATATCAGTGTCTGATTGAATTAGAAGAGAAAAGAACATCATAAACAAATGTGGATATCGTGACTACCATGGGAAAATGGACAAGGACACATGTGATAATAGCCCTGTAAGGTTCTAATATGGTATACAGGTAATTATGGGAATGCTTAAAGGGAGAGAAATATCAAAATGCACACAATCCTCTGAACTTTTATTCTTCAGAGAAATGTGCTAAGCTGCATATAATCGGGCTTTCCATAAACAATGACCTATCACTTGTATTGAAGTATTTATTTATAAAAGCAGAAGGCATGGGGTATCCATTTGAATTTCCTTAAGGAGCTTCCCTCAAGATTTGAGTAAAAATATTTTTTGAGGTAAAAGAGGCTAATATATTTTGGGTGAAAGAGGAAAGTGAAAAAGCTGGTTTAAAACTCAACATTTAAAAACTAACATCGTGGAATCTGGTCCCATCGCTTCATGGCAAATAGAAGTGGAAAAAGTGGAAACAGTGATAGATTTTACATTCTGGAGGTCCAAGATCACTGTGGATGGTAACTGCAGCCATAAAGTTAAAAGATACTTTCTCCTTGGAAGGAAAGCTATGACAAACCTAGACAGCATATTAAAAACAGAGACAGCACTTCGCCGTCAAAGATCTATATAGCCAAAGCTATGGTTTTCCAGCAGTCATATTCAGATATGAGAGCTGGAACATAAAGAAGGCTGAGTGCTAGGTTTTGTTAGCCTAATGGGCTGCCGTCTATGGGGTCACACAGAGTCGGACACGACTGAAGTGTCTTAGCAGTGCTGAAGAATTGATGCTTTCAAGCTGTGGTGCTAGAGAAGTCCTTTGAGAATCTCTTTGACTGCAAGGAGATCAAACCAGTCAAACCCAAAGGAAATCAACCCTGAATATTCATTGGAAGGATTTATGCTGAAGCTGAAGCTCCAGTACTTTGGCCCCTGATGCAAAGAGCTGACTTATTGGAAAAGACGCTGATGTTGGAAAAGATTGAAGACAAAAGGAGAAAGGGACAGCAGAGGATGAGATAGTTAGATAGCATCACTGACTCAATGGACATGAATTTGAGCTAAGTCCAAGAAATAGTGAAGGAGAGGAGCCTGGCCTGCTACAGTCCATGAGGTCACAAAGAGTGGGACAGGACTTAGTGACTGAACAATAGCAACATTTTTTGAGGTGATAATAGGAAGTATTTGTTGGAAAGATAATATGCCTTTTAGCTTGCTGGGTGTTTTTCATTTTTGTTCAAATTTAAAATATGACTTATCTTTTGATAAAATATTTTATTGAAGTTTAGTTGATTTGCAGTATGGTGTCAGTTCCCAGAGGTCGTCAAAGTTATTCAGCTATACATGTTCATATAGCCAGTTTTTTTCAGATTTTTCCCATATAATTTATTACAGAATTTTGAGTAGAGTTCCTTGTGCTATACAGTAGGTCCTTGTTTATCTACTTTACTTATAGTAATGTATATGGGTTAATCCCAAACCTCTAATTTATCCCTCCCCCAACACATTTCCCCTTTGGTAGCCATAAGGATGTTCTCTATGTCTGGGAGTCTGTTTTCTGTTTTGTAAATATGTTCATTTGTATCATTTTTTTTAGATTTCACGTATGTGTTATGAGGTCCTAGTTTTCAACTGTGGATATTCAGCCATTAGTTCCTATCAGCTATTGGTTGAGAGGGGGCTCCCGGGGTTGTTAATACCTTGGCACTTCCAGCCTGCCACAAACACAGTCTGATCCTGCTCTAGTATCCATAGGGATCTTTTCAGCGATAATGAGCAAGTGTTTATATGGGGATGACTGGATTGGCCAGTATAAATTACAATGTGATGCAGAAATATAGATGGAGACACCAACAAGATCATCTGTACTCTGATCTATTCCTTTCACAATTCAGATCCATTCGTGCTAAGGTACTAATTTTCCACCATGATGGCTATTCAGAACTTCTAGAGTAAAATTAATAATTCTAACAGTAATGTTAAAAATTAAAGGGCTACATTTGCAGGACATGAATAAAAAGACAGACACAGAGAAAAGATGTGTGGATGAGGAGGAAGGAGGCAGAAGTGGGGTTGGATGAACTGGGAGAGTAGCACTGGCATATGAGCACTGCCATGTGTAAAACAAGATAGTGGGAACCTGCAGTATAGCATAGGGACCTCAGCTCAATGCTGATGATAACTCAGATGTCATACCCTGCATGTCTGACACCATGAAAACTGTTCATTGTACTGGTATGCAGGTATCACAAAATATATATGGTGGTCCAGTATCTCTTCTGCAGTAAATTCTGCTCTCAGGATATGAGATACAAAAGTTCCATGCACCTGTGCTGATTCCAAAAGACCCATTCACAAGACTTTTCCCCAAGACTTTCTTGTTAATAATATTACAACCTCGTTTCATAAAAGGTCAGATGAAGCAACCAAAACATTCACATCTGCCCATGAGTGTAGGTGAAATCTCTGCAACCACATCTTCCTCCAATGATGATGACTAGGTGTTCTGGTCCAAGATCTGCGTACTCTTTTCCCTAACCATACTGAAAGCAGCATGAGGATGTCATTGCCAAATCTCATTTCTCTCTTCTTATAATGTATGTATAATATCTGTGGATAATCCATTTTGAACTTGGCCTAATTTTCCCTGTCATGAAGTAAAAGTAATGATGCCTTAGGTGTGGCTAAGGGAGAGGGTGACTAAAACAAGAACTAAGTGAAATCTGACATTTGATCATGTAACTTACTTGTACCATCTGAACCTACTGACAGTCCAAATTTCAGAGGATATATTTTTGACTTAACATGTCACTGATACTAATGTAGTCTCATTTCTAGCCTCCAGCTTCTACTCTTTTCTCCCAATAACTTTCTCTCAAAACAGTAGAAAGAATAATGTCTTAAAACTAGATAAATGACAGCAATACACACTCCTGTCTGAATCTCTCCAAATTATTTCCATAATATCGAAGACCAATCTTTTTATGAGGCCTACAATATGCTACCTCCTCTGATTCCTGAATCTGAACCATTTCTACCTTCCTTGCTCTCAATAACTGCCATGTATTTATTTGTTGATTGTATTAACAGTTTAAAGTTCAGCAACTACTTCACTGAAAAATGTCTGTAAAATTTCCAAGCTGATCCAAGACTAATTGTACTAGAATAAATTTAAAAATATAATATGATAACTTTAGAAAACATCCAGAAATGAGAATTTCTTTGTGCACAGATATGCTATGGGATATTATCCATATGTTCATTTTGGACATATCTGAGCATAACTGTTTTTTAATACTTGAAAGTCTCAGAGCTATCAAATACAAATTAAGGACTTACTTTGATTCCTGAAGTACTTTTCATAATTTAGTATCTGATCAGTTCAGTAGCTCTGCTATGTCCGACTCTTTGCAATCCCATTAACTGCAGCATGCCAGGCCTCCCTGTCCATCACCAACTCCCAGATTTATGCAAACTCATGTCCATTGAGTCAGTGATGCCATCTAACCACCTCATCCTCTGTCATCCCCTTCTCCTCTTGCCTTCAATCTTTCCCAATATCAGAGTCTTCTCAAATGAGTCAGCTCTTCGCATCAGGTGGGCAAAATACTGGAGTTTCAGCTTTAGCATCAGTCCTTCCAATGAACACCCAGAACTGATTTCCCTTAGGATGGACTGGTTGGATCTCCTTGCAGTCCAAGGGACTTTCAAGAGTCTCCTCCAACACTACAGTTCAAAAGCATCAATTCTTCTATGCTCAGCCCTCTTTATAGTCCAACTCTCACATTCATACATGAGCACTGGAAAAACCTTAGCCTTGATTAGATGGACCCTTGTCAAAGTAATGTCTCTGCTTTTGAATATGCTATTGAGGTTGGTCATAACTTTCCTTCCAAGGAGTAAGCGTCTTTTAATTTCATGGCTGCAATCACCATCTGCAGTGATTTTGAAGCTCCCCAAAAATAAAGTCAGTCACTGTTTCCACTGTTTCCCCATCTCTTTACCATGAAGTAATGGGACTGGATGCCATGATCTTAGATTTCTGAATGTTGAGCTTTAAGCCAACTTTTTCACTCTCCTGTTTCACTTTCATCCAGTGGCTTTTCAGTTCCTCTTCACTTTCTCAAGGGTGGTGTCGTCTGCATATCTGAGGTATTGATATTTCTCCCAGCAACCTTGATTCCAGCTTTTGCTTTATCCAGTCCAGTGTTTCTCATGATATATTCTGAATATAAGTTAAATAAGCAGGGTGACAATATACAGCCTTGACTTACTCCTCTTCCTATTTACAACCAATCTGTTACTCCATGTCCAGTTCTAACTGTTGCTTCCTGACCTGCATATAGGTTTCTCAAGAAGCAGGTCAGGTGGTCTTGTATTCCCATCTGTCTCAGAATTTTCCACAGTTTATTGTGATTCACACAGTCAAAGGTGTTGGCATGTCTATAAAGCAGAAATAAATGTTTTTCTGGAACTCTCTTGCTTTTTCCATGATCCAGTGGATGTTGGCAATTTGGTCTCTGGTTCCTCTGCCCTTTCTAAGACCAGCTTGAACATCTGGAAGTTCATGGTTCACATATTGCCAAAGCCTGGCTTGGAGAATTTTGAGCATTAATTTATTAGAGTGTGAGATGAGTGCAGTTGTGCGGTAGTTTGAGCATTCTTTGGCATTGCCTTTCTTTCGGATTGGAATGAAAACTGACCTTTTCCAGTCCTGTGGCCACTGCTGAGTTTTCCAAATTTGCTGGCATATTGAGTGCAGCACTTTCACAGTATCATCTTCCAGGATTTGAAACAGCTCAACTGGAATTCCACCACCTCCACTAGCTTTGTTCATAGTGATACTTCCTAAGGTCCACTTGAGTTCACATTCCAGGATGTCTGGCTCTAGATGAGTGATCATACCATCATGATTATCCAGGTCATGAAGATCTTTTTTGTATAGTTCTGTGAATTCTTGCCACCTCTTCTTAATATCTTCTGCTTCTGTTAGGCCGGTACTATTTCTGTCCTTTATTGAGCCCATCTTGGCATGAAATGTTCCCTTGGTATCTCTAATTTTCTTGAATAGATCTCTAGTCTTTTCCATTCTATTTTTTCCCTCTGTTTCTTTGCACTGATCACTGAAGAAGGCTTTCTTTTCTCTCCTTGCTATTCTTTGGAACTCTGCATTCAAATGTGTATATCTTTTCTTTTCTCCTTTGCTTTTCGCTTCTCTTCTTTCCACAGATATTTAGAGCCCTGAGATCAATGCTAATTATTTTCTGTATGGTCAACCTAGTATTTTTTGAGATGAAGAAACACTACAACTGTTGGGGCTTCCCTGGTAGCTCAGACAGTAAAGTGCCTGCCTACAATGCAGGAGACCGGATCGATCCCCAGGTTGGGAAGATCCCCTGGAGAAGGAAATGGCAACGTACTACAGTACACTTGCCTGGAAAATTCCATGGATGGAAGAGCCTGGTAGGCTACAGTCCATGAGATGGCAGAGCCGAACACGACTGAGCAACTTCACTGGTTCACAACTACTGTGCAGTATAGCAAGTAAGAAAAGTATTTATAAAAGCTTATTTTAAAAGGTATGGAATGGTAAAAGTTGATTCTGTATTTTAGCACTGAAATTATTTTAGCTCAGCTTTTGGAGACATGAAGACTTATGGACTTCTGAACCTTGAGAAAAGGAGTTAAGGGGGAAATGAATTTGCTGAATTTGAAATAAGGAAATTAGAAAAAAAAATTAAATATTTCTGTACTTTGGAAAACAAAGTAATGTGCTTATTTCAGCTATTATGTTAAATCTGAGACAATGGAATAATTAAGAAGGGTTATTTAAAAATTTTTAAATATATTTGTGAATTAACATGTCTGACACTATAATTTTTCAGTGATTCATTATATAATATTAGCAAATTATACTAAAATCTAATGATGATAATGTCTTTTAAGAAATGCTTCCTTTTAGTAGAGAGTCCAGATGTTTTCTGGAAATATCTTGCACTTCTGTGAGAAGGGTTGGTGGGTGAAAAATGTTTTATCATATAAGTTAGTGAAGTATTCTTTTCAGCAATATCCAGCAGATGTGGATTTGAGTTTTGGTGGTAACTACCAGCTGTGCTTCTCCTTAACCACCAGAAATCACGCACATGATACATCTATGGATAAAATGGAGGAAAAGAACAAGCAAGAAGTCCTTTTACAGGTATTATTAATTATTATTAAAAATTATTATTAAAATAATTATATTAAAATTATTACTATGTTATTATAAATTTTATATTATTGTAGAAATTATTATTAATAATTTCTCCCCCACATCATTTCTTTTTCTTGAAGATGTGGGGCCTCTACTAAAGTATGTGAATTTTTAAAATAAATATAATTATGATTTTTGAGGCTAGTGTATAAATTCAATGCTTATTATCAGCTTCAGTGATTGGGTTTTCTTTTCTAGTGATCCTTTTTTCTTTTTTTCCTGTTACACATCTAATGTAAAAAGCTGAGGAGTTTTTAACATATTTAAAAGGTTGATTTTTGGAATGACTACTCTGAAACTTTTAGTGTGGCATATGAAAAATTCACCTTGGGATGTCTCAGTGCATCTCCAAAGAAGGACAAACCTAGATACCTAAAGCTGAGACAGAATGAAAGCCTGTATAATCATGATTAAAATAAATTCCTTCAAAGTAGCAGGATCCTGGGACAAAGAAAATTAATACTAGCCTTGAGTACAAGCCCTAGATTAAAGGCGTAAAGGAAAACATTGCAAGTCATTTTGCAACTTGCTTCTCACATGGATAACTCTAAGAAATATTTTTATGATGGGGATTTTTTCGTATAACAAACATTTAAGTTTCACACTATTTTTTTTAGCGATCCACCTTAGGTATATTTTACGCAGAGGCAGATACTGTGATAAACAAGACTAAGAGACCCAGAATTTAGAAAGGAAAGTAAGAGAAAAAGAAGCCTCAGCTTCATGGTTTGTGCTTTTATCTGAAGACATATGTTCAGAGAAGTTGTTTTCAAAAATTGAATTAGAGTCATTTAATATCAAAATAGTTGACACTAGGAACACGTGTATACAATAGGACACTAATAGGAGATCATACATAGAATTTGTGTCTATACTCATGTAGACAAAACAGTAAAAAACTCATGGGTGATTTCTTTTGTTCAAAAGCTTATCAAAGTTTGATTCATAGATAATAATTCTGATTTATGCTCAGTACATTGTGTTGGCCAAAAAGTCATTTTGTTTTTCTATAAGATCTTATGGAAAACCTGAACGACATTTTTGGCCAATCCTATATGTACGGATCTCTATATATATTTACATAGATATATATGAACTACAAATAACAATTTATACTTTATCTTATACATTATAAAATAGCACATGTTCACTTTTACTTATTTAATATAGAATTTTACTGTTTTCTTTTGCTTTCTTAATTGTTCAGGAAGATATTTATTTCCATGTTTTATCGAATATTTTTCTATATTGTAGTTTGTTTTTAACATAATTTAAAAATTCCATTTGTCACAGACATGATGTAGCAATGAAAAATATTTTTACTGCAAATTTTGTAATATTTGGAAAATATTAAACTAAAAACGTACATAAAATTATTTTTTTCAAATTCTTGAAAATTACTTCATCCTTTTTGAAAAATTAATGTAATTTATTTTGGAAGTTGTTTTCACTTACAGAAAAATTGAGCAGATGGTATGGAGATCAGAGACAACACTTTCATCATTTTTTTTCACTTTTGGTATCTTGCTTTAGTGTGGTGCATTTGTTTAAATTTATCAACCAATACTGATAGATTGTTATTAACAAAACTCCACAATTTATACTAGAGTTTCCTCTTTGTGTTTTATAACTTTGTGGATTTTCACATGCTTATATTATGTATCTTTCTAGGTACTGTGTATTATAATATAGCTTCACCACCTTAAAATTCCCTCTACTTCATTAGTCACTTCATCCTTTCCCGTATCCTCTGGCAGATTTTCTTTACCTGTCTCTATAGTTTCACCTTTTTCAGTGTATCATAAACTGATAATATTGTAGTGTGTCCTTTCCTAATGGATTTATTTCATTTAGTAATGTACATTTAAGTTTCTTCCATGTCATTTCATAAGTTGATAGCTCGTCTCTTTTTATTGTTGAATAACATTGCAATGCCTAAGTGTACAGAAGCTTGTTTATGCATTCACCTATTGAGGAGCGTCTTGTTTACTTCCAGTTTTTGGCAATTATAAACAGAACTGCTGTAAACATTCTTTGCAACATTTTGTTTGCACCCAAGTTCTCAATTTTATTTGTGTGTTACTGGATTGTATGCTAAGCCTATGTTCAGCTTTGTCAAAACTGCCAAACTCTCTTGCAAAGGGGCTGCCTTTTTCCAACAAGAATGAATTAGTCCTTGGTACTCTACATTCTTTTCTGTATATGATATTGTCAGTATTCTGGGTTAAGGCCATTCTAATGGATGTATAGTAGCTTTTCAATGTTGTTTTAATTTGCAATTCATTAATATCTTGTTGAGGACTGCTTTCATATGTTTATTGGCTATCTGTATATCTTTTTTAGTGAGCTATTTATACAGATCTGATTTCCATTTTTTTAATTTACTGTTTTGCTTTTGTACTTTTGAGTTTAAATTGTTCTCTGTATATTTTGAGTACACATTTTTTTATCAGATAAATATTTTACAAACTTTGCTCCCAGATCATGGCACATATTTTCATTATATTAAAAGTGTCTTGCTCAGAACAGAAGTCTATTTATTTTGTTCTTTCCAAGGGTGATGCCTTAGTGTTGTGTCTAAATATTCGCTGCCAAATCTACAGTAATCTAGGTTTTTCTCTTATAATATATTCTAGAATTTTTGTAATTTTGCATATCACTTCTACATCTACAATTTAGTTATTTTTTAAAATATATATTCTATATTTGCTGTTTTTTTCTTTTTCCAGAACAATTTTTTATAATACTCAGTTTCTCCATTGAATTGTCTTTGCTCCTTTATCAAACATCAATTGCCTGTGTCTGTGTATTCCACTTCTTGGCTCTCTATTTTGTTCCATTGTTCTACTTGTCTATTATTTGATCAATATTGAACAGTCTTGATTATATATCTTTATAGTGAATCATGAATAAGTGTAGTGCTAGTTCTTCAAGTGTTTATTTCTTTTTCAGTCTGTGTTATCTATTCCAGGTCTTTTACCTTTAACTTATAACCTTTAGACTAACTTTTTGAATATTTGCAAAATAATTTGCTGAGATTTTGATTGAGATTGAACTGAATTTACATAAGAAAAACTAACATCTTTAATAATATTGTCTATCTACAAAAGAAGAAAAAAAATTCTACTTTCTTTAATGTTTTATCAAAGTTTTTTACTTTTCCTCACATAGATTTTTATATGTATTTTGTTAGATATGAATTGAAAGTCGCTCAGTTGTGTTCAACTCTTTGTGACCTAATGGACTATACAGTCCATGCAATTCTCCAGATATGAATACTGGAGTGGGTAACCATTCCCTTCTCCAGGGTGGATTCTTTACCAGCTGAGCCACCAGGAAGAACTTTGTTAGATATATACTTAAGAATTTTCTATTTGTTGATGCCAATGAAGTGGTATTATGATTTACATTTCAAGTTCAAATTGATTATTGCTACTAAAAAAGAAACCAATTGACTTTGGTATGTTAACCTTGTATTTTGTAAACTTGCTACAACTGTTTAATACTTCTAGTGTTTTTTTTTTGTTAGTTCTTTGAGATTTTCTTTATAAATAACTATGTCATCTGCTAACAAAAAGCAGTTTTACTTATTTCTCCCAACCAAATGCATTTAATTTCCATTTCTTATCATATTTCACTAGCTAGAACTTTCAGTATGATGTTGCCTTTTTCTTCTTCATTCTTAGGGTGAAAGCATCTAGTTTCTCAAGAAGGATATAAGCGAGATGTTTCAGTAAATGTTCTTCATCAAGATGAAGAAGTTTCTAGGTTGCAAAGAGTATTTATCATAAATGCATGTTGGATCTTGTCAAATGCTTTCTCTTCTTCTATTGATATAGAATTTTTTTTTTCTAATTTAGACTTTTGTTGTAATGGATTATGTTAACTGATTTTGAACATCAGGACAGTCTTTTATATTAAAATACTTGAATTCTATTTGACCATGATATATAGTTATTTTTTTACATTGTTAGATTGTATGTGTTAATATATTGTTGACACTCTCTATCTGTATAAATGAGACATATTTTTCTGTAGTATTTTTTTTCCTTGTCATGTCTTTTTTCTAGTTTGGAATTAGAATAATTTTGGCTTCATAGGATGAGTTACAGAAACTTCCATCTGTTTTCTAATTCTAAACAAGATTGCAAAGAATTGGTCTAATATTCCTTAAAGTTTTGGTGCAGTTCAACAGCGAAACCTTCTGGGTCTGGTGATTTTGTTTTAGAAGGTTGTTAATTATTGATTCATTCTTAGCAGATATAAGCCTATTTTGATATATTTTCTCCTTATGTGACTTTTCTAAGATACATCTTTCAAGAAATTGATTTGTTTTATTTAAATTATCAAATTTGTGGTCACAGAGTTCTTCATAACATTCCTTCCTTAGCTTTTTGATGTCCATGAGAAAAGAGGTGTTTGTTTCTGTTTTACTTCTGTTATTAGAAATTATTTGAGTCATCTTTCTCTCTCTCTCTCTCTTTATTTATTTAGCTTGGTTAGTTTAGAATTTTATCAATTCAATTGAGCTTTAAAAAATATTTTTTTGATTCATTGTTCATCTCTAATGTCTACATGTTTCAATTTTATTAGTTTCTACTATAGAAGGCAGGAGGAGAAGGGGATGACAGAGGATGAGATGTTTGGATGGCATCACCAGCTGGATGGACATAAGTTTGGGCAAGCTCCAGGAGTTGATGATGGATGTGGAAGTGCTGGCATGCTTCAGCCCCTGGGGTCACAGAGATCTGGACATGACTGAGCAACTGATAATCCATCCAGTCAAGGCTATAGTTTTTCCAGTGGTCATGTATGGATGTGAGAGTTAGACTGTGAAGAAAGCTGAGTGCCAGAGAATTGATGTTTTTGAACTGTGGTGTTTGGAGAAGATTCTTGAGAGTACCTTGGACTGCAAGGAGATCCAACCAGTCCATCCTAAGGGAGATCAGTCCTGGATGTTCATTGGAAGGACTGATGCTGAAGCTGAAACTCCAATACTTTGGCCACCGCATGGGAAGAGTTGATTCATTGGAAAAGACCCTGCTGCTGGGGGCGGATTAGGGGCAGGAGGAGAAGGGGACAGCAGAGGATGAGATGACTGGATGTCATCACTGACTTGATGGACATGAGTCTGGGTAAACTCCTGGAGTTGGTTATGGACAGGGAGGCTTGGTGTGCTGCGATTCATGGGGTCGCAGAGTCCGAAGCGCCTGAACTGAACTGAGCAACTGAACTGAACTGGTAATCATTAATATGAATTTTCTTATGCTTTCTTAAATTTATATTGCTCTTCTTTCTCTGATTTCCTATGCTGATTCTTAAATTACTTATTTTAGACTTTCTTGTTTTGTAAAATATACATTTTGTGGTATGCTGCTGTTGCAGCTGCTAAGTCACTTCAGTGGTGTCCGACTCTGTGCAGCCCCATAGATGGCAGCCCACCAGGCTTTGCCATCCCTGGGATTCTCTAGGCAAGAACGCTGGAGTGGTTTGCCGTTTCCTTCTCCAGTGCATGAAAGTGAAGAGTGAAAGTGAAGTCGTTCAGTTGTGTCTGCCTCTTTGCGACCCATGGACTGCAGCCTACCAGGCTCCTCCATCCATGGGACTTTCCACATTTATTCATTAGCACTGCTGTCACTTCATTCTGCAAATTTTGATCATTGTATTCTCATTTTCATTTGATGTAATATATATTTAAAGTTTCTCTTGAGGTTTCTTTGATTTATATCTTATTTAGAATTTTGTGATTTAATTTCTAGATATTTGGCAATTTACTTACCATCTTTCACTTATTGATTTCTAGTTTAATTCCACTGTGATCCAAGAGCATACTTTGTATGATTTTTATTGTCTTTATTTGCAAAAGTGCACTTTATGCCCCAGAATGTGATCTATCATAGTGAATGTTCCAAGTGATCTTGAGAAAAATGCAAATTCTGCTATTGTTGGTTACTCTAAAAGTGCCTGTTTCATCCAATTGAATGATGGTTCTGTTCAGTTCAACTATATTCTTTTCATTGTCTGCCTGCTGTATCTGTCAGTTACCAAAAGATAGATGTTTAAAGCTCCAGTTATAATCGGTGACTGCCTACTTCCCTTTAATATTCTATAATTTTTGCTTCATGTACTTTGATTCTCTATTGTTAGGTACATAGACTTTAAGAACTTTTATATCTTCTTGCAGAACTGACTCATTTGTCATCATGTAATACTCTTCTTTCTATTTGATTATTTTTTCTTTTCTGAAGTCTACTTTATCTGAAATTAATGTAACTCCTCCAGTGTTTTGTTTGTTAACATGAAACGTCTTTCTCCAATATGATACTTTAAATCGATTGTGTCTTTATGTCTAAATTGGTTCTCTATAAATGGAATGTAGCTGTATCTTAATTTTTACCTGTTCTTTCCACTTCTAATTGGTGTTTATAGATCATTAACAATTTAAAGTCATTATTGTTATATTAGAAGTAATAGCCACCATATTTGTCACTGTATTCTATTATTGCTTTTGTTGTTTCTTTATGTTTTTAACTGCCATTCTTTTCCTGCCTTCAATGTTTTAAACTGAACAATATTATTTATTCAGTTTACTCTCTTCTCTTACTGTATTGCTTACATTCTCTTTTTTAACTTTTTTCTAAAATATTTGTTTATTTCTTTGTCTGTGCTTAGTCTTAGTTGCAGCATGTGGGATCCAGTTCCCTGATAAGGAATTGAACTCGGGTCCCCCACAATGGGAGTGCTGGGTCTTAGCCACTGGACCAATAGGGAAGTCTCTTTTTTTGAAATTTCACACTGATGGTTTTGTGTTGAAAATGCAAATTTACAACTAGTATAAATCCTCTTCCAGGTAACAGGATACTACCTCATAAGTGTTTCAGGCGTTTTATAACTGAATAGTCTCCATTGCTTTCTTTCATACCTTATAACATTTCACTGATCCATATACTATAATCCGTATACCACGATCAGGAAGCATTGTTGCTGGTATTACTATGAAGCAACAATTATCAATTGCATCATTTAGAAATTAGAAAAGTCTCTTTTTTTTTTCCTTCAGCTTAAATATGATCACTTTCACCTTTCATGGGAATATATATACACATATACCACCAGGGAAGTGCTTTAAATATGATATACTTGGGAAAATGAGCTGTAGTTTTTAGCTTCTTACCTAGGAGCTCAGTGGTAAAGAACCTGCCTGCCAATGCAGCAGACACAGGAGACACAAGTTCCATCCCTGAACTGGGGAGCTCCTCTGGAGGAGGGAATGGCAAGCTGCTTCAGTAGTCATGCCTGGAAAATCCCATAGACAGGGGAGCCTGGCAGGCTAGAGTTAGACATGATTTAGTGGCTGAGCACACACACACACGTTGCTTAAATATGATATACCTGGGTAAATTGGCTGGGGTTTTTATCTTGCTTAATGCTCTCTGAGTTTCCTGGATATGTGGTTCGGTGACATCCATTAATTTTGGAAAATTCTTAGTAATTATTGCTTCAATCATTTTTTGCTTCTTTCTTTTATTCTTTTAATAGTGCTCATTACACACATGCTACATCCTTTGTGGTTGTCTCAAAGTTCTTGGACATCCCTGTTAAATCTTTTGTTGTTGTTGTTTCAGTTTTGGAAATATCTCTTGACATATCATTGTGTTGTATTTAGTTGCTCAGTCATGTCTGACTTTTTGCGACTCCATGGACTGCAGCCTGCCAGGCTCCTCTGTCCATGGAGATTCTCCACACAGGAATACTGGAATAGGTTGCCATGCCCTCCTCCAAGGAATCTTCCCAACCCAGAAATGGAGCCCAGGTCTCCTGCACCCACTGAGCTACCAGGGAAGTCACTGACATATCATTAGGCTCACTGAATCTTTCTTCTGCTTTCCAGTCTACTGATGAGCAATTTTTAGTACTTTTTATTTCCAGCTTTTCTTTTGAGTCTTTCATAAATTTTCCATCTCCTTACATTAGCAATCTGTTCTCTCATTATCCACTTTTTCCATTAGAGCCCTTGGCGTATTAATCACGGCATATTTTTAATTTATGATATGACAAACTCACGATTTCTCTTATCTGTGTCTCACCTAATGCTTATTCCATTTCTTCAGACTTTTTTTTTTTTTCTCTTTTATCATGCCCTGTAATTTTGTTGGAAGTCAAGCTTGATGCACTCAGTCAAAGGAACTGAAGTAAATAGTCCTGAAAGTGCGAGGTTTCCTGTTTATCTGGCTAGGAGCCATGCTGAGTTTAATTTTTGCTGTAGTTGTAGGTGTCAGAAGCTTAACTTTCTTCAAGTATTCTTGATATTTTCTCTGCTGTAGGTACTAAATTTCCCTATAAACTCCTTTTAAAATAAATTTTATGTCTTCCAGTTCTCCCTTATGTAATCCACTGTTATTATCCCAAAGCCCTGCAGTGCTGAAGGATTCTATAATCTTTTGATGAAATCTCTGTGGTCTCTTCTTTTTCCTCTTTTTCTCCCCCTATCCCTACCAGGCAAGAGTCCCTGGTCTGTTACTTTCAGAATATTTTCTTAGCTTCTTTATTTATTTATTTTTCTTCACTTTATGAGGCAGGAAAGCTAAAGCGAACTGGAGTTGCCTAGTTGCCCTTCACCAAGGTCAAATAAGACTGATAAAGTAGTTTCCTTTGAAGGGTGGCCTTTGTTACAGAGAAAATATAATGAAGAACAGAATGTTGGGAGTGTATTTTAAAATTGTTTCTTTTACTCTCCCTCTGCCTAATGCATGGTGAAATTTCTTAAAGCCTTAGTGAAAACCTGATCTCTTGGAATTAAAATTCAGGAAAATGTGAGGCATTAGTAGGAACTGGGCCCTGAATTTTCACTCTCAAGCTCATTCACGCTGAGCCTCCAGAAGTTCATCAATCACTTTAAATGTTTCTGCAGTTTCTTTTCTTTTTCTCTTTCTTTTTTTTTTTTTAACTTTATTTTACAATACTGTATTGGTTTTGCCATACATCATCATGAATCTGACGCAGGTGTACATGAGTTCCCAATCCTGAACCCCACTCCCACCTCCCTCCCCATACCATCTCTCTGGGTCATCCCAGTGTACTAGCCCCAAGCATCCAGTATCGTGCATCGAACCTAGACTGGCGATTCATTTCTTACATGATAGTATACATATTTCAAGCCATTCTCCCAAGTCATCCCACTCTCTCCCTTTCCCAGATTCCAAAAGTCTGTTCTATACATCTGTGTCTTTTTTGCTGTCTCACATACAGGGTTATCATTACTATGTTTCTAAATTCCATATATATGTGTTAGTATACTGTATTGGTGCTTTTCTTTCTGGCTTACTTCACTCTGTATAATCGGCTCCGGTTTCATCCATCTCATTAGAACTGATTCAAATGTATTCTTTTTAATGGCTGAGTAATATTCCATCATGTATATGTACCACAGCTTTCTTATCCATTCATCTGCTGATGGACATCTAGGCTGTTTCCATGTCCTGGCTATTATAAACAGTGCTGTGGTGAACATTGGGGTACATGTGTCTCTTTCAGTTCTGGTTTCCTTGGTATGTATGCCCAGCAGTGGGATTGCTGGGTCATAAGGCAGTTCTATTTCCAGTTTTTTTAAGGGATCTCCACACTGTTCTCCATAGTGGCTGTACTAGTTTGCATTCCCACCAACAGTGTAAGAGGGTTCCCTTTTCTCCACACCCTCTCTAGCATTTATTGTTTGTAGACTCTTGGATAGCAGCCATTCTGACTGGTTTGAAATGGTACCTCATTGTGGTCTTGATTTGCATTTCTCTGATAATAGTGATGTTGAGCATCTTTTCATGTTTGTTAGCCATCCATATGTCTTCTTTGGAGAAATGTCTATTTAGTTATTTGGCCCATTTTTTGATTGTGTTGTTTATTTTTCTGGAATTGAGCTGCATAAGTTGCTTGTATATTTTTGAGATTAGTTGTTTGTCAGTTGCTTCATTTGCTATTATTTTCTCCCATTCCGAAGGCTGTCTTTTCATCTTGCTTATAGTTTCCTTTGTTGTGAAGAAGCTTTTAATTTTAATTAGGTCCCATTTGTTTATTTTTGCTTTTATTTCCAGTATTTTGGGAGGTGGGTCATAGAGGATCCTGCTGTGATTTATGTCGGAGAGTGTTTAGCCTATGTTCTCCTCTAAGAGTTTTATAGTTTCTGGTCGTACGTTTAGATCTTTAGTTCATTTTGAGTTTATTTCTTCTCCTGGTAAGCTGTGATTCTTCTGTATTCACCTGTATCTCCAGTTTTAAGGGTAGAAGTTTGCACTGTGACCTAGTTCTCCAGTGGGTCTAAAAAGAATTGTTGATATTCACTTCCAAGTTTTGTATGAGTCAGAAAGAGAAATGGAAGACACATCATTCTTTTTGTTAAAAATAAAATATATAAATTTTCATCTTTATTTAAAGCATTTTGACTTATTATTTGCTTGTTTCAGGCACAAGTTGAGAACAAAATATTTATAATTTTCAAATAATTATTGCATCATCTATAGAGGAAATATTTGCAATACTGTATTCTCACATTGTTCCTAATAGCTTTTCAGTTGATTTTCTTGATCTTTGAAGCTATACATTATCTAATCTATCTCCTTTAAAAAGTCTTATTCTATTTCATTTAACGGTATAAAACACTGTATATATGTATGCTATACATTGTTCCAAAGCACATACACACTCATTAATTTTGATTAACTGCATCTGCTAGTGCATCCAGAATAATGCTACATAAGTATGGAGGTATAAGCCATTCCTATATTGTTTGAGTGTAATGAGAGGATTTTATGACCAAAGATAATATTTGCATTTTACTCACTCCCTCTTCTATACATCTTTCTCCCTACTGACTTCCCTCTTACTTCTCTCATATTATCTGTCTATATCATTACACCAGTTTTCACATTAAGAAAGGATCCATCCATTATCATCAGAATGGAATCTAAGAATTTGTCAGATGCTTTCAGATTTTATAGAAATATTTTTCTAATTAAAAAGTTATGAAATCAGAAGTATGTTTAAATTTGAGTAAAATTAACATTAATTTTAAAGTAGTGATGTATTTCACTTAAATATAAACATACATTGCTCACACTCTTTTTTATAAATCACTTTCTTTATCTATATAGGAATACTTTGGATCAATGTATGTATAAATCATGGAGGTAGACAGTCTACCTACTGTCTGGTGAGGCTGAGACAATTCTAAAACCGACAGTTACCAATTATTAGTGATAGAGTGCTTGTATTACATTTTCATCTCATTCAATATAAGCAATAAGAATGATATGTCTTCCAAATTATTTTATTATTGAGATTGTCTTTAGTCATCTGAGATCTAAACTTTATTTAGATTGATGCAGAAGTCATTGTGGTTTTGCACTGCTGAAATTTGCCATTTGATATTGGACTAACATTCTTAAACAAATGTAGTTATGTTGTACATAATTTCAATGCATATTTCTCAGTTTATTTGTTTTTGATGACTTATTGCTTGCTATTTATTTTGTATTTGCTTTAGACTACAGAAATGATGTGAGACAAAGAGCAAATTAAAGTGATTTTCTTATTCGAGTTCAAAATGGGTCATAAAGCAGCAGAGACAACTTGCAACACCAACAATGCACTAGGCCCGAGAACTGCTAACAAATGTATAGTGCAGCTGTGACTCAAGAAGTTTTGCAAGGAGGCTAGAGCCCTGAAGATAAGGAGCATAGTGGATGGCCATTGGATGTTGACAATGACCAATTGAGAGCCATCGTCAAAGTTGATCCTCTTACAACTGCATGAGAAGTTGCTAAAGAACTCAAAATTGATCATAATATGATCATTCAACATTTATAGCAAATTGGAAAGATAAAAAAGCTCAGTAGGTGGATGCCTCATGAGCTCATAAAATTCATGGCTTTGAAATGTCATTGTGTCTTATTCCATGAAACAAAGAACCATTCCTCAATTGGATTGTGATGTGCGATGAAAAGTGGATTTTATACAACAGTGATGACCAGTTCAGTGGCTGGACTGAGAAGAAGCTCCAAAGCACTTGTCAAAGCCAAACTTGCACCATAAAAGGTCATCATCACTATTTGGTGGTGTGCTACCATTCTCAGCCACTACAGCTTTCTGAATTCTGGTAAAACCATTACATCTGAGAAGTAAGCATAGTAAATTGATGAGATGCACTGAAAACTACCTGCAACTGGCATTGATCAACAGAAAGAACCAATTCTTTTCCATGACAATGCTTGAATACACATCGCACAGAACCAGTGCTTCAAAAATTGAATGAATTGGGCTATGAAGTTTTGCCTCAACTGCCTTATTCACCTGACCTCCTGCCAACCACCTACCATTTCTGCAGGCATCTCAACATTTTGCAGGGAAAAAGATTCCACAATCAACAGGAGGCAGAAAATGCTTTCCAAGAATTTGTCAAATCCCAAAGCATGGATTTTTATGCTATAGGAATAAAGAAACTTATTTCTCATTAGTAAAAATATGTTGATTGTAATGACTCCTATTTTGATTAATAAAGATGTGTTTGACCCTAGTTATAATGATTTAGAATTTATGGTCTAAAACTGCAATTATGTTTGCACCAATCTAATAATGTTGACCTGTCTCTTGAGAAATCTGTATGCAGGTCAGGAAGCAACAGTTAGAACTGGACATGGAACAACAGACTGGTTCCAAATAGGAAAAGGAGTATGTCAAGGCTGTATATTGTCACCCTGCTTATTTTAACTTGTATGCAGAGTACATCATGAGAAACATTGGGCTGGATGAAGCATAAACTGGAATTAAGATTGCTGGGAGAAATATCAATAATCTCAGAAATGCAGATGACACCACCCTTATGACAGAAAGTGAAGAAGAACTAAAGAACCTCTTGATGAAATTGAAAGAGGAGAATCAAAATGTTGGCTTAAAGCTCAACACTTAGAAAACTAAGATCATGGCATCTGGTCCCATCACTTCATGGCAAATAGATGGGGAAACAGTGGAAACAGTAGCTGACTTTATTTTGGAGGACTTCAAAATCACTGCAGATGGTGATTGCAGCCATGAAATTAAAAGATGCTTTCCTTGGAAGGAAAGTTATGACCAACCTAGACAGCATATTCAAAAGCAGAGACATTACTTTGCCAACAAAGGTCCATCTAGTCAAAGCTATGGTTTTTTTCAGTAGTCATGTGTGGATGCGAGAGCTGGACTATAAAGAAAGTTGAGTGCTGAAGAATTGATGCTTCTGAACTATGGTGTTGGAGGCGACTCTTGAGAGTCCCTTGGACTGCAAGGAGATTCAACTAGTCCATACTAAAGGAGAGCAGTCCTGAGTCCTTGGAAAGACTGATGCTGATGCTGAAGCTCCAATACTTTGGCCACCTGATGCAAAGAGCTGACTCATTTGAAAATACCCTAATGCTGGGAAAGATTGAATGCAGGAGGAGAAGACGGTGACAGAGGATGAGATGGTTGGGTAGCATCAGCGACTCAATGGACAAGAGTTTGAGTAAACTCCGGGAGTTGGTGATGGACAGGGAGGCCTGGTGTGCTGTACTCTATGGAGTCAGACATGACTGAGCAATTGAACTGGACTGAACTGAATAACGTTGAAATCTGCATTAACTCCAAAAGCTTCCACTGTTTTTCTTTTGGGAAACTTTTCAGGAGTTATATTTTTGGGTGGTGGAAATGGTAAGAAAGATGTTAACAAAATATGGAACTTTCTCCTGTTCCTATTCCCTTCATAGCTCAGTCGGTAAATCATCTGCCTGCAATGCAGGAGACCCAGGTTCAAGTCCTGGGTTGAAGAGATCCCCTGGAGAAGGAAATGGCAACTCACTCCAGTATACTTGCCTGGAGAATCCCATGGACAGAGGAGTATGGCTGGCTGCAGTCCATGAGGTCGCAAGAGTCAGACACCACTCGGCGACTAAACCACCACCATCAGTGTTCACTCAATTTGTAAATGAAATCATTCTTCATTTTTGTTTTTATTTTCTTCATTCGAAAAAACAGCTAGAACCACTCTCCCACATGTTTTGAGTTGACTGCAATACTATTGTTGTTTTTTTTCCTTTGTCAAAAGATTAAAAATAAAACTATAAACACACTTTGAGTTTCTGAACATGAAAGTATGTGATCTTGCTTTGTATTTTATGTAGTAAATGCAGGAATGACACAGAGCTAAAAATTTGGCCCAGTTTGACTTTCTATCCATTCTCTATAAATTATTTCATATAATTATATGGCTTGAGTTACCTTTGCAAATGATATTTCTAAAGTATCTAATCTGGTCCTGGGGAATATATGTATATGTATAGACAATTCACTTTGTTGAACAGTAGAAACTGACAGAAAATTGTAAAGCAAGAATATTCCAAATTTTTTTAAAAGGCATCTAATTCTTTGCTTTCCTGGAGAAGGAAATGACAATCCACTCCAGTATTCTCTCCTGGACAATTCCATGGATGGGCAACCCTTGTAGGTTACAGTCCATGGGTCGCAAATAATTGGACATGACTGAGCAACTTCACTTTCACTTTAATTCTTTGCTGCTTAAAAGATGACACTGTCCCAGTACCCTAGGGACCAGCTTTGTGATTCTTCCACAGGAATTTGCCATAAACTCCAAAGTGCATCTTTTCCCATCAAAAGAGATCCACAATAACACAGTGCTGGCAGCTCCTAAAGCCCATGCTTCAGGGTGGTTGGCTCTATAGCCTGGACTCATCACAGAGCATTGCATTGTTCTGGGTTGCACTCAAGTTTGACAGACTTCATATCTCACAGTATGAGGGGTGGGGATGCACATTATACCTATGGTGGAAAAGAGTCATCTCCAGAAGCAAAATAAGCCTGCTAGTTGCTTCCTTCTCTGAAACAATTCAGGGGTCTGCAAATACAAAAATATGTCTTTTATTTCAAGGGTTATCCTTGCAAATCCCTGACCACTGGATCCTAAAATTTTACTGAGTACCATATCCCTGATACTTCATAGAGCTAATCTCCCAAGATATGGAACACATGTACTACCAAGATGTTTGGCATAGGGGCCACTTACTGCTTGTCCTGTCTAGACGGCATGATGTCATCAATATCATGCATCAGCAGTGCCCACATTGTTCAGATTTGGGGAGATCATATTATTACAGAGAGCAGGAACGTTAGCATAGTCTTTTGAAAAATTTATAAATGAATATTATTGTCCATTTCACATGAATGTGAACTCATCTGATCCTCCTAACTGATAAGCATAAGAGAAAAAAAAGAAAGAAAACCTCACCAAATCAATGACCAACTTGTAGCATGCCAAGGTTTTTTTAATCTATCCTGGCAATGATATCACCAAACATAACAGCCACTCCAGTGGCTCCTCCTTGGTTGAATCTATTGTTTTTCTCAAGAATTCAATTTCTGTCAAAGTCAGATTGGTGAATTAAATGGAGGACAACTTCTCCTGTATATTTTGTATCTTTAATGATGTCACTAATCTCCATCATCCTTCCAAGAATGTGATTTGGTTTTTGACTCACTCTCTTGGCTTCAAGGGGAGGAATTAGGGAGCTGGTAGCTCAGAGGCTCCACTCTATCTTCCCCACTATTAATAGCTCTTACCATACATGTTAGGGGTTTCCCAGGTTGTTCAGTGGTAAACAATCTGCCTGCTAATACAAGAGGTGCAGGTGAACGGGTTCATTTCTGAGGATGGGAAGATTCCCTGAAGGAGGAAATGGCAACCCACCCCAATATTCTTGCCTATAAAATTCCATGAACAGAGGAGCCTGGTGGGCTACAGTCCAAGGAGTTGCAAAGAGTCAGACTAGACTGGATGACTGAGCATGAGAGGACATGTGTTAAAGACCACATCTTGAGTTATTTCAACTGCCAAATATGTCCATGCCAATTAACAAACTCAGTGTTGTAGAATAGGACTGTATTTCTCTAGATTTCATATGTTGAAATATTAACCAACAGTGTGACTCTGTTTGAATACAGAGCCTTTAGGAGGTAATGAAAGTTAAATTAAGTCATGAGGGTGAGGACTTAATATGATAGTATTGGTATCATTATATGAAGAGGAAGAAAGAGAGATTTCCTGTTGTTTCTCTCTGCAAAAACACACCAAAAAAGGGCCATGTGAGAATTTAATAAGCAAGCAGCTATCTACTAGTCAGGAAAAGAGGTCTCACAAGAAACCAGATTGACCAGGACCTTGATCTTGGACTTCCCAATCTCCTAAACTATGTAAAAATAAATTTTTTATGAGCTACTCAGTCTGTTATATTTGTTAAAGCATTCCTAGCAAACAAAGACACTCAGGAAAAGAACTGACTCTAGTTTGGGACTGCTGACTCAGTGGACTTATGATCACTTGATTCCTATTAGTTCAATCCCATTGGTCTTAATGATATTAAATAGGCCAGATCTGTGACCAGAGCTAACACCAGCCCTGGCTTTCAGAAGAGATCCACTGCTGAACATTATAGTTATGCTGGTTTCCATCTCATGAGAACTTTCCTGATAGTCTTGGGGGAATATTGGGCCCTGCCTCTCCGATGGAAGATCATCTTCTGTTGATATTCTGGCCTTACATAATATGCCCAACTCAGTACTTTCACTTCCTTTAGCCTTCTTATTTTTCCTTCTATCACTCACTAAGACAACTCAGGTCTTGCCCACTTGGCTCGGTAAGAGTCATTGCTTTCTCCAGATTTCTCTACATCATTCCAGCTGTAAATTTGTCCCCACCCCTGGAGTGCTTACATTAAATCTCATATATCAAGAAAGTGAGCACAAGTCAATTAATTCTTGCTTATCCAGTCTTAAATTTTGCTTCCCTTTATTGACCACTCAAAAAAAAAATCAACCCATGTGTGAGTATTCCTCTTGTTTCTAACAATGTAGATAGCTACTTCTTATAACTTCCTTGACACATCCAGGGCTGGATTACTCTGGAATTTTTTTTCTTTCTTTTTCAGCCTGGCAGTCAGGAGAAGAGGTATGGAAAATGTCTGATGGTGATATTTCCATTTTGTGATTTCTCCAGATCTTTCCTGTACTAAGAAAGGAAGCAATATTACTGGGAAATGAGTGAGTTATGCTAGAAAGTTCCTAAGATCCAAGAGGGTCTGAAGAGTCAAAATTCTTGCAGAGATTCATCCAGATGTCACATTCCCCTGTCTTAAGTGTCCTGGGTTTTCCCAGCTAGAATCTTCATCTAATTTTTGAATGAGCATTTAAAAGTGGAACTTTCTGACTCAAAACATCAAATCCTGTTCCTAAGTTATTCATTTCTACTGCAAGAGATGTGGGTGGGAATTTTAAAAACTAAAAAAAAAAAAAAAAAAAAAGGGAGGGAAATCCTCTGGCTCCCATACATACCTGAGTTATTAATGTTTTCAGCTTCTCATAATTTCTCTACAGAATGTCAGTGTAACTCAGTAATACCAATAAAGATTGCTTCTGCAATCTTTTAAGGAAACACCCCCCCCCATTTTATTTAAATACCTGCATCATTACACAGTCAAGGGGATTTTGGTCACTTGGGAATTTTCTCAGGCCACTTCCAGTAAAATTTTCAGCAGTTAGGCCACCAAGTTATGCCCAGGATTGTCTAAGTCCTACCTTCAATTCAGAATGGGGAACTATTTGCCAGGTGGACAGTAGATGGGCAAGTTCTCAAGTGCCTCTTAATGCCTACTGTTCCAATCATTATGATTACCATAGATGTCAGACAAGTCCTTCTGAGAAGCAGATTGGATTGAATTAGATCTCCATGAATTTATTCTGGGAAATACTTCTAAACTAAAATTAAAAAAAAGAAGTAGGAGTAGGTAGAGAAATCCTTAAGAAAACGACAAGAGATTTGTCATGCTTGGAGTTCCACTCAGTTCAGTCAGTCAGTCATGTCTGACTCTGTGACCCCATGGACTGCAGCACACCAGGCTTCCCTGTCCATCACCAAATCCTGGAGCTTGTTTAAACTCATGTCCATTGAGTTGGTGATGCCATCCAACCATCTCATCCTCTCCTGCCTTCAGTCTTGCCAGGCATCAGGGTCCTTTCCAATGACACAGTTCTTTACATCAAGTAGCCAAAGTATTAGAGCTTAAGCTTCAGCATTAGCCCTTCCAATGAATATTCAGGACTGATGTCCTTTAGGATTGACTGGTTGGATCTCTTTGCAGTCCAAGGGACTCTCAAGTGTCTTCTCCAATACCACTGTTCAAAACCATCAATTCTTTGCCACTCAGCTTTCTTTATAGCCCAAATCTTGTGTCTATACATGACTACCAAAAAAACAAACAAACAAAAAAAAACACATTGCTTTGACTAGAAGGACTTTTGTTGGCAAAGTAATGTCTCTGTGTTTTAATATGCTGTCAAGGTTTGCCATAGCTTTGCTTCCAAGGAGCAAGCATCTTTTAATTTCATGGCTGCAGTCACCATCTTCAATGATTTTGGAGCCCCCAAAATAAAGTCTGTCCCTATTTCCATTGTTTCCCCATCTATTTGCCATGAAGTGATGGGACCAGATGCCATGATGTTAGTTTTCTGAATGTTGAGTTTTAAGCCAAATTTTTCACTCTCTTCTTTCATTATCATCCAGAGGCTCTTTAGTTATTTGCTTTCTGCAATAAAGGTGGTGTCATTTGCATATCTGATGTTATTGATATCTCTCCCGGCATTCTTGATTCTAGCCTGTGCTTCATCCAGCCTGGCATTTTGCATGATGTACTCTGCATATAAGTTAAATATGCAGAGTGACAATATACAGCCTTGATGTACTCCTTTCATGATTTGGAACTAGTCTGTTATTCCATGTCCAGTTCTAAATGGTGTTTCTTGACCTGCATACAGATTTCTCAGGAGGCAGGTCAGGTGGTCTGGTATGCCCATCTCTTAAAGAATTTTCCATAGTTTGTTGTGATCCACACAGTCAAAGGCTTTGGTGTATTTAAGAAAGCAAATGTAGATGTTTTTCTGGAACTCTCTTGCTTTTTTTCAGGACACAATGGATGTTGGCAATTTGATCTCTGACTCCTCTGCCTTTTCTAAATCCAGCTTGAACATCTGGAAGTTCACAGTTATATACTGTTGAAGCCTGACTGGGAGAATTTTGAGCATTACTTTGCTAGCATTTGAGATGAGTGCAAATGTGGTAGTTTGAACATTCTTTGGTATTTCCTTCCTTTGGTATTGGAATGAAAACTGACCTTTTCCAGTCCTGTGCCCAATGCTGAGGTTTCCAGATTTTGCTGGCATATTGAGTGCAGCACTTTCATAGCATCATCTTTTAGAATTTGAAATAGTTCAGCTGGAATTTCATCACTTCCAAGAAAGAATCACTGAGTCAAAAGGGCCTTAAATCACAACAAAATTCTAATTTTTTTTTTTTTTTTGGACCAGGTCAATGAGGTATTCTTTAGCACAAATTGTTCATCAGAAGATCTCTCATTGAACTAAAAATGGTGAGGATCAACAAACCACCTTACTCAGCATGGACTGAAAGCAGACAGAGTAAGTCTGATTTTGGCATAAATGAAATTAAGTTTCACAAAAAGGCAATCAGTTACTTATTTTTCTGCTAATATATTTTAACTTGCCTCCAATGTTTTGTTCTTAATCATTATTAAAAAATATTTGTCTATGTTATTAGCCATTTCACCCAATCAATTTTTAGTTTGAAAATCCTACCTATTGCATCCATGTTTCTCTTGCTTATTCTAATCTTTGTATCTATTTTAAATTTAAAATATATTTTACCATTTTTCAATCAGAAAATATACTCATTAATTTTTATTATTTTTTCTGAAGCAAGCTATTAAAAATAATTTTACCTTTACTATTTTTATATTCATTTCTAAGCATTTTAAAATTATGCATGTAATAGTTAATGCTTCAATCTGACTGGCCTTGGTTTGCCCAGATATTTGATAAAATGTTTATTCTGGATGTATCTGTAAGTGTGTTTCCTGATGATATTAGCATTTAAATTTATAGATTAAATAAAGCCACATCCTCCAATAGAGATGTGTCTCATCCAATTTATTGAAGGCCTGGGTAGAACCAAAGGCCTGACGAGAGAATTTTCTCTCTGCCTCATGGTCTTCAAACTGAGATATCTGTCTTGTCTTGCCATCTAACTCAGAATGGAACTTACATCATTATCTCTCCTGGCTTGCTGGCCTTCAAACTGCATAGCATGGAATTCTGTGTACATTGAGTGTAATTGTCTGAGCCAGTTTTCTTATAGTAAACTATATCCATCTACCTATCTATCCATCATCTTTCTGTATCTTATTTATTTTCAAATAGCTTTGACTAAGTTTTAGCATTAAAGTATTCTAAAAGGAAGAGAATTTTAAGGAAAAATAATTAATAATCAGTTCTAAGGTTTCTATAATTAGCTCTCCAAAATAACTAGATGTAAAGAAGTTAATGACTCTATGTCCAATAGTTTAAAAAGAAAAAGCACTGATAGACCATGGCAATTGATATGTGCAAAACAACTCCATTGCACAGCCCTAAGTCAATCACTTGTGAGAAACAAGAATCTGGGTGCATTTTGACTGTTTTTGGAAAACACAAATTGAATGAGGTTGCCTGGGTTTTTTTTCTAATATCCTTAGATGAAGTGATGATGGAAAATAATGAGATCAACAATTTAAATTCCCTACTCAAGTGCCACATAAGATACCTGAAAGTTTCTATGTATTCTCTGGAGGGGACCTTTAACTCCTCTAGCTACAGGGCTGAAACAACTGACAGTGAAATGAAAAGCCTCATCCTGTGACTGACTGGATTATAAAGTAAGTTGAACACCAAACTTTGTACAGTGTCTATGGTTACAAGCAAAGATTTGAGAAAGAATGAGATTCTCTGTTAGGATGAGGCCATATCAGAAAAGACTGATGAAAATGAGACATTGAGACCCTAAGTTCTGATGAGTCTTCTTTGCTAGATGCCTCCCTAACTCCAGTAAAGGATGCCTGAGGAAACTATAAAGTTCCTTTAGGACAGATACTTTACAATACACTGTTGATGTCCTCAGGACCCACCAGAGCACCATTCTTTGCTTCTAGACTTATAACTAGGCTGAAGCCTTACCAGACATCTTAAAGTATGACCCATGAGAGATGTGCTCCAGTTAAAGACAACTACTTGATTTTCCTAATTCACTCTAATGAAATTACCCAGCCCACAAAAACTAACTGTGCTGTATTTTGATACTATCTCACCTTCTGTGACAGACCATGCTCTGTCCGTGGAGTGTGTTTCTTTCTAAATAAATCCAACTCTTAACCTATCATTTCATCTTGAAATTCTTTAGCAACAAAGCAAGAAATTTAAATTCACTGGCAATATTCTTACAAGTGAAATAGTTAAGAAGCCTTCTACATTATTACTTGGTCTGTATAAATAGAAAATTTCTCTTGTCCTGGTCCAAACGCAAAACTAGCAGATTTTCAAATTACTCATTAAATGTGTTGGAAGAACACAGTAAAAGTTCAAAAAGTCAAGAAGACCCTCGAGTCACTGAGTCTTTTGCTGTTGTTTTTCAGTTGCTAAGTCATGCCTGACTCTTTGCAACTCCATGGATTGTAGAATGCCAGACTGCTCTCTCCTCCATCATCTCCTGGACTTTGCTCAAATTTGTGTCCATTGAGTTGGTGATGTTATATAACCATCATAGACTCTGCTGCTACCTTCTTTTGCTTTCAATCTTTCCAAGCATCAGGATACTTTCCAGTGAGTTGACTCTGCAGTTTCCCATCATCAGGCTCTTTTCCCATGAGTTGGCTCTTCACAGCAGGTAGCCAAAGAATTGAAGCTTCAGCATCAGCAACAGTCTTTCCAATGAATATTCAGGGTTGATTTCCTTTCAGATTGATTTATTGATCTCTTTGCAGTCCAAGACTCTCAAGAGACTTCTCTATCACTACAGTTTGAAAGCATCAGTGTTTTGGCGCTCAGTTTTTATGGTTCCACCTCATATCAATAAATGACTACTATCAAAATCATAGCTTTGACTCTATGGATCGTTGCCGGCAAAGTGATGTCTCTGTTTCTTAATATGCTGTCTAGGTTTATCATAGCTTTCCTTCCAAGGAGAAAGCATCTTTTAATTTCATGGCCACAGACATGGTCCACAGTGATTTTGGAGCCCAAGAAAATAAAATCTGTTACTGCATCGATTATTTCTCCATCTATTTGCCATAAAGTGATGAGACTGGATGGCATGATATCCAGGTTTTTAATGTTGAATTTCAAGCCAGATTTTTCACTCTCTTTTTTAAACCTCATCAAGAGACTCTTTAGTTTCTCATCCGTGTCTCCTGTTAGAGTGGTATCATCTGCCTATCTGAGGTTGTTGATATTTCTCCTGGCAAGCTTGATTCCAGGTTGTGATTCATCTAGCCCGGCATTTTGCATGATGTACACTGTATAGAAGCTAAATAAGCAAGGTGACAATACACAGCCTTGTTGTACTTCTTTCCTAATTTTAAATCAGTCAGTTGTTCCATGTCTGGTTCTAATTGTTGCTTCTTGACACACATACAGGTTTCTCAGGAGACAGGTAGAGTGGTCTGGTGTTTCCACCCCTTTAACAAGTTTTCCACAATCTAATTGTGATCCACATAGACAAAGAATTCAGCATAAGTCAATGAAGCATAAGTCAGTGTTTTATGGAATTCCTTCTCTTTCCCCATGATACAATGAATGTTGGAAATTTGATCTCTGGTTCATCTATCTCTTCAAAGTCCAACTGTATATCTGGAAGTTCTTGGTTCATGTACTGTTGAACACTAGATTGAAGGATTTTGAGCATAACTTTGCTAACATGTCAAATCAGTGCAATCCTATGGTAGTTTGAACATTCTTTGACATTGTTCTTCTTTGGGATTGCAATGACAATTGAACTTTCTAGTACTGTGGCCATTGCTGAGTTTTCCAAATTTGCTGACATATTGAGTGCAACACTTTATCAGCATCATCTTTTAGAATTTCAAATAATTCGGTTGGAATACTGTCACCTCTGCTAGCTTTGATTACAGTAATGCTTCCTAAGGCCCACTTGACTATATACTCCAGGATGTCTGGCTCTAGGTGAATGACCACACCATCCTGGTGATCTGGGTTATTAAGAAATTTCTTGCATACTTTTCCTGTGTATTCTTGCCACCTCTTCTTAATCTCTTCTCATTCCATTACGTCCTTAAAGTTTCTGTCCTTTATTGTGACCATCCTTTAATGAACTGTTCCTTTGATACCTCCAATTTTCTTCTTTTTGGTTACCAGTTCAGTTCAGTTGCTCAGTCGTGTCCAACTCTTGCGACCCCATGAATTGCAGCATGCCAGGCCTCCCTGTCTATCACCAACTCCCAGAGTTCACTCAGACTCATGTCCATTGAGTTGATGATGCCATCCAGCCATCTCATCCTCTGTTGTCCCCTTCTCCTGCCCCCAATCCCTCCCTGCATCAAAGTGTTTTCCAGTGAGTCAGCTCTTCAGTACTGGAGATTCAGCTTTAGCATCATTCCTTCCAAAGAACACCCAGGACTGACTTCCTTTAGAATGGACTGATTGAGTCTCCTTGCAGTCCAAGGGACTCTCAAGAGTCCTCTCCTACATCACAGTTCAAAAGCAGCAATTCTTCGGTGCTCAGCTTTCTTCACAGTCCAACTCTCACATCCATACAAGACTACTGGAAAAACCATAGCCTTGACTAAACGGATCTTTGTTGGCAAAGTAATGTCTCTGCTTTTCAACATGCTATGTTGGTCATAACTTTCCTTCCAAGGAGTAAGTGTCTTTTAATTTCATGGCTGCAATCACCATTCACAGTGATTTTGGAGCCCCCCAAAATAAAGCCTAACACTGTTTCCACTGTTTGTCCATCTATTTCCCGTGAAGTGATTGTAGGATGGGCCAAAAGCAAGAATCTTAGAAGGAGTATTTCAACATGCTTGCATCACTCTACTACTAGAAACTTCTCTGACATATTTGGCCTTTGGATTTTCAAAAGATTTATTTCCCACTCTCCAGCACAGAATGCCTTACCAATAAGCACAGAAAAGTTGCTACTTCTTCCTTGGAAAGTCCAGCCAGTATAATGTCATCCATGTGTTGGATCAGTAATATCTCATGGAAAGAAAAGACAATCATGATCCCTGAGAACCAAATTATGACAGAGCTAGGGAGCTGATATAACCTAGAAGTAGTACATGGAATAACTGATTGATTCAAAATTGGGAGAGGAGTCCAACAAGGCAGGATATTGTCAGCCTGCTTGTTTAATGTCTATGCAGAGTACATCATGTGAAATGCCTGGCTGGATAAATTACAAGCTTCAGACATGCAGATAATAACACTATAATTAAGCAGAATATGAAAATAAATTAAAAGCCTCTTGATAAGAGTAGAGGAGTAGAGTGACAAAGCTGGCTTGAAACTTAATGATAAAAAACTAAAATCATGGCATCCAGTCCTATAATTTCATGGCAATGATAGATTTTATTTTCTTGGGCTCCAAAATCACTGCAGATAATAACTGTAGACTTGAAATTAAAAGACACTTGCTCCTTGGAAGGAAAGCTATGACAAACCTAAACAGCATATTAAAAAACAGAGACAGCACTTGGCCAACAAAGGTATATATAGTCAAACCTATGGTTTTTCCAGAAATCATGTATGAGGTGTGAGGCTGGACCATAAGGAAGGCTAGGCACTGAGGAATTGATGCTTTTAAATTGTGGTGCTGGAAAAAAGACTCTTTAGAGTCCCTTGGACTACAAAGAGATCACACAAGTCAATCCTAAAGGAAATCAACCCTGAATATTCATTGGAAGGACTGTTGCTGAAGCTGAAGTTCCAACACTTCAGTCACTTGATGTGAAGAGCTGACTTATTGGAAATGATCGTGATGCTGGGACAGACTGAAGCAGGAAATTTGAAGGTGGTGGTAGAGGATAAGATGGTTAGATAGCATCACCAACTCAATGGATATGAATTTGAGCAAACTCTGGGAGATAGTGGAGGACAGAGGAGCTTGGCATGCTATGGTCCATGAGGTTGCAAAGAGTTGGATAAGTCTTAGTGACTGAAAACATCAACAAGAGATAGTACATTGAAAGTGTAACTTTGCTGACCTTCCCCCCTGAAAACCAACTACTTCTGGTGGTGTTTACTCAGATGTATTAAAAAAATAAAGTATTTCCCACATGCACATGCAAGGTACCAAGAGTTAGACATGACTTAGTGACTGAACAACAGCAATCAATTGTTTTTCAATTCTATTGATTACCTGGTCTCCATAAACTCCTCTTCTGACCACGTCCACTGTTAATTCTCCTGAATTAATATCAGTTTAGAGACAGCATCTAGTGGCCTCAAAGATCTGCTTATTTTCTTTTCTCCAATGTACTGTTGCCCTGTTTAAAAGAACAGCAACAACAATGAACACTATAGGTCCCTTTGGTGAAGGCTCAAAGAAAGATTAATAGTATAGATTTTAGGGAATGAACCAGGGTTTTCTCTCAATGGAGCTGAATTTTCTTTTCATTCTAGGCTCATAAACTAGCAACTCTGGAAATCAATTGAAGGGCCCTGACTCTCTGTTTTTATAATTCAGATGAGACGTAGAATCTTTCTCTTTTTGCAGATCAAGAAAAGATTTTATAAAAGGACTATACAGCTGCATAAGCACCTCTACTTCTTACCCATATGATCCACCAGATCCAATGACTCCTGAAGTGGCAACAGAAGACAGGACCACAATCTGCAGCCTTTGACAGGATCTTACTATTAAATTACAGCCCATACCTTTAGGATTTGGGAAAAAAGCACTACCATCATCTGAAGATAACTACTAACTACTCTCCTTCTAAGAAACAGCTCTTGGGCGACTACTGGACCTCAACAGAGACTGCAAACTTAACTACGGGTCATTAAATTACCACGTGACCTGGGCTGTTCATCATGAACTGGGCAGTTATCTGCACCACCAAGCCATAAGTTTGGGCATGAAGATCGGCACACCATCTTCTAATAGAAGTGGTCAATAATTGATTGGTGTTCAGCCAATGAACAAGTAGTCTACACGAAGTGACACAAATATTCTTGTCCCTCCTTTTTCTACTCTGCCTTCTCTCCCCCGACCTGTATATATGATCCCATGGTAAGTTCCATTTTACAAGCTAACATAGAAAGACAAAACTCAGGCCTGGTTTACAGAGAGTTCTGAATAAAATTGGAACTCTCTTTAGGTGGACTCCCCCTAAAGGTGGAGAGTTGCAGCAATATCGACCCTTCCTGGGACATCCCTGAAGGACAGTGATGAATGAAAATTCTCCAGATGTACAGGCATTTTTATAAAAATTTCTTGGTTTCAAAATTTATTTCATTAGAGTACCTGAAGTGATAAGTATGATGGCAGAGTAGAAGGATGTGACTTAAATTTTAAAAAGTAGGGAAAAAAACTAGACCAATCAGGTATGACCTAAATCAAATTCCTTACAATTATACAGTGTAAATGACAAATAGATTCCAGGGATTAGATCTGATAGAGAGAATGCCTGAAGAACTACAGGCAGAGATTTGTGACATTATACAAGAGGCAGGGATCAAGACCATCCCCAAGAAAAACAAATGCAAAAAGGAAAAATGATTGTCTGATGAACCCTTACAAATACCTGAGAAAAGAAGAGAAGCTAAAGGCAAAGGAGAAAAGGAAAGATATACCCCTTTTTGAATGCAGAGTTCCAAAGAATAGCAAGGAGAGATAAGAAAGCCTTCCTCAGTGATCAATGCAAAGAAATAGAGGAAAACAACAGAATGGGAAAGACTAGAGATCTCGTCAAGAAAATTAGATATACCAAGGGAACATTTTATGCAAGGATGGACACAACAAAGGACAGAAACGGTATGGACCTAACAGAAGCAGAAGATATTAAGAAGAGGTGGCAAGAATACACAGAAGAAGTGTACAAAAAAGATCTTCATGATCCAGTTAACCATGATGGTATGATTATTCACCTAGAGCCAAACATCTTGGAATGCAAAGTCAAGTCAGCCTTAGGAAACATCACTGTGAACAAAGCTAGTGGAGGAGATGGAATTCCAGTCAAGCTGTTTCAAATTCTAAAATATGATGCTATGAAAGTGCTGCACTCAATATGCCAGCAAAATTGGAAAACTCAGTGGCCACAGAACTGGAAAAAGGTCAGTTTTCATTCCAATCCCAAAGAAAGGCAATGCCAAAGAATGCTCAAACTACCGCACAAATGCACTCATGCATCTCACACGCTAGTAAAGTAATGCTCAAAATTCTCCATGCCAGGCTTCAACAGTACATAACTGTGAATTTCCAGATGTTCAAGCTGGATTTAGAAAAGGCAGAAGAGCCAGAGATCAAATTGCCAACATCTGTTATGTCATGAAAAAAAAGGAAGAGAGTTCCAGAAAAACACCTACTTCTGCTTTCTTGACTACACCAAAGCCTTTGACTGTGTGGATCACAAAAAAACTGTGGAAAATTCTTCAAGAGATGGGAACACCAGACCTCCTGACCTGCCTCCTGAGAAACCTGTATGCAGGTCAAGAAGCAACAATTAGAATGGGACATGGAACAATAGACTGGTTCCAAATTGGGAAAGGAGTATGTCAACCTGTATATTGTCACTCTGCTTATTTAACTTATATGCAGAGTACATCATGCAAAATACCAGGCTGAATAAAGCACAATCTGGAATCAAGATTGCTGGGAGAAATATCAATAACCTCAGATACATAGATGACACCATCCTTATGGCAGAAAGTAAAGAACTAAAGAGCATCTTGATGAAAGTGAAAGAGGAGAGTGAAAAAGTTGGCTTAAAACTCAACTTTCAGAAAGCTTAGATCATGGCATTCAGTCCCATCACTTCATTAAAGACTTCTTTTAAAAATGTGTTCTGGTTTTGATTGCTAGTGGTAATTGAAAATTTTGTATATTTAAGAATTGTTATTACTGAACTTTGTTTTAAAATATAAATTTTTTCTTGATATAAAAAATGTGCTTAATGATAATGTTCTAGCATTCTATTCCACGTATAGAACTCGGTTTTCAGGTTTAGCTGTTGAGAAATCTGTCACTGGCCTAAATGTTCCTGTGTATGTGATCCTATATATCCCTCTAGCTTCTTTTAAATATCTGAGTCAAATATTTCTTAGCATTTCTTTACATGTGTACATCTTTGTGTTTATCCTGTACACTTTAAATGATGCTTCATGTACCTGTGGATTTATGTCTTTAATCTCTTCAGGAAAATTTTCAGTCATTCTATTCTCAGATATTCTATTTTCACCTCTTTATTCTCTATACTAGATATATGAGGAAATGTATATTCTGTGCCGGGGTCCAGCCCCGGCGGGTCCAGGGAATTCAAAGCGGGGACGGTGTCGGCGTCTTAGAAATAAGTATTTATTTAGAGATATAAGATTTAGATTAATAGTATAGTGGGAAAATTAAGATGGAGAAAAGAGGCTGAATAACTTGGTTTACGTGGAAAGCCAATAAAACCTCAAGACCAGAGGTTTGCACCATCTACATTGGGCCACCGGCGTCCACTTGAATCTCTAAGGGTGCCCCACCTTGGTCTCCCTTTCGCGTGGGTCTTAGCAGCCAGGACAAGTAAGTAAACATGACGAGCCTCCATGCCCCAGATGGGAATTCAGCCAGAAATTAGAGTAAAGAAGAGACACGGGGGAAGCCCAGCATCGGTGCAAGTCTCCCAATGCAAGACTCCCAAAAACTATTTTTCAAAATCAGCTTATGTACCACAAGTTATACATAGTGGAATATGCAGAGTTATGCAGGGGCAACAGTCCTGACCTTCATTGAGACAAGGTTTTCCCTTTGCATATCCTCCCTTATATAAAAGGTCTCAGATGGTTTACATCATCTTCTGGCCAAGAGGCCTGTTAACATTTTTATGACTCTCTTTCCGGATAATTGTCCGTTAATCAGAGAACTCCTTTTCCCTAGAAGTGTTTTTTCTTTACTCTGCATTACCATCAAAATACTAAATGAAGCTACATTCCTATAGAACAAAGGTGCAGTGGGTTGTAACAAAGAAAGTACTTAACTCAAAGATCTAATATTGTTAATACCAGGTCTACTACCTGTTTTTCTATATACCAAGTATATCTTACAAATAAAAGATATGGAAATTTGGCAGCAAGTATTGGCTCAACAAATGAAACATTAGTCAGTCCTATTCTAATGATTTTGACTCCTTGGAAGCTCCTACATTCCTAGCATGTTTAAGCTTCCTGTGCCTCTTGCAGTCAGGAGGCCTCAAGCAATCACATGCACAGCTGTAAGTCTTGCAGGCAGGCTAGAAAGCCATCAGAGGGGTTTTTGGATTGAAACACTCAAATGCAGCAGACTAAAGCCCTTAGCTGACTTTCTCCAGAGAATGTCAGAAGAGTGGAAAAGCAGGCAGATTCTTATTTGGGGGGTGGGAGGGGTACATGCTCAGGAAATGCCAGGGGGAAAACCTGAGATTTGACTCGTCCTTGCCCATCAAAATCTCCTGCCGCGTGACCTTGTCACGGGTGGGATTCCTCACACTGGCTCCCGGCAATTGTGCACCTTCCCATTCCTAAGTTCTCTATATGTTTCTCTTATAGTTTCTTTATTATTTTTGTAGTATAAGTGATTTATAATATTATATTAAGTTTCAGATTTACAGCATAGTGATTCAACATTTCCATATATTATTCTCCATTTAAAGTTTTAACAAAATAATGGCTATTTTTATGCAAATCAAAACCATAATGAGTAGCATCTCACACCAGTCAGAATGGCTGCTATCAAAAGGTCTACAAACAATAAATGCTGGAGAGGGTGCAGAGAGAAGGAAACCTTCTTATACTGTTAGTGGGAATGCAAACTAGTACAGCCACTATGGAGAACAGTGTGGAGATTCCTTAAAAAAAACTGGAAATAAAACTTCCATATGACCCAGCAATCCCACTGCTGGGCATACACACTGAGGAAACAAGAATTGAAAGAGACACATGTACCCTAGTGTTCATCACAGCACTATTTATGATAGCCAGGATTTGGAAGCAACCTAGATGTCCATCAGCAGAAGAATGGATAAGAAAGCTGTGGTACATATATAAAAGAAATATTACTCAGACATTAAAAAGAATGCATTTGAATCAGTTCTAATGAGGTGTGTGAAACTGGAGCCTATTATACAGAGTGAAGTAAGTCAGAAAGCAAAACTCTGATACAGTATACTTACGCACATATATAGAATTTAGAAAGATGGCAATGATGACCCTATATGTAAGATAGCAAAAGAGACACAGATGTAAAGAACAGTCTTTTGGACTCTGTGGGAGAAGATGAGCATGGGATGATTTGACAGAATAGCATTGAAACATGTACATTATCATATGTGAAACAGATCAACAGTCCAGGTTTGATGTATGAGACAGTGTTCAGGGCTGATGCACTGAGATGACCTTGAGGGATGGGATGAGAAGGGAGGTGGGAGGGGGGTTCAGGATTGGAAACACATGTACATCCATGGCTGATTCATGTCAATGTATGACAAAAACCACTACAATATTGTAAAGTAATGAAGTGAATTAGCTCAGTCGTGTCCGACTCTTTGTGACATCGTGGACTGTAGCTCATCAAGCTCCTCCATCCATGGGATTCTCCAGGCAAGAACACTGGAGTGGGTTGCCATTTCCTTCTCCAGGGGATCTTCCCAACCCAGGGATCAAACTCAGGTCTCGTGTATTGCAGGCAGATGTTTTAACTTCTGAGCCACCAGGGAAGTGCCTCCAATTAAAATAAATAAGTTAATTTATATTAAATAGTGGCTATTTTTTTCTCTTGTGAACACTATTTCCTTGTTGCTTATCTATTTTGTACAGAGCAGTTTGTACCTCTTAATTCCATACCTTAATCTTCCCCCTTCCCACTAGATTCTAAAATACAAAGCCAATAGATAAAAATAATAAAACAGAAACAGACACAATGTTATAAAAAACAAATTGGCTGCATATGTTTTTATTTCATTTTCTATATAGCAACTATCTTGAGCTACTTTAGCTCTCTTCATAGGTTTCTGGCTTAATTTGAGGCTCTCTAGCTCTGCACATTGCTGCTGGTAGAAACTGGGGTAGCACTGATACTGGGGATTGCCCACGGCATAACCTACCTATAACAAGTCCTATTCTCTACAAGCTTGAACTCAAGTCTCAGCTTCTTTCCTAATTTTGGCTTGTAGGAGGCCTTTCCAAACATCTGGACTACCATAAACTTCTTTTGCTAATTCCTTTATGATTAATATTTCTTTCTTGGTTAATTTGATTTTTAACCCGATTTATGGAGGTGACAAAGGTTCATAAGTCAAAGCTATGGTTTTTCCAGTAGTCATGTACTAATGTGAGAGGTGGACCATAAAGAAAACTGAGCACTGAAGAATTGAGGTTTTTGAACTGTGATGTTAGAGAAGACTCTTGAGAGTCCATTAAAGACTACTAGGAGATAAAACCAGTCAATCATAAAGGAAATCAGTCCTGAATATTCATTGGAAGGACTGATGCTGAACCTCCAATATTTTGGCCACCGGATGCAAAGAACTGACTCATTGGAAAAGACCCTGGTGCTGGGAAAGATTGAAGGCAGGAACAGAAGGGGATGACAGAGGATGAGATGGCTGGATGGCATCATAGACTCAAAGGATATGAGTTTGAGCAAGCATGGGGAGTTGATGATGGACAGGGAAACCTGGCGAGGCGCATCCATAGGGTCGTGAGGAGTCGGACACAGCTGAGCAACTGAACTGAACTGAACTCAAGAGAGACAACATAATATTCAGCTACTTTTTGTTCAGTTTTATAAATTTGGACAAATGTTGATAGTTTTTTAAACATCAGAATTATCAAAATTTAGAACTTCTCCATTACACTCAATGTCTTAGTTTTCCTTTATATTCTATTCACTCCTCCCTACTCACTAGCCCAAGGCAACCAGTGATTTGTTTGTTTCTACTATAGTTTTCAAATGTTTTTCCTTTCAAAAACTGCATGCCATTCACGTGAAAGACGTAATTTCACCTGAGATCTTATTCTGTCTTGCTTTCTCAAAGGATTATTTTTATTGTCTCTTTTGTCTTCAGTACTTCTATAGAAAATTACCTCTAGATATATCAATTCAACTTAATTTTAGCTTAGAGCTTGTAAATGAATGTGATCCAAAATTTATTTCCTGCCGTGAGGAGGATACAAAAATGATTTTTTAAAAAATAGAGTGCTCTTCTTTTCAGAGGTGTTAACTGCACCTCTTTGCCTCTGCAGGTGTGTGTGTGTGTGTGTATTATTTTTAAGATTTTTCTTTTCCTGTCTTTTTAGGATTTCTCCTACCTACCCTTAATTTTTGCACTCTTTATGTATAAATGCAAACAGAGAAACCCAAAATCTTCATAGAATCAAATCAGAGAATCTTTTAAAAATGTTAAAATGTCTCTTTCTCAATGAACACTGCTTTCAAAAGATTAGAACGTGAGGCTTGACATCTTTGTTTCATTGCTACAGTGTGTTTTCCTGACTTGTTTATTTACCTTGTTTATTATGTTCATGTCAACTTCTATGCAGGGGGAATCAGAAGTCTAGCTTAATTCCCTCATACTATCTCAAAAGTCTAATTTAGTAGTTTTAAAACCACATATGTCCGGATTGGGAACTCAGGTACACTTATGGCTGATTTACGTCAATGTATGGCAAAATGAGTACAGTATTGTAAAGCAAAACAAACTAAAAAAATAAAAATTAATAATAAAAAAATAAATAAAAAAGAATGTATTGTAAAAAAAAAATAAAAAAATAAAACCACATATATTGAAGTACAAAAATTGTTATTTCTAAGAAGTAATGTATTTTTAAATAATGGCAATGAATAGTCTTTTAAATAATATTTTGATTAAAGCATTTTAGTTTTGCAATTTCATCAAAAGAGATTATTAAAACATTCCCACCTTAATAACCCAAAGTGAAAAACATGGTAAGACATTTTACCCACCTTGTCTTCACATTTCTCTTTATTTATAGACCTGTCTCCATGTTACACCATAACTTTTTTAAAAAAAAATTGTAATCTCAGAATATGGCATATGAGATCTAGTATAAGTTTAATAAAGGATTTTTGTGGAATAAAAGAAATATTGTAATTTATAAGAAAATTTCATCTCTAAAAGTTAACATATTTTGAAATTATAGCCATGTGCATAGTATATAAGAATAAAAATATAATTTATTGTAAGAAAAATATAATTTCTGATGAATAAAGACTAGATGTAAACTGTACATAATAGAAATAACAAATCTTTACAATTTGCATGTAAACTCTGTAAAGTAAATTACCAGATTAATTGATATTAGAAGGGATGACTATACCAGGAAATATCACACTGGATCCAAGAATCAAGTAGCATATGACACCAGTCTAGAACAATGGCAGACAAATCATTGGGAAGGACATTCTATATATGTCTAAATTTCCTGACTGTACCACTGAGGATAATTGGATATTCAATAATATAGCCCCACACTTATACAGTATCTATAGGTATTCTAAAAATGTTTAATTTCTTTAATCCATATAGTTGGAACTAGTGCTAATGAATGTATTTCTTGCATTTATAAGGCCTGAACACTGATAAGGCATTAGTGGAAGATAATCAAGCAGAAATTATTGGTTATTAATCACAATGAGCTTTCTCTGCTTTATAGGTGTAGAATCAGTCTCCGTGTGAGTGGAGACAATGAGGGTAACTCTACCCTTGACCCTTGGAAACCTGCATGGTGCTATTGTGAGCTCTTTCCATTTCTGGTTGACTGAGATGTGTCCTACCCTCAGAGAAACCTTCAGAGATATTTGTGGAAAGCATTGGAGCCTTTATCAACCTGGGTTTCTGGATTCTAATGTAAAAATTTCCTAGTCCCTATGCACAGGAAATGGGCCAAAAGCAAATATGCTGGTTTTGATTCACTTTGGATTTGGAGTTTGTCTGTTACCCAATCCTAACTTAACTAGTGCTGTTTCTGACCCAAGAGATATCAGTCAAGACTTAGAGTTACTCTTTTGCTATGAAAAAACTTGAATCAAATCTCTTCCTGTCTGCACACATCATACAGAAAAACACATTTCTAGTCTCTTTTTCTATATTATAAATGAACAATATTTAAATATTCATATATTCAAATTTTCCATAGAGCTATTATTTCAATACAGGAAAAATATAATAATACCCCAACAGAGAAAGAATAATAGCAATGAACAAAGATTTTCTGTCCTTTTTGCCTCCCATTTTTAGAATAAATGAGGGGACTCTATGCCACTATTGCTTGCACAAGTGATCTGATATATGTATGTAAATTATGCTGCAGGAAACTTTGTGGAAAGCAAACATACTCATTGTATTCATGTTATTTTAAACTTTTATTTGTAAGAAATATATTTTCTTCAGTATTAGAACTTATCACAGAATTTAAATGGATTGATTATTTGGTTAAGTTCTCAGGCGAGATACTACTGTTGCTCCAGCTGAGAGATAAAAGACTGTTCCTTTGTAACACTTTCCAAATCCTTATATAATAAAAATGTATCCCAAAACTCCAAAGTTAGAGAATGGAGACCATAATAACAGGCATTGTCACTAAACAGTTCTGATACCTCAGTGTAACTGGGTCCCTTGTGGGATGACAACAAGATCTTCAGTAGGAAATTGTATCATTATCATGGTCTGATGGATATGGTCATTAGAGGCAGCAGAGGACTCATTTTCTGTGGAGGAGTGCTGTCCAAGGTGCTCATAGCAGTTTTCATCTCTTTCTAAAGAGAAAAATGCAAAACAGCATGTGTACACGTTGACAACTTGCCCACAGGGGCTTCATTAAAAGCATTTACTGTGAAAAATCTTGATAACAGCCTTTTGTTGGAAAAGGTAGCTGAAAGCTGTCAAATTCTAGCCTTTTGCTGTATGTAATGAGCTACTCCCATTGCTATATTGTCCTGACTAAATCTGGGTTTTAAATGGCTCTTTAGGAATAAACTCTGAACATTTGTCAAATTTTATGTAATTTGGTTATTCTGTTCCAAATGTTTATTATGTTCCTCACCTAAGTTCTCTTGTTCATCTTTAACTCATCCCCTAATAAAAGGAAAGGACAGAACAAAATAAAACAAAAATGCTCTTCTAAAACTACACTTTTTAACTCTGGTTCTCATTTGAGTTAGTAATTTGCTTCATGTGTCCTAGTTTCTAATACTACAAGGTTTTAGTTTCAATTGTTCAGTTTTCTTTGGAATTACCAGCTTCTTTAAACTTTTATGGTTCTTATACATTCACAACTATGCAACTAATGCCCTATCTTCCCATAAATCACGTTTGGTTTTGTTTTATTGCTTTTTATTTTTTCCTTTAAAATGAGAACAAAAACATATTATCTTAATTCTTAGAACATTTTAGTTGACATGTACTTAAACTGGAATGAATAGTTTGAAGCTATTTATATGCCTTGAGTCCTTTATATGCATCATACCTACACTACAAAATAGTGTTTAAAATATGCTTTCTTATGCTCTTTATAAAACTGAAATAGTGGATTTTTAATGCTAAGGTATAAACAAGTGGGCATTATGTTATTTTACTATCAGTTCAGTCCAGTCACTCAGTCGTGTCCAACTTTTTGAGACCCCATGAATCATAGCACGCCAGGCCTCCCTGTCCATCACCAACTCCCGGAGTTCACCCAGACCCACGCCCATCGAGTCAGTGATGCCATCCAGCCATCTCATCCTCTGTCATCCCCTTCTCCTCCTGCCCCCAATCCCTCCCAGCATCAGAGTCTTTTCCAATGAGTCAACTCTTCGCATGAGGTGGCCAAAGGACTGGAGTTTCAGCTTTAGCATCATTCCTTCCAAAGAAATCCCAGGGCTGATCTTCTTCAGAATGGACTGGTTGGATCTCCTTGCAGTCCAAGGGACTCTCAAGAGTCTTCTCCAGCACCACAGTTCAAAAGCATCAATTCTTTGTCACTCAGCCTTCTTCACAGTCCAATTGCCACATCCATACAAATATCCTTTATATTCCCTCCTTTTTTTCTTGATCATTTTCTTAGAAGTGACCTAATTTCCTGTCACTGGATTTCCCGGCCTACTTAGAGTTCAATCTTCCTTTGCAGTGGCTTGGCCCTAAGATTATTTGACCCCACAGGAACTGACAATGCATTGATCCTGACACCTATTTTCTGGTCCTCATCCCCATCCTATTCTCACTTTTCTTCACTTCCAGAGTAGAATCCTTGTTTTATCATTATTATCCTCTCTTGAAACATCCTCAGTAGCCTCCATAATCTATTCCACCCATAAAACTGTCCAGAGCCCCCAAGGTGGGAATCTTCACCAACTCTGTGCTTGAAGAAAAATATTCATCCTTAATGGCTCTCTCATTTTAAAATATGATCACTAATGTTGGTCAACTCTTGAGATGCCTCTGCCAGCCTCTTAAAATTCCCCCATCCTGTAACTGGACAGAACCTTCCAAGGAGTATTTTATATCATCTTTTCTTTCCTCAAATTCTACTCTACCACCATTTATATCTATTCCTATCTTTTTTCCAATTCTGTGACAAAATGGAAATAAGCACAGAAACAAAATTCTAGTCTTACTCAGCATCTCATTTCTAAGTCACACACCACTGTATCCTGTCTGTACTTCTAAGTCACACACCACTATTGTCACACACCACTATATCCTGTCTGTACTTTTATTAATAAGGATCTGTGATTGGGAAACACGAGAGAAGGGGGCAGGGCACAACCTTTAAAAGAATGACATAGCCCGAGGAGACAGCATAATTGATTAGAATGAACTAAGTCCAAGATGGCGGAAGATTCAACTTCCAATGGACTTTGAACCTCACCATACACTCATCGTAAGGCATGCTAAACAGCACAGCTTCCAGTGCTATGCCAGTTCTGAGGCCAGCCTTAAAAGGTCATAAAGTGGTATTGGCCCAATTCTTGGAAATCTCTGACCCTTTTTCAAAATAATTGAAACAATCCTCCCACTCTTTAGCCTATGAAATTACCCAGCCCACTAAAACTAAACATGCCATATTTCAGAGCTAGCTCTCTCTTACTTTCTGAGATGGACCACACTCTGTCAGTACAGTCTGTTTCTCTCTAAATAAATCCACTTTTTACTTGTTACTTTGTCTTCAAGTTCTTTTGCAAGGAAGCAAGAACCTCAAATTCAGTTGCTTTTGTTCATTGGATCCCATCTACTTTTCTTTGCATGCATGCTAAGTCTTTTCAGTCATGTCCAACTCTTTGTGACCTCATGGACTGTAGCCCTCCAGGTTCCTGTGTCCATAGCATTCTCCAGGCAAGAATACTGGAGGGGGTTGCCATTCCTTTCTCCAAGAAATCTTCCCAACCTGGGATCAAACTCACACCTCTTACATCTCTTTCTTTGGTGGGCAGGTTCTTTACCACTAACACCACCAGTGAAGCCCTACTTTTCTTTACTCAGGGACATAATTCTAGGAATCATTTCTTTTCTCACTGTTTATTTTTTTTCCTTTCCCATTGTTCATTACCTATTTTATAAATACATATTTTTTTGTTTAAAAATATTTTTACACTGTAACCATCTCTATCTGCTGTAGCACTTTATAGCAAACTGCTTTCTCCATATCTTCATCACTCAATCTTTCTTGAGCTCACTGATTTTTACTCTTCTTACTTAAAAAAATATATTCACTTATATACACTATATTCAGAATATATTCACTATATACGCTAGATTCAGTGAGGAATTTTCATTCACATTTTGTATAATTTGATAGGTTTAAACATTATCTCTTTGCTGTTGATTGAAAATATTTCTTGGAGTATGAACTGAGAATTCTAGACTACTATGTTAAGCACATTACTTGATATCTCTATTCAAATGTATAAAACTTTACTCGATGCCTACCTTAAAATTTATTCTTTCCATAGTTTTCTCCATCTTAATGAATGGAAACTTCATTAGTTGAGTTACTCAGGCAAAATAAATCTTGAATGTATTCTAGAATCATGTCTTTATTTTTATATTTTATACCCAAACTACCATGAAATTGTATTTCTACACTAAAATACATTCACAATAATTCTTCCTTACACAGCCTTCATCAATAACAACTTGGTTTAAACCACCATGCTTTTCTGCCATGTGAATTATTGCCACAACTTTCAGTGTCTCCCTACTTTTACCTGTGTCCTTCTGTTTAACTTTTAATGCAAAAGCCAGAGGAAATTATCTAAGCCAAACCATTTATATGTGACTCCTTTCTGTCCACTTTTACTTGTATTATTTACAAATTAAGAATTATATTTAAAATTTCACTGGTTATTTATCTTGAAATGTATTAAATGTAAAAATGGTACACCATTTCTCTAATTATCAAAATAAGAGAAAGTGTTTTTCTGATTTTTAACAAGCAATATGAGATACATTCATAAAATTGTTTTCTTTCTTCCTCCTAGTTTCCATGATTGTTTATTTGCTCCTAAAATTTTAGGTGCTATTTTTACTTAGAAAATTTATAACTGAGTCACGATGGACTATCTTATGGAACATTGAGATATTTGTATGAAAAAAAGTATGCATGAATGTACTAATCATGATTTCATGTCTAAAATACAGGAGTGAGAAATTTTGCCAACAAAGGGCCATATGGTCAAAGCTACAATTTTTCCAGTAGTCACGTATGAATATGAGAGTTGGTCCATAAAGAAGGTTACATGCTGAAAAACTGATGCTTTCATATTGCAGTGTTGAAGACTCTTGAGAGATCAGATCAGTCAATCTTAAAGGAAATCAGTCCTGAATATTCATTGGAAGAACTGATGTTAAAACTCCAATACTTTGGCCACCTGCTGCAAAGTGCTGACTCATTGAAAAAGACCCAGGAAAGACTGAAGGCAGAAGAGGACGGCAGAGATATCACTGACTCAATGGACATGAGTTTGGGCAAGCCTCAAGAGGTGGTGAAGGACAGGGAAGCCTGGTGCGCTGCAATCCATGGAGTCCCAAAGTGTCCAACACTACTGAGTGACTGAACAACAACAAAAATTAACTTGCAACATGAGTCTTTTAAATTTCCATATTGGTTAAATTTTCTGTCACAAGTAAGATAGAAGTTTTGACCTATCAATAATTCAGTTTCAGTAAAAGTCACTCAGTCATGTCTCTTTGTGACCCCATGGACTATACAGTCCGTGGAATTTTCCAGGCCAGAATAGTGGAGTGGATAGCCATTCCCTTCTCCAGGGGTTCTTCCCAACCCAGGGATCGAAACCAGGTCTCCTGCAGTGCAAGCAGTTTCTTTACCATCTGAGCCACCAGGGATAATTATAATTTTTTTTTTCCCCTAGTGGTTATCAAAATCAATCAGAAAGTCAAAGATAAATTTTCATTTTTCATGACACAGAAAAAAATTATGAGAGAACCAGACTGATGCAACAGAGAACAGAAATAGGCAGAAATGTAAACTACACTTCAGAGGAATTGGATGATTTAATCTAGGCACTTCAACTTTCTATGTAGCAGAGTCTTGACATGGATACTTTCAGTAAAGTTAAAGACCAAGAGGGGCCACTGTTGATTATTAGAATATCTTTTGTTTTCCTGGTGGCTCAGCTGGTAAAGAATCCATCTGCCCTGCTGGAGACCTGGTTTCCATCCCTGAGTTGGGAAGATTCCCTGGAGAAGGGAAAGGCTACCCACTCCACTATTCTGGCCTGGAGAATTCCATGGACTGTATAGTCCATGGGGTCACAAAGAGTCAGAAGTGACTGAGCAACTTTCAATTCACTTTCACTTTCCTACTAGCTTATGTAGGAGAAAAGAGGAATCAGTAGCACTTCCCTCATTGTCTAAAGCACTCAATCCATAGTTCTAACTTTTCTAATGTTGAATAGACAAATAATTAAGCTATATGCATGATTTGTTATATAATGGGGACTGGGTTTCATTTCTGTGGCTAACTTAACCACTTGGAATAACAATACAATTTAATGTATGTTTATATATTATTAACGTTTATCTCTCCATAGACACATATACACACATAACATATAGAAACATATGTTTCTGTTGTTTTGCACTGTCAGCAATTTTGTTTTATACATTTTCTATTCCTCATTTACTAATCTTGGTTTTTCTTTTACTTGGCTGGAAACTCTATTTGGATATTTTACTCAGAAAAGCGTATAGTGTTTCTGTGTTTGAAACCCTGATGCTTTTAAAATAATTTCATCACGTAGACATCATTGATTACCTGCAATGACCTTCCACCAGTCACCTTCACTTCTGGCTTAATTGCATCTTAGGAGGTTTAGCTTTTTAACACATGTAGAAAAAAAGGATAAAAAGTTCTGATGGTTTACTCAGTGTCTTGACTTTAAAAGGAAGATTCTGAATTACCTGCTGATAATTTGCTATTGTTTATTTAATTAAACCTAGCCTTGACATAGTGATAATTACTTATGTTATATTACTTTTCTATTAAAAAAATTATCTTAACAGATCTAAGTTGATGAAATTTTCTTTTTATGTAGCTCATTAATGATACAATTAATGAATATGAAAGTGATCATATATATTGAAAATGTGAATTTGATTCCTGTGTACACAAGATAAAGTACACATTAAAAATAAAACTATTAAATTTCCAGCTTCAGTTCAGTTCAGTTCAGTCGCTCAGTTGTGTCTGACTCTTTGTGATCCCATGAATTGCAGCACGCCAGGCTTCCCTGTCCATCACCAACTTCCGGAGTTCCCCCAAACCCACGTCCATCGAGTCGGTGATGCCATCCAGCCATCTCATCCTCTGCTGTCCCCTTTTCCTCCTGGCCCCAATCCCTCCCAGCATTAGAGTCTTTTCCAATGAGTCAACTCTTTGCAAGAGGTGACCAAAGTACTGGAGTTTCAGCTTTAGCATCATTCCTTCCAAAGAACACCCAGGACTGATCTCCTTTAGAATGGACTGGTTGGATCTCCTTGCAGTTTAAATTTCCAGCTTAATATTAACATAAAATTGAACAAATAAACAAAATTGTCTTTCTTGTTGGTGAGTCCAATCCCCCTTTATCTGATTATAGTAAATTCTAAAACTAACTTTAAATGATAATTACATAAAGATTTTCTCTCAGTATTCTTGATCTTCTGCTGCTGCCATAATTGTTTAAATAATAATTTCCCATAGGATATGATCTCACTGATATTTAGATAACTTGCTCTTCAAAGCTTAAGCTGAATCTTTTTGCATACATTAAGGGATATCAAAAATACACAAAGAACTCTCTGATAAGATTTTTAAAATTCTTATCTCCCTATACCTCTTATATTTTACTGTCTTGAATAAGTTTTCACCCCTTTGATTCAGTCTTGTTATTTAATATAAGCAGTGTGTCTTAGTAATGGTTTTGTACAGAGCAATAGTGTGTGTGTGTTTGCATGTAAAGAGATTTATTTTAAGACACTAGTTCATTAGTATTAGGATACCTGGCAAGTCCCAAATCCCCAGAGCAGTCTGGGGCAGGCTGGAAATTCAAGTAAGAATTAATGTTGCAGTTTTGATATGAAATCTTTTGAGTAGGCCAGCAGTCTGTAATCTCAGATAAGATTTTAGTTGCAACCTTCAGGTAAAGTTTCTTCTTGTAGATTCTATTAACAATCATATCTACAAAATACCTTCATAAAAGTATCTAGAGTAGTCTTGACCAAACAAGTAAGCATCATAGCCTAGTCAAAGTTACACATAAATTTCACCATAACAAAGGTCCCACCAAAATGTCTGGATCAATGTGAAAGTGAAAATCACTCAGTCATGTCTGACTTTTAGGGACCCCCATGGACTGTACAAACCATGGAATTCTCCAGGCCAGAATACTAGAATGGGTAGCCTTTCCCTTCTCCAAGGGATCTTCCCAACCCAGGGATCAAAATCAGGTCTCCAGCATGGCAGGCAGATTCTTTACCAACTGATCCACAAGGGAAGCCCAAGAATACAAGATTTGGTAGCCTATACCTTCTCCAGCTGATCTTCCCAATCCAAGAATCAAACCGGGTCTCCTGCATTGCAGAACGATTCCTTACGAGCTGAGCTATCAGAGTCTGGATCAATAGAACTCAGTATTTCAACAGATCATAAAGCCTCATAATTTATAAAATACATATACTATTAAAACACTCATGTATTATAATATTTTTATATTGCTAACAAGAAAACATAGTGAAGAATCATAGATAATGAAGCAAAAGTTAAACTATGATATATTCATACAATGCATTACCATGTCTGTTTTGAACATCCCTTCTGCAGAGAAAGGCTTAAAAACCAGGACACATTTTTTAAAAACTTATTTTGAAATTGCAGGTTATCAAATGAGTGACAAAGATAGAAAAGTATAACATTTGTAAAAAGAAAGATCTCTTATAGCATGAAATATATTGGCTAAAAAATAAAAATAAAGAACTAAGTTGAGCCCTAATTCACACTGCTCACAGTTGTAGATTATAATTCTAAATTATAACTCACAATGTAAAGATAAATAATAAAATGATTAGATGGTTGCTCAGAATGATATCTTTATGAGTTTGAGTTTGGAAAAGCACTTACTATAAAAGAAAATATTAATAAACTAGACTATGCTAATATTAACAATGTCTGTTCATCAAAAGATGAATCTTGTATTTTAACAATAGTCCTCTGTGCTTGTGTTAACCTCCTGACCTTCACTGTCATCATTTGCTACTGCCTTGACAAATGTGAGACATTATTGTCAGGAGGAGAGCCACCTTACACACTCACTGAGTTTGATATTGAATAGGGCTCTTGGCCTCTCCAACCAATGGAAATTGACTAAAAGGAAGACAAGAAATTCAGGCAAGGCTTTATTGGGTTTCCCTTACCAGCTGCACGTGGGAACAAAAGCAAGTAACAGGTTTCCTTGTTTGCTCCCTGAGGTGGAGATGTGGTGGGGTTGGGGGGAGGTCGAGTTCCTTCCTTACATCGGGTAGGTTAGAGATGTTCAGGGATGGAGGGTTGGCTTATGTGTTTTGCCCACTATCTTCGTGGTTGAGTGCAGAAGGGCATTACAGTATTCTACTTTTGCTCCTGACACCCAGTTTTTTCTTCAGGCTCTGTAGAAATAGCAGTTGGAAATTTTTGTTTTTGATTCTTTGTATCTTTTGGTCCAAAATTTGCCCCAACTGCACACGTAGACAGGTAACTTTAGTCTCATATAATTTCTTTATATTTTGTAGCTTGAATAGAGGTTTTCCAGGTGCAAATTTTATCTTGCACCAAAAGGTCTGAGGTCCTAGGCCAGTCTCAATTCAATAAACATTTATTGATAATTAATCTTGCCCCTGGAGAAGGGCAAGGGCAAGATTAATTATCAATAAAAAGGCTATCTACTCCAATACTCTGGCCTGGAGAATTTCATGTAGTCCATGGGGCCACAAAGAGTCAGACACAACTGAGTGACTTTCACTTTCACCTTCAACCTTGTCCCAGGTATTTTTCCAGGTAATAGAAGCAGATAGTAAGTAACAGAGTGAAAAATCACTTTTCTCCCAGAGCTTAAAATACAGTAGAAGGAAACAGGCAATGAGAATTAAGCAAGTAGCACACAATTTGTCAGACTGCAAAACATGTTTCAGAGAACAGTAAAGAATAATGGGGAATGAGGAATGTGTGTGAGAGGAAACTGTAATATAAAATGTGTATTTGAGGATGGAGCCAGGGTTACTCCAATGTGAAAAGTTCAGAGAAAAGGAGAGGAAGTACCAAAGGAGAATGACTGGGAAGAAGACTGGGAGGGTGTGGTACCAAGAATTCACTGGCAGAAAGTGTTCCCAGCAAGAGAGTAGCATCTGTTATGCTCCGTGTGACAGGAAGACCAACCATCACATTCATTTGGGTAGTGTTTGTCCCAGTATAAGTAAAAGACCTGATTGCACAATGTTTACAAGAAAAAGGAAGGGGAATTAGAGTGAATACCAAGTGTGGTATTCTTTGCAGATATTTTCTATAAGAAGAGCATGGGGTCTACTTACTGAGAATAAGTAGGATATATGTTGATAGAAGAAATAAAAGTTTCTCTTTTTTGCTGATATGAAGGACAAAACAGACAGGTAAAATTTGATAATACTGAAGACAAAGTATAATATAGATCTGTTATTAAGTTGGTGAGAGTGAATGGAACCAAGCATACAAGTTGAACTTTAGATATACCAATAGACAGAAAGAGTATGGACAATAAATCATACAGTCAGAAGTGAAAGATGAGTAAAGGTATCAGGGAGAAGGGGTTGTGGACATGTGCAGAACTTTACTGAGGTACACAGTTTTCCGAGTAAAACAGGACACTAGACCATGAGCCAAGGTAAGGAACAGGGATGCTGTATGGGGAAGTTAAGGAGAAATAAGTAGTTTTGGAACCGAGTGGGAGAGTGAGGGAGCTGAGAAAATACAAGGTGATCCCCAGGCAGATTTTAGAGTTCTCTTTATATTCATTGTCTTTGATAGGAAGTAGACCAGTCAACTGAGGGACTGGCTAATACCTGCTAGAAGATGATAAAAGGGATGGATATGTATGTAACCATGGAGTAAGAAGGACTTACACAGTGTTGCAGATGTACATGATAGAGCAGACTGCTTCCAGTGGGCAGCAAGCACAGAGCCCAGATTGCTAGCTCCATCTCCAAACAGCTAGGGTTTAAGGAACAGGTTAGAGAAGGATCCAGTTTTTACCCAAATGGTGGCATCACTGCCATTTGTATGATGCTTGAATAGAAAACACGATGATGGTCATGACAGTCACAACTCTACTGTGTTCAGTTAAGTGCTGTTATGTCATACATGCACACATACACACACATATATATATATGTATATATGACAAGGCAAGTCCTATTCTGTCATATATATATAGATGTATATAAATGTATGTGTGTTTGTATATATGAGTGTGTGTGTGTATGTGTAACCATTATAAATGTTTTTGTTCTTTTTCACTCACTGAGTTATCTCTTACTCACTGAGACCCCATGGACTATAGCATGCAAGGCTTCCCTGTCCTTCACCGTCTATCTGAGTTTGCTTAAACTAATGTCCATTGAGTCTTTGATGCCATCCAACCATCTCATGAAGGAGATGAGAATACCAGACCACCTGACCTGCCTTTTGAGAACTCTGTATGCAGGTCAGGAAGCAAGAGTTAGAACTGGACATGGAAAAACAGACTGGTTCCAAATAGGAAAAGGACTACATTGAGGCTGTATATTGTCACCCTGCTTATTTAACTTATATGCAGAGTACGTCATGAGAAATGCTGGACTAGAAGAAGCACAAGCTGGAATCAAGATTGCTGGGAGAAATATCAATCACCTCAGATATGCAAATGATACCACCCTTATGGCAGAAAGTGAAGAGGAACTAAAAAGCCTCTTGATGAAAGTGAAAGTGAAGAGTGAAAGAGTTGGCTTAAAGCTCAATATTCAGAAAATGAAGATCATGGCATCTGGTCCCATCATTTCATGGGAAATAGATGGGGAAACAGTGGAAACAGTATCAGACTATTTTGGGGGGCTCCAAAGTCACTGCAGATGGTGATTGCAGCCATAAAATTAAAAGACACTCCTTGGAAGAAAAGTTATGACCAACTTAGATAGCATATTAAAAAGCAGAGACATTACTTTGCCAACAAAGGTCCATCTAGTTAAGGCTATGGTTTTTCCAGTGGTCATGTATGGATGTGAGAGTTGGACTGTGAAGAAAGCTGAGTCCCGAAGAATTGATGCTTTTGAACTGTGGTGTTGGAGAAGACTCTTGAGAGTCCCTTGGATTGCAAGGAGATCCAGCTAGTCCAATATAAAGGAGATCAGTTCTGGGTGTTCATTGGAAGGACTGATGCTGAAGCTGAAACTCCAGTACTTTGACCTCCTGATGTGAAAAGTTGACTCATTGGAAAAGACCCTGATGCAAGGAGGGATTGGGGGCAGGAGGACACGGGGATGACAGAGAATGAGATGGCTGGATGGCATCACCAACTTGATGGACATGAGTTTGAGTGAACTCTGGGAGTTGGTGATGGACAGGGAGGCCTGGTGTGTTGTGATTCATGCGGTCGCAGAGTCGGAGATGTCTGAGCGACTGAACTGAACTGAGCCATCTCATTCTCTGTTGCTCCCTTATCCTCACAGATTGCCCTCAACCTGTTCCAGAATCAGGGTCTTTTCTAATGGGTCAGCTTTCACATTAGGTGGCCAGAGTATTGAAGCTTTAGTATCAGTCCTTCCAATGAATATTAAGGGTAGGTTTCCTTTCATATTACCTGGTTTGATCTCCTTACCATCCAAAGGACTCTCAAGAATCTTCTCCAGAACTACAGATCAAAAACATCAATTTTTAGTTGTTCAAACATCTTTATGGTCCAACTCTATGGTCCAACCATATATGATTACTGGAAAAACCATAGCTCTGGCTATACAGAATTTTGTCAAGAAAGTGGTGTCTCTGCTATTCACACACTGTCTAGATTTTTCATAGCTTTCATTCCAAGGAGTAAGAAGTTTTTAATTTCATAGATGCAGCCATTGTCTACAGTGATTGTAGAGCCCAAGAAAATAAAGTCTGTCACTGTTTCCATTCTTTCTCCATGAGAAAGAATTTCTCTTCTTTCTTTCTTCTTTTGCCATGAAGTGATGGGACTGAATACCTTGATCTTAGTTTTTGTAATGCTGAATTTTTTAAGCCAGCTTTTTCACTCTCCTCTTTCACTTTCAGCCTGAGCATCTATAGTTCCTTTTCTCATTCTGCCATTAAAGTGGTATCACCTTCATATCTGAGGTTGTTAACATTTCTCCTGGCAATATCGATTCCACTTTGTGATTCATACAGCTCTACATTTTGCATGACATACTCCACACAGAAATTAAATAAGCAAGGTAACTATATATAGACTTTACATACTCCTTTCCCAATTGTGAACCAGTTCATTGTTCTATGTCCTGTTTTAACTGTTCTGTCTTGACTTACATACAGGTTTCTCAGGAGGTGGACAAGGTGGTCTGGTATTACCATCTCTATGAATTTTCCACTTCGTTGTGATCTACACAGTCAAAGCCTTTAGCACTGTTAATGAATCAGAAGTCGATTTTTTTTTTCTGGAATTCTCTTTTTTTTTCTACCATCGAATGGATGTTGGCAATTTGACCTCTGTTCCTCTGCTTTCTCTAAACCCAGCTTGTAGATCTATAAGTTCTCAGTTCACATAGTCCTGAAGCCTAACCTGAAGGATTTTGAGCATTACCTTGCTAGCATGTGAAATGAATGCAATTGTGTGGTAGTTTGAACATTTATTGGCATTGACCTTCTTTGGGAATGGAACAAAAATGGACAAGGTTTTGTTTGTGCCCTGCAAGATTCTATTTCCCCAGTCCTGTGGAAATTCTGAAATCAAATCCCACTGGCCTTCGAAGTCAAATTCCCTGGGGGTTCTCAGTCCCTTTGCCAGATCCCCAGGTTGGAAAATCTGTTGTGGGCCCTAGAAATTTTGCAACAGTTCATGAACTCTTTGGTATATTTTTTCTTTAGTTTTTGCATTGTCTGTTTGGTGGCTCTCTGGTGGGGCTTACACATCATGTCTCCCAGGTATGCTGCAGCCAAGGCCCCTGTCATTATGTCAGGCCACTGTTGACCTGTGCCTCTAAAGGAGACACTCAAACACTTAAGGCAGGTCTGGCTCAGTCTCTGTGGGGTCTTTGGGTCCTGGTGCACACAAGGTTTTGTTTGAGCCCTCTGAGCGTCTCTGGTGTGTATGGTGTTTGATTCTAAACATGATTTTTCCCCTCCTACCATCTTGTTGGGGCTTCTCCTTTGCACGTGGACACAGGGTATCTTTTTTTGGTGGGATCCAACATTGTCCTGTTGATGGTTGTTCAGCAGTTAGTTGTAATTTTGGAGTTCTAACTGGAGAAGATGATTGCACATCCTTCTATTCTGCTGTCTTGTGCCTCTATATTTAAAAAAGTGGACATAGCATGTATTATCTATTAAGTGTATAATAGATTAGTATTATGGACAACTTTATGTCTACACATTTGATAACTCAGGTAAAATTAACCAATGACTTGAAAGATATAAATAACCAAAACTCATTCCAGGAGAAATAAATTATTGGATAAGTCTATTTCTAACAATGAGTTTATGAATTTCCAAGAAAGAAAGCACTAGACTCAAATAGTTTAAGTATTCTACCAAGCTTTTAATGAAGAAATTATACTTTATAATGAAAAAATCTCTACAATCACATGCAGAAAATAGCAGAGGGAATGCTTTCTAATATATTCTATAAAGACTGCTTTATCAAGTAAAGACTTTATAAGAAGGGAAGAGTAAAGATCAATATCTCTCATGCACATTGATGTAAAAATCATCAACTAATTATTGTCAAATCAGACCCAACAATGTATAAACAGAACTATTCTCTATAACCAAGAGGGATTTACTTCAAAAATGCAAGCTTTCAGCCTTCTACAATCAATTAATGCAATCCATTACATTGACTGACAAAAGAATAAAAGTCATTTGATCATATTAATATATGTAGAAAAAGTATTTGACAAAATTCAATATTCATTTATGATAAAAACTCTAAGCTAGCTAGGAGCAAAGGAAACTTCTTTAACTTGTTACAGAACATCTACAAATATTCACCATTTATATCATGCTTAATGGTTAGAAATTAGATGCCTTCTCCCTACCATCAAACTTGACAAAGCAAGAGTGCCTTGTCTCATCACTCATACTCAACATTTTCCTGCAAGTCTTAGTAATGCAATAGGACAGCAAAAAGAAACAAAAGCTATACAAGAACTAAAAAGTAACTAAAATAGCAAGGTTGCAATACATAAGTTATTATGTAAACTGAATTCGTTTTCCACATTCCAGGAATGAACAATTGAATTTTGAAATTAAAAACACAGTACTAGTTACATTAGAACACACAAAAAAATGAAAAATAGTTAGCTGTACATATACAGCAGTCCCATATGAGGAAAACTATAAAGCTCTGATAAAGGATATCAAAGGTTTAAAAGAGTAGATATATCATTGATGTTCATCTATCATTGATGATAGAATGATTCAATATCATTAAGGTGTCAATTTCTTGCAACTTGATTTATACATTAACACAACTCCATTCAAAACACTGAATCATTCTGTTGCTATCAACAAACTGATTATAAGTTTTATATGGAAAGACAAAAGATCTAGAATAGTCAACATAATACTTAAAAAAGAAATTAACTTGTAAGATTGATACAACTTGACATCAAGACTTATTATAATGCTGCAGTATTAAGACAGCATGGTATTGGTACATGAATAGATCAGTGGACAGAACAAAATTGAAAAAATAGGCACACAGAAATCCAGTCAATTGAGTTTTGTCTGAAAAGGTGCAAGTACAAGACTTTTCCAGTGCAGTGCTGCACTGCATCCTGACACTCTTCCAACTCTATCCTTTCCCATCTCCCTCCACAGGCGTCAAAACTGGGCTGTGTCTGAAGTTTTCTAGCTACAGTAGTTTCCTCACATTTTTATGCTTCACAGATATCTTTCCAATATATCTCTTGTTTTTTGGCTTTTGCTTCCTTGAGGACCTGAACTGATGACAGTCCCTGCAATTGTGCTAATAGTAGATAATTATATACTTAATATACAATTAAATAAGTTTTTCATCTTGTAACCCTGCCTGAGAGAGATTCAGTTATGCAGACATAAGGCAAACAGTTTCTGTTGTTGAAGACCAAACAAAAGTTTAGCCAAATAGAACTCAATTTAATTTTGATTTTGGTAGGATAGATTGGGTGCATATTTTTAGCAGTTATGTCTGCTAAACTAAAAGCAGTGTTGCTTTTTAGCCCTGACCATCATTACTCAAAGAAAGGATGCACTTGTTTATGTTCAACCAGTTGGCTATAGAACATTCAATGAACAGACTTTAGCCTTAAAGAGAGCAGTTATAGACACTTTACCAGCCTGTCATCATCCCACATATGGCATTAATGATGACAACATCTGACTGATAGATATGTACTTTTATGCAAATATTATGTTTGTTGTTGTTACTCCTGCTGCTGTTCAATGCATATGGTTAGACAGAATCTGGGAAGGGACTGGCAGAGGATGAAATGTTTAGATAACATCACTGACTCAGTGGACATGGACATGAATTTGAGAAAACTCAGGGAGATACTGGAGGACAGAGGAGCCATGCACGCTGCAGTTCATGGGGTCGCAAAGAGTCAGACATGACTTATCTACTGAATAACAACAAGTGGTTAGTGCATGACATAATCCTTGAGGGACATGGTATTCCCATTCTCAATTATCTGGGAGAATATGTCTTCTAACAGAGTGTGATTGGGAGTGTAGCCTTAGGCTGGAATGAGAAAATAAATGTCATTGCCTCCTTACTTGGAAGTGATTATGAAAATCTCTGCTGGATTAAACTTGCCCCAGTCACATGGTGAAAATTGTGATCTAGGTCAGTACATACTCAGAAAGGGACTTGGTGGTGGGACCTTGAGACTGGGAAGTATGGAAGTTTCCTCATACTTGATATTAATATTGTTTTTAATTATTTCTAATGTAATCATATATGGACTCTAGAATATTAAAGAAATTTTTATCAAACTTTTTCCTAACATGAGAGGAAATAATAGGTAGTATAATGTTTAATATCCAAGGCCTTGGAATGAAGCCACCCCTTTTCAAATTGTTGCAATACTACTTTTTAGCTTTGTAAACTTTACCTGAGTTTTCACCTGCAAAATTAAGATAATAGTGGCAGGTAGAAATAGCAATGACCATTACTGAAAAAGTGAAAGTTATTCACTCAGTCATGTCCAACTCTTTGCAACCCCGTGGACTACTTGCCAGGCTCCTTTGTTCATGAAATTTTCCAGGCAAGAATACTGGAGTGGTAGCCATTCCCTTCTCCAGGGAATCTTCCTGACCCAGTGATCAAATCGGGGTCTCCTGCACAGCAGGCAGATTCTTTACCTAATTTGAACTGTTAAGAGAAGCCCTAAGTCTAACAATTTATTCAACCTGGTCACAGTACATTGCTACAGAAATGAGGGTCAAACTGATATTCATAAGTCAATTCAAAACAGAAATATTTTTATTGCTTATTTTAAAAATAAGAAAATGTTACCCAACAAAATGACAACCACCACCTTGTGGACATGAGAAGAATTTCAAAGCTGTGAAACAAAGCTGAAAAATCCAACGTGGTTATCAAGCTGCATGTAAAACCCATCTATCCTAAATGTTTTGTAAAATAACCTATGTTATTTAAGCAAATTTAGGCTGGGTCTCATTCATTTTTATGTAAAAATCCCTATTATTCTATTTCTTGAAAAATAAAAGTTAAGATCAAAGGGATTAGGCAAAGAACAATATTAATCAAGGATTTTGAATATCCTAATGGCAAATCTAATAATTATTCAATGTAATCATGTAGGAATAAAAATTAAAGATATAAATACAATTTTAGGCTTGTGTTACTAATCTTTTTCATGTCAATGCATAAACAGAAAATCATAATATTTTAATTAAAACTGAGTCACAGGACAAGACTTTTTGCCAACAGAAAGCTGGATGCTCCAGTTGCCCCAGTCAGTCCCTGACTGGACTCCTCTGCTGGAAGAAGTGGTTGCTATCTTCTTCCACAGCTGTAAACCGTTCATAACATACATCATTGAATGGCACAGAATTCAATTCTAGAAAACTGTGAAATAGGAAGACTTAACAAAGTGATCGAACCAGGGTTTCCCTCATTGGAGGCAAATGCTTTAAACTCTGAGCCACCAGGGAAGCCCAACATAGAGGGAAAGAAAAACAAGCAAAAAGTTTCTGTCTTATGCATAAGAGAATTAAACACAATAAATTTTAACATTTTTAAGATAAACATGACCCCATTATGAAATCTAAAATTTGTAGATAGCTACTAGAAGACAACAGCTGGACTTTACAATTTTCAATGCACTGATGAATAATTAATAGAATGGAGTGAGAATAAATAAAAATTGATTATTTCAAAGAAGAGAGAGGAAAAAGAATGCAAAAAAAGAGTAAGATGAAAGTATAATGACAAAAATAGTACTGAAATACACTAGTAATGACAAGAGTTATCCTCCCTAATATTAAAAGGCTGAGATTTTTCACACTGACCATAAAAAATACACTTACACAGAGAATTAAAACAAGAAAAAAGTAGTAAATGTGTTTAATACTACCTTCAAAGGAAATGCTAACTCAAACAAGAAAGAGAGAAAGAAATATATAAAAGGTCAGAAATACATGATTAACTAATATGTTTTAATAAGCACAGGAAAAATAACAACAACAACAAAAAAAACTTTAATCCAGTAGAGAATATGAGCACTTTTAATACGGACATTTAGTTCAGTTCGGTCACTCAGTCATGTCCAACTCTTGTGACTCCATGGACTGCAGCACTCCAGGCGTCCCTGTCCATCAACAAATCCCAGAGTTTACACAAACTCATGTCCCTTGAGTCGACAATGCCGTCCAACCATCTCATCCTCTGTTGTCCCCTTCTCTTTCAGTCTTCCATCTTTCACCACCTCAGGGTCTTTTCAAATGAGTCAGTTCTTCACATCAGGTGCCCAAAACATTGGAGTTTCAGCTTCAACATCAATCCCTCCAATCAATATTCAGGACTGATTTCCTTTAGGATAGACTGATTGAATCTCCTTGCTGTCCGAGTGACTCTCAAGAGACTTCAACACCACAGTTCAAAAGCATCGATTCTTCCACACTCAGCTGGGTTTATAGTCCAACTCTCACAACCATACACGACTACCAGAAAAACCAAAGCTTTGACTAGACTGACCACTGTTGGCAAAGTAATGTCTCTTCTTTTTAATATGCTGTTTAGGTTGGTTATAACTTTTCTGTCAAGGAGCAAGTATCCTAATTTCATGGCTGCAGTTACCATCAGCATTGATTTTGGAGCCAAGAAAACAAAGTCTTTCACTGTTTACATTGTTCCCATCTATTTGCCATGAAGGATGGGACCAGATGCCATGATCAGAGCTCTCTAAATGTTAAGTTTAGGCCAACCATTTCACTCTCCACCTTTATTTTCATCAAGAGGCTCTTTTGTTTTTCTTCACTTTCCTGCTGTAAGTATGGTATGATCTGCATATCTGAGGTTATTGATATTTTTCCTGGCAATATTGATTCCAGATTGTGCTTCATCCATTTCATAATTTCACATGATGTACTCTACATATAAGTTAAATAAGCAGGGTTACAATATACAGCCTGACATACTCTTTTCCCAGTTTGGAACCAGTCTGTTTTTCAAAGTCCAGTTCTAACTGTTGCTTCTTGACCAGCATACAGGCTTCTCAGGAGGCAGGTCAAGAAGTCTGATATTCACATCTCTTTCAGAATATTCCACAGTTCCTTGTGATCCACACAGTCAAATACTTTAGCATAGTCAATAAAGCAGAAATAGATATTTTTCTGGAACTCTCTTGCTTTTTCCATGGTCCAGCGGATGTTGGCAGAGGAATCTATGGTTCCTCTGCCTTTTCTGAATCCAGCTTGGACATTAGGAAGTTCACAGTTCATATACTGTTGAAGCCTGTCTGGGAGAATTTTGAGCATTTCTTTGCTAGCATGTGAGATGCATGAGTGAAATTGTGTGGTAGTTTGAGCATTCTTTGCCACTGCTTTTCTTTGGGACTGGAATGAAAACTAACCTTTTCCAGTCTTGTGGCTACTGTGGATTTTCTAATTTTACTGGCATATTGAGTATAGCACTTTCACATCATCATCTTCTAGGATTTGAAATACTTCAGAACATGAAGATCATGGCATCCGGTCCCATCACTTCATGGGAAATAGATGGGGAAACAGTGGAAAGAGTGTCAGACTTTATTTTGTTGGGCTCCAAAATCACTGCAGATGGTGATTGCAGCCATGAAATTAAAAGACACTTACTCCTTGGAAGAAAAGTTATGACCAACCTAGATAGCATATTCCAAAGCAGAGACATTACTTTGCCAACTAAGGTCCATCTAGTCAAGGCTATGGTTTTTCCAGTGGTCATGTATGGATGTGAGAGTTGGACTGTGAAGAAAGCTGAGCACCGAAGAATTGATGCTTTTGAACTGTGGTGTTGGAGAAGACTCTTGAGAGTCCCTTGGACTGCAAGGAGATCCAACCAGTCCATTCTGAAGGAGATTGGCCCTGGGATTTCTTTGGAAGGAATGATACTAAAGCTGAAACTCCAGTCCTTTGGCCACCTCATGTGAAGAGTTGACTCATTGGAAAAGACTCTGATCCTGGGAGGAGTTGGGGGCAGGAGGAGAAGGGGACGACAGAGGATGAGATGGCTGGATGGCATCACTGACTCGATGGGCATGAGTCTGAGTGAACTCCGGGAGTTGGTGATGGACAGGGAGGCCTGGCATGCTACGATTCATGGGGTCGCAAAGAGTCGGACACGACTGAGCAACTGAACTGAACTGAACTGAGCAACTGAACTGAACTGATGCTATGCTGAGTTGCTTCAGTCATGTCCAACTCTTGGGGACCCCATGGTTTGTATCCTGCCAGGCACCTCTGTCCATCGGACTCTCCAGGCTACAAACTGGAGTGGGTTGCTATTTCCTTCTCTAGGTATCTTCCTAACCAAGGGATCATACCTGCATCTCTTGCATTTCTTGAATTGGTAGGTGGGTTCTTTACCTCTAGCCCCACCTGGAAAGCCCTCACTTAACATAATGCCCTCCAAGTCCATCCACATTGCTGCAAATGGCAAAATTTCATTCTTTTTTGTCGTGGCATAATATTCCTTTATATATATATGTGTGTGTGTGTGTGTGTGTGTATTATATATATATATATATATATATATATACCACATCTTCTTCATTCACCTGGTGATAGACATTTAGTTTGCTTCCTTGTCTACAGTCCATGAGGCTGCAAAGGATGAAACAAGATTGAGCACATACTAACTGAATTAAGTCAGAGAGGAAAAGACATAATATCATTATAAATAATGCTGCTAGAAACATTGAGGTACATTCATCTTTTTGGATTAGTGTTTTGCAGTTTTTTTTTTTTTTTTTAAGATATATACCTAGGAGTGGAATTGCTCAGTCTTATGGTAGTTCTATTTTTAGTTTTCTGAGAAATTTATAGTTTCTCACAGTGGCTGCAACAATTTACAGCCCCACCAACAGTATGTGAGGGTTTGCTTTTCTCTACATCCTTGCTGACATTTGCTATTTGTATTATTTTTAATGATGGCCATTCTAACAGGTCTGAGGTAATATATAATTATAGTTTCTATTTGTATCTCTCTGGAGACTGACGATGTTAAAAATCTTTACAAGTGCTTGTTGTATTTGCCTTCTTTGGAGAAAAAATGTCTATCCAGGTCTTTTGCCTATTTTTAAATTGAGTTTTTTTTGTTTTTTTTTTTTTGTGTTGTTGAGTTGTATGGATTATGTACTTAGTATATTAACCAAATCCTTATCTGTCATATCATTTATAAATATTTTCTAACATTAAACATTAAGTAGGCTTTTTGTTTCATTTAGGTTCTTTAGATATGCAACAACTTTTAAGTTTAATTTGACCACACATTTATTTTTGCCTTTATTTCCTTTTCTTTGTGAGACAGATTCAGAAGTATGTTCCTAATATTTATGTCAGAGTGTTGTGCCTATGTTTTCTTCTAGGAGTTATGGTTTTCCATCCTGCATTTAGGTCTTTAATCCATTCTGAGTTTATTTTTATATGTGGTGTTTGAGAATACCCTTATCTGATTTCTTTACAGGTAGCAATCCAGTTTTCCAAGCACAAGTTGTTAAAGATAATGTATTTTATTATAGATTAATTGACCATTATTGCCTGGGTTTATTTCTGGGCCTTTTACTCTAACCCATTGACCTGTGTGTCTGTTTTTGTGCCAGTACCTTTCTAACTTGTTACTGTAATTTTGTAGTATAGTTTGAAGTCAAGGAGTATGATTTCTCCAGCTTAGTTTTTTCTCATGATAATTTTGGCTCTTCAGGGTCTCTTGTACTTTCCATATAAAATTTAAATGCATTTGTTCTAGTTCTGTAAGAAACACCATTGTTATTTTGTTATGGCTCACAATGAATCTGTAGATTCCCTTGGATTGTTTTCACAATATTAATTGTTCTAACACGTGAACATGGTGCATCTTTCCAACTGTATGTGTCATCTTCAGTTTCTTACACTGATATCTTAAATTTTTCTGAGTACAGTTCTTTTACCTCCTTAAGTAGTTTCATTAATAGGTATTTTATTCTTTTTGATGCAATTGTAAGTGAAATTGTTTCCTTCAATTATATTTCTTAGTGTATAGAAATGAACAGATTTCTCTGTAGTTTTTTGGTGGTATCTTTAAGATTTTCTATATATTGTATCATGTTATCTGCAAACAATTTTACTTCTTACTTTCAATTTTGGACTCCTTTATTTTATTTATTTATTTATTTCTCTGATTACTGTGACTAGGACTTCCACTATCACACTGCTTATTGTGAATATAGATGATTTTACTATTTTTATCTTTGACCATTCTATCAGCTTTCTGCATAAATGACTTAATACATTGTAAATGCCATTTATACCTTTACTGTATATTTGCCTTTATCAATGAACTTTTTCATTTAATCATTGTAATTTTACTAGTTGTGGCTTTTTATTTCCAAGTGGAGAAGTTCCTTTTACATTTCTTATGAAGCTGATTTGGTAGTGCTGAACTCTCTTAGTTTTTGCTCATAAGCTTTTAATCTGTCTTTTAAATCTGAATGAGAGCCTTGTTTGGTAGTTTAGTCTTGGTTGTAGGGTTTTCTCTTTTACATTTTAAATACATCATTTCACTCCTTTTGGTTTCTATGGTTTCTGCTGAAACGTCAGCCTTATGGGAATTCCTTTGTATGCTACTTGTTGCTTTTCCTTTGCTACTTTTAGGATTTTCTATCTTTAATTTTTGCCATTTTAGTTATAATTTCTCTTGCTCCAGTTCTCTTTGGCTTGATTTTAAACTGGGTTCTCTGCACTTCTTGGATATCTATTTCCTTTCCCAAGTTAAAGAGGTTTTCAGCTATTATATCTTCAACTATCTCTCAGCCTCTTTCTCTCTATATTCTCCTGCCTATATATGGTAATATTCTATATATTCTGTTGGTCTACATTCTCTTCTGATGCTATTTCAGAGGTCTCTTAAGCAGTCCTCCTTTTTTCCTTTTCTCTTTCTTTTCTTCTGTTCAGCCTCAGTGATTTCCACTGCTCTGTTTTTCAGCTCATTCATCTGTTCCTTTGTATCATTTAGCCTGCTTTTATTCTTCCTAGATGTTTTTCATTTCAACTTTGGTATTCCTCATCTCTTTTTGGTTGGTCTTTATCTTGTCTCTTTGTTAAAAACTTCCAACTTTTCACTCTGTGCATCTATTCTTCTTCCTAGTTCTTTGATTATTTTTACAGTCAGTATCCTGAACTCTTTCTTGGGTTGGTTCCCTATATCCGCTTCACTTAGTCCTTCCTGTGTTGTTTTATTTTGTTCCTTTTCGGGGGAACATATTCCTCTGATGCCTTATTTTTCCTGATTTACTTTATTTACTTTTATCTACTTGGTAGCTTGGTTATAGTTCCAAGCCTTGGAGAAATGCATTTCCTTAGATGTATTCTATGCATCCTGGCAGCACACTTTCTCCTTGTCCCCAGAGCTGTATGCTCTAGCGTTACTTCCATAAGAGTTGTATGGTTTTTCTGGTTGATGGGATAGCTATGTGGGCAGCCTGGTAGAATTAGTTGGCCACTGGTCCAGTTGGTTGCCAGGTCCTGCCTTATGTGAAGATTGCCAGTGGCTGGTTGTCAACACGAGGTCACAAACTGGTAGACTGCAGAATGACAAGGACCCAAGGGCTAGTGATGGGTTACTGGTGGGTAGAGACTAGTCCAGGAGACCCCAGGGCTCTTGGGGTCTGGTTAAAGGGCACAAGGGTCCTAGAACTGATGTTGGATCACTGGTAAATGGTGTTTCTTCCTGATAATGTTGGCCTGGGGTTTCTTGAAGGGAGTCTTAAGGCAGCTTGATGGCTAGAAGTTGAGACAATTAGTTGCTTGGCCTGAGGCATCCCAGCAATTGTAACTACAAATGATTGGATCAGGGCCGGACTGAGTCCTGGGTTAATACATTAGAGGAAGTATTCCAAAATAACACTTGCATCACCAGTGTCCATAAGGTAGAAGGAGCTCCCCTAAATGGCTTCCACTAGTGTCTGTGTCCCCAGGGTAATCTGCAGTCACTTCCTGCCTCTCCAGGAGAATCTTCAACATCAGCAAGTTGGTCTGATCGAAGCATCTAGCAAGTTAGGCTTCTTCCCTGAGCTCTGAAGCCAGAGCATATGAGATTTTGTGGGTGTCACTCAAGAGTGGCATCACTATTTCCTCTCACACTCTGGCACTCCCCAAAGTAAGCCCCAGTGGCCTTTGCAACCAAAAGCTCCAGGGATTCATCTTCCTGTTGCAGCATTCCCATGCTACAGAACCCACATGGGTCTTGGACCTCTCACTCCTTTGGGTGAACCTCTGTAGTAAAATTGTTCTCCTCTTTGTGGACAGTCCACTTGAAGGTATTGGACTTGACTACATTGCAGCTCTGTCCCTCCTACCTATCTTATTGTGATTTATTCTTTAATAGCTTTAGTTGTGAAGGATCTTTTCTGGTAGGTCTTGTCTTTCTTCATTGATGGCTGTTTTCCACATAATTGTGAATTTGATATGCTTATAAGAGAGAGTGAGCTCAGGGTCTTTCTACTATTCCATCTTGCCAACTATTAATTGAATTTCATATTTAAGAATTAATAATCATAGAGTTAATACTTTCAGCATAAAATTTAAACCAGCCTTCTTTTGGAAGCAATCTATCCAACAAATTACAACAGAAAAATAATGATTCCTATTTCCCTCACTGCATTNAGAGTGAGCTCAGGGTCTTTCTACTATTCCATCTTGCCAACTATTAATTGAATTTCATATTTAAGAATTAATAATCATAGAGTTAATACTTTCAGCATAAAATTTAAACCAGCCTTCTTTTGGAAGCAATCTATCCAACAAATTACAACAGAAAAATAATGATTCCTATTTCCCTCACTGCATTCCCACTATGGAAATGTATTCAGACTCAAGAAACAAAGCAATTTATGTAGTTGAATTTGCAGGGAGAAGGTGCAACAGTGCCTAAAGCCATAATTTGTAATAGCATACTGAAAAATATTCATCAACCACAGATGGAGCTCAAATTATCTGCAGTACAAAACTGGGAATACCTGTAAGTTAGAGGTAGTTCAGAAGGTAATAAAGGCAGTTGACAGATTCTTCACCAAATGTTCCTTCTGGAGACCTGTCTACTCTCTTCAAAGGGAAAATCATCCTATTGCTAGATTTGGCATGTTGCTTCAGAGATAGCCTTCTGGTGTATTTGTTTGTACTGATAATATTTTAAAAGTGACCACACATTTTCCAGAGCAATATAAGTTTGCTTACAATGCTATTTATGATGCAGTATAGATTTTCCTTTTTTCTTTAAGTTCTAAAGGAAAATAAAAATCCATGGATAAAAAATTTATTCACTTTTTGTTGGTTTACATTGAAGAGTTTTGTTTGGAAAATATGCTAAAACCCATTTACAGATTTAAACTGAAAGAGTTATATAAGCCTAATAAATCACTTTTAAGGTATAATTATTACATATCAATGAAAAATTAATTTAAAAATAATAAGATCTTGTCTACTAAACAAGGCTCTAGCCAGGACATACTGGTAAAAATGATAAAGAGAGGACTATATTTATTCTACTTTTTTATAACCATAACAGTATAGGTTATGTTTTCATCTCAAATCTTTAGAAAACTTATGGTGAATTTCAAGNAGCCTGGCTTGGAGAATTTTGAGCATTATTTTACTAGCGTGTGAGATGAGTGCAATTGTGTGGTAGTTTGAGCATTCTTTTGGGATTGGAATAAAAACTGACCTTTTCCAGTCCTGTGGGGACTGCTGAGTTTTCCAAATTTGCTGGCATATTGAGTGCAGCACTTTCATCATCTTTAAAGCTCAACATTAAGAAATCTAAGATCATGGCATAGGTCCCATTACTTCATGGAAAATAGATGGTACAACAGTGGAAACAGTGGCTGACTTTACTTTTCTGGGTTCCAAAATCACTGCAGATGATGACTGCAGCCATTAAATTAAAAGATGCTTGCTCCTTCGAAGGAAATTATGACTAACTTAGACAACATATTCAAAAGCAGAGATATTACTTTGTAAGAAAGGTCTGTCTGTCAAGGCTATGGTTTTTCCAGTATTCATGTANACTTTACTTTTCTGGGTTCCAAAATCACTGCAGATGATGACTGCAGCCATTAAATTAAAAGATGCTTGCTCCTTCGAAGGAAATTATGACTAACTTAGACAACATATTCAAAAGCAGAGATATTACTTTGTAAGAAAGGTCTGTCTGTCAAGGCTATGGTTTTTCCAGTATTCATGTATGGATGTGAGAGTTGGACTATAACGAAAGCTGAGCACAGAAGAATTGATGCTTTTGAACTGTGGTGTTGCAGAAGACTCTTGAGAGGCCTTTGGACTGCAAGGAAATCCAACCAGTCCATCCTAAAGGAAATCAGTCCTGGGTGTTCATTGGAGGGACTGATGTTGAAGCTGAAACTTTGGCCACCTGATGCGGAGAGCTGACTCATTTGAAAAGACCCTGATGCTGGGAAAGATTGAGGGCAGGTGGAGAAGGAGATAACAGATGATGAGATGGTTGGATGGCATCACCAACACAATGGACATGGATTTAGCTGGACTCCAAGAGTTGGTGATGGACAGGGAGGGCTGGAGTGCTGTGGTTCATGGGTTCACAAAGAGTCGGACACGACTGAATGACTGAAATGAAGTGAACTGAACAGCATGTAGCATGTTCTAAAACTATGCAACTTACTCATCTATTATTCTATTAAAATATAAGACCTAAGGTAGAAAAATATGTTTTACTACTTATCTATCTCATATCTTGAATAAGAGTGAACTTTGCATGTTAAGTATTTGTTGAATAACTTCAGGTAAATAAATAAAATACACTAATATCAAGATTTTTTGTTTAACATTTAATATTAACATAAAATGGAGACCTTGGAGAACTTTGAGTTGAAACACATTTTATGAATAAGAATGTTACATAAGGCTCAGAAGTGATGGGGATTTACTGCTTTTATAATGTTTTGTGGTGGTTCATCATCTCTTGGAAAATTTGCTCAAACCCAACTTTCAGTTCAATTCAGTGATTCAGTCATGTCTGACTCTTTGCAACCCCAAGGACTTCCCTGTCCATCACCAACTCCCAGGGCTTACTCAAACTTGCATCCATTGAGTTGGTAATGTCATCCAACGATCTCATCCTCTATCATCCCCATATCCACCTAAATTCAATCTTTCCAGCATCAAGATCTTTTCCAAGGATTCAGTTCTTTGCACCAAGTGGCCAAAGTATTGAAGCTTCACCTTCAGCATCAGTCCTTCCAATGAATATTCAGGACTGATTTACTTTAGGATTAACTTGTTGAATCTCCTTGCAGTCCAAGGGACTCTCAAGAGTCTTCTCCAACACCACAGTTCAAAAGCGTCAGTTCTTCAGTGCTCACCTTTCTTTATAGTCCAACTCTTACATTCATACATGATGACTGGAAAAACCAGAACCTTGACTAGACAGACATTTGTTGGCAAAGTAATGTCTCTCCTTTTTAATATGCTGTCTAGGTTGATCATAGCTTTTCTTCTAAAGAGAAAGCATATTTGAATTCATGGCTACAGTCACCATCTACAGTGATTTTGGAGCCCCTCCCCAAAATATAGTCTCTCACTGTTTCCATTGTTTCCCCATCAACTTGCCATGAGGTAATTTAACTGGATTCCATGGTCTTAGATTTCTGAATGTTGAGTTTTAAACCAGCATTTTCACTCTCCTCTTTCACTTTCATCGAGAGGTTCTTTAGTGCTTCACTTTTTGCCATAAGGGTGATGTCACCCTTATGGTGCATATCTTTGGTTGTTGATATTTATCCTAGCAATCTTGATTCTGGCTTGTACTCCATTCAGTTTGGCATTTCTCGTGAGGTACTCGACATGTAAGTTAAATACGTAGAGTGACAAAATACAGCATTGACATACTTCTTTCCCAATTTGGAACCAGTCTGTTTTTCCATGTCTAGTTCTAACTGTTGCTTCCTGACCTGCATACAGATTTATCAAGAGGTAGATAAGGTGGTCTGGTATTCCCATTTCTTTTAAGAATTTTCCACAGTTTGATGTGATCCACACAGTCAAAGGTTTTGGCGTAGTCAATAAAGCATAAGTAGATGTCTTTCTGGAACTCTTTCGCTTTTTTTATGACCCAACAGATGTTAGCAATTTGATTTCTGATTCCTCTGGCTTTTCTAAATCCAGGTTGAACATCTGAAAGTTCACAGTTCATGTACTGTTGAAGCCTGGCTTGGAGATTTTGAGCATTTTTTGCTAGTTTGTAAGATGAGTGCAACTGTGTGGTAGTTTGAACATTCTTTCACATTACTTTTCTTTGGTATTGGAATGAAAACTGACCTTTTCCAGTCCTGTGGCCACTGCAGAGTTTTCCAAATTTGCTGACACAGTGAGTACAGCACTTTCACAGCATTTCAAATTTGAAATGGCTCATCTTGAATTCCATCACCACCACTAGCTTTGTTCACAGTGAGGCTTCCTAAGGCCCACTTGACTTTGTATTCTGCCACGTCTAGCTCTAGGTGAATGATCACACCATCATGGTTATCAGGGTCATAAGGAACTGTTTTTTTGTATAGTTCTTCTGTATATTCTCACTACCTCTTCTTAATATCTTCTGATTCTGTTAGGTCTATATCATCTCTGTCCTTTATTATGCCCATCTTTGCATGAAGTATTCCCTTGGCATATCTAATTTTCTTGAAGAAATCTCTAGTCTTTCCCATTTTATTCCATTTCCCACTATTTCTTTGCCTTGATCACTGAGGATTTTATCTCTCCATGCTATTCTTTGGAACGCTGCATTCAAATGGAGGTATATCTTTCTTTTTCTCATTTGCCTTTTGCTTCTGTTCTTTTCACAGCTATTTGTAAGGTCTCTCAGACAAGCGTTTTCCCTTTTTGCATTTCTTTTTCTTTAGGATGATCTTGTTCATTGCCTCCTGTAATATCATGAACCTCCATCCATAGTTCTTCAGGCACTCTGTCTGTCAGATCTTTACCTTTGTAATTATCTCCAGCAACATGAAGGAAAGGGAATTCTGGGAAATTTAGTTTCAACTTATCTAAGCTAACATAATAGAAAGATCCACAGTCTATATCTTAGCCACTATATAAACATAATAGACATCTTCTCTTAACTATTCTTAGGTTCTAAAACCCAGTGGAATCTAAATCATTTCCCCATAACACAATGCAATTCTTCCCGGTACAATCTGAAAAATAATTGCTCACTCACTCCTCCAAGGAAGCTACAAAACTCTGTATATCATTTATTTAGTTTTGGTTGAAGGTTGAGTCCACTTCTAACTGTGTCACACTTTGATACCCTTAAATCTGAATATATAATGTTAATCCTTATAAAACATTTTATTTCCACTGATAAGGCAATCAAATAGAGGATGGAAATAATTATTGAATATGTACATTGATTATTTATATAAAAATAAATAAATAAGAAAATACTATAACTATTACATTTTTTGTTTCATATTTTCTAATTGATATTTATATCCACTTTCCCCATTATCCATTTCATATTCCTTTTACCCTGAGCAAGCAAATTTCCTGTTTGTGATTCTTTGCATAGTTGGTCCCACCTGCCCTTAGTTGTAATCATTTTCCATTAACTTTTATTACAGGATATGGGGGTCATAAGAGGTGACTTATAGGTTATCTTTTATTCCTGACATAAATCACTATGCTACCAGGGTGTACTAGCAACTGAGTTTCTCTTTGAAAGTAATAGATGATAAGTAACTTCTGTTTTGCCTGTTTCTTACTGAAGTGGACTGTCCATTATTTCCATATCCCTCACTTCTTATGAGTTAAAGGGGACCATATATTGGTTGCTTGTTTAGAGTATATACATGTGCCAGATCACTTTATCCCAAACCTGGATTATATTGCTGTCCACCTGCACAATACACGGATTTCTGAAGGATCGTTCATTATTCTATTGGGACAGCTATGTCAGTGTAGGGCTAAATATGGAAAGACCAGCCAATTTCACAAGCATGTATTCATTATTGTTTTATTTTTCACAAAATGAGTCCCCTTGTCAGAACCAATGCAGTATGGAATATTATATGGCTAACTTGATCATTCTGTCGCTACATGAATAATGGTTTGAGCAGAAGCATTACAGGCAAGACATTCACATACATGAAAACTGCTTTTTCTATGGTGGGCAATCTCAGTGTAGGCAACCTGCCTAGGTAGCAAGAAGAAGTCCTCAGAGAAGGATGCCATATTGAAGGCTCAATGTGACTGCTGAGGGTGCACACTGCTGCCAACTTGCAGTTGGCAAGTCACACACTCAGCAGTAGATATTGTTTAGTGAGCCCATGCATAACTTAGTCCTTGCTGTCACAGCCACTTTGTTCAGAAGCCAATTCTGAGACGACAAAATGGTTGGGAAAATGTTGAATGATATCTACAGAACAGAACATTGTTTGTTCATCTAACTTATAAGGTCTTCTGCTGAAATTTCTCCTTGATTGACATTTATTTTGGACATACATATCCTTACATTCTGTGTCAATTTATAGAAGTTTAACCATACTTTTATTTACTAAAAATCATTGTCTCTGGTTTCCTAATTGCATTCTTTCTGAGTTACCCAATTTTCAACCAAACAATTTACCATTGCTTACTAATCAATATACAGTATCTCTATGTATTTATCAATCTCTCCTTCCATTCAGGAAAAATGAACAATCTAATGTTCAGCTCAAAATTATCCTCTCTTCAGTTCCTTTACTTTTATGGGGTGTGGTACTACAGCCATCCACTTCACCTAGACCAGTTTGTCTTCAAAACTATATGTAAAGTATGTTTATCTTTTATTTCTACCAATTCAACTGGTCATAGGAAACTCCAGAAGAAGATATAGGTGTAGAATGAGCAATAAGAGAAAATGTAATAGCAGTAAGTTCCGTAGCATTTGGATACTCGATCTCATGATATGTGTATGCCACTAGAACATGATTGAGCCTACAATTACACATTCCACACCCATTTGGAGTGCTGTCTGCATGCCCAAATTCATGGTACATAGGGTCCACCATGAGATGAACTCAAGCCAAGACTTATGGGTTATTCCATAAGCTTCTCATTGGTGGACCACAGAAATGTGGATTTCTAGATATCAGTGACAGCTGAGAGCCAGTATTTAGTCATCTCTCCAGAGTTTGATTATGGCCCTTTGACCTAATGCTCAATCATTCTGGTAAATGGCTACAGATATTGATACTTTTTGACTAAACCTAAAATTGCACAGTATAAACATTTTGTAATATAGCATGAGACTTCCTCAAGAATCCACTGGCCAAAATCAGTGACCTCTGCTAGTCAGACTATTCTGATTACTGCTTCTAGTCTGCCTAGAATATATGTATTAAGATATCACTTTACATCTTATCTCTGAGAATTAAATATCACAGTTTGGTCACTAATAGCCCAAAATACCATCTTCCACAGTGAACTATGAGAACCATGTGGACTGGATATGCCATCGCCGTGCCTTTTCTGACTGAACAGAGAATAACCGCCACAGAGCTTTTCAACAATGCCAGGGACTGAACGACCTCACTTTCACTTTTCACTTTCACGCATTGGAGAAGGCAATGGCAACCCACTCCAATGTTCTTGCCTGGAGAATTCCAGGGACAGCGGAGCCTGGTGGGCTGCAGTCCACGGGTTCACTAAGAGTCGGACACGTCTGAGCGACTTCACTCTCACTTTTCATTTTCATGCAAGGAAATGGCACCCCACTCCAGTGTTCTTGCCTTGAGAATCCCAGGGACGGGGGAGCCTTGTGGGCTGCCATCTATTGGGTCACAGAGAGTCGGACATGACTGAAACGACTTAGCAGCAGCAAGTAGCAGGGTCCTCTCACAAATTTTTGGTCTTGTAGTATTTGCATAGCTTTGACCAAGGTAATATCCTCTGGATACTCTCCTGTGACTAGTTAGAGAATGAATGAGCACTTTTCACATGATAAATCTGCTCTAGATCTATCATGCCATACTGTCTGTTCCTTTGGGTATCTCCTTTCACAGGAAGTTCTGCCATTTCCAATTTATTCAGTGCAAGTGTCCTTTGAGTCCACATTTCTTTCTTCTTTTCTTTTAGTGGAGTGTAGTTTACCATGTTGTTTATTTTTTGTACAAAAAAAGTTAATCAGCCACATGTGTCCATATATCCCCTCTTCTATGGGTTTCCTTCCCTTTTATGTCACCACAGAGCACTGAGTAGAATTCCTTATACTGTTCAGTAGGTTCTCATTAGTTATCTACTTTTATCTATACATGTGCTGTGCTTAGTTGCTCAGTCATGCCCAACTCTGTGATGCCATGGGCTGTAGCCTGCCAGGCTCCTCTGTCCATGCAGATTCACCAGGCAAAAATACTGGAGTGAAATAACGAGATGGTGGAGGAGTAGGTGGATGTGGAGCATATCTCTCTCCATGGATATATCCAGAATACACCTTCAGACACAGACGTGCAGGCAGAACATCACCTGAGAGCAGACAGAAGTACCTGACCAGAGGAAAAGAATATATAGAATCACCCAAAACTCAGTAAAACGAAGGAACTAGGGGAAAAAACAGGAATGTTATTAGGACTGGACCTGCCTTTGGTGGGTGGGGGAACTCAAGCAGGGGTCTGATCTCCACACCCGGGCAACTGTCTGAGTCAGAGGAGAAATATTTAAGGTTGAAAGTGAAAAAGCTGATCTGTGGCAGCCTAAATGGAATGAGGATCAGACAGTCTTTGCCACAGCCATACGCACCCTGGACAGGGATGCAGGTCCCCTAGAAGGTGCAGTGGCTGGGAGCTGAAGTTTAGAGATTGTGGAGCAATCCCAGGGGGAGGACTGCTGTTGACGGTGGAGAGACAGATTGAGAGTATGTGAGGGAGGAGATTGTGGTCAGAAAAGTCTGTGGAGGAAATAGGCAGCCATGGAAGCAAGGCAATGCTGCTGAGTCTTGCGTAGTGGATGGAACCATCACCATAGCCTCTCTCTCCGGACATGCCAGCATGGGCAGCTGAACAATAGAGAGGTTGGCCCATCAAATGCCTGACACACTAAACTACAGAGTAGATCCCACCAAGGGTGCCCCTTTAAGTGTTTGATGTGCCAATCTACAGAGTAGAATCCCAGCCAAGGGGGCCCCTCTATGTGCCTGATGTGCCAAACAATAGAAAAGGACCCTCGGCAAGGGAGCCCTCTAAGTGGTTGAATGGGGAGAGCTACAGAGAAAGACTGGCCAAAGAGGCCTTCTGATCACCAGTACAAGAAGCTTGAGAAAGGATTCTGATAGGGCCATAACTCCTGTGGTGGAGGCAGTCCATGTACTTGCACACTTGGCACCACCAGGGTCCCTGCAATTCAAGCAGCTTTGCCACTTTCATGGTCAACTTTCACTGGGGCAGAGCTGCCACAGGCAAAAAAAAAAAAAAAAAAAGTCTTGTGTCTATGCATACAGAGTCGCTTTGGTCACGTCCAACTCTTTGTGACCCTGTGGACTGTGGCTTGCCAGTCTTCTCTGTCGGGGGTTTTCTCCAGGCAAGAATACTGACGTGCCATATATTGGTTGCCATATCCTTCTAGAGCACTATATTTCATGCTGTCCTAGCCACCAACTCCCTTGAGTACCTGGTTCTTTCACAACTCTTGCAACCCAAACAGCTACACCTCCTCCATACCAGGCTCTCACTGGGGCAGACTCAAGTCCTCCAGGGCAACCTCAGGAGCAAATCACAGGGACAGCCGAAATGCAGAAGAGGAAATAAAACCTCAATTGAAATGTAAGGGCCAGTGTGGCTAAGGAATAAGGCTCAAAACCTTCTCACCAGCTGTACAAGCGGCAGATTAAATCTCCAAGTTCAACTAGGCAGACTCTGTGTCTATGGAAAATATAAAAAGACATTGATTTATGTCAATGTATGGCAAAATGAGTACAGTATTGTAAAGCAAAACAAACTAAAAAATAAAAATTAAAAAAAAAAAAAGACATTGAGAGCTCCCATCAAACAAAATGCACTAGTTTTGATAGCTGTGGACATTGGAGGCAAGAACACACAGGAGTAGGACCAGATTAAAATCTGTGCTGCCCCACAGCAGGTCAAGAGATCAGCACAGTGTTGGAGGGCATCCTAGGGAGGTGAGGTGGACTTGACTCCCAGCAAGGGAAAGGACTCTGACAGCAGTAACTCAAGAAATACTTTTACTATTCTTATGTTTTTATATCTTCTGTAGATTCTTTTGGATTTTTTCTTTTTTTCTTTTTTCTTTTGTTTTCCTTTTCTTCCCACCCCTCTTTTGTAGTTGTTGATTTTATTGGCACTATGAAATCTAATTAAGCTTTTGAGGTTTTGTTTTGTTTTTTTCTAGTCACAGTTTTTGTTGTTCTAAACTTCTATCTTTGTGTGGCGCTTTTGCAGTTTTGTGGAATTTTCCTTTCTCTCTCTCTCTCTTTTTAAATTTTTTCCTCCTTTTTATTTTAATTTTTAATTTTTAAACCTATCATTATATTTTTTATATTTATTTTTTTGTTTGCTTTTCCTATTGTTCTTTCTCCCTTATAGTCAATCTTTAATTTGATTATCTACCTCTATGTAATTTTGCATATCTATTCTTTCTTTCCTTTTCTTTCTTTCCTTTCCTCTCAAAATATTTGTTAGTTTTGTTTTCATTGCTTTATTTTCCACTTAGCATCTTGCTTTAGTTTTGTTTTCCAGTTTGTGCTTTAGTTAGTTTCATTCTTTACTGGTAGATGTAATTTTTGGTGTATTTTGTTCACTGGGTCGATGTATTGTACTTTATTTTTATTGAATTGTTTTGATTTTGCTTATGGGTGCATATGTATATGTGTATATTTTACTATTTTAATCACTATTTGCCTAATTTTGTAACAGCCATTTGTCTGGGATTCATCTTTGGCTTCTCATTTTTGATTATTTATTTTAATCTTACTTACTGCCATAATAAACCATTTGTGGAATCTTCATTCCTGATCAGAGATAAAGCCCTGAGCCTTTGAAGCAGAAGCACTGACCTCAAGACCCTAAACTACCAGTGAACTTACCCAAGGGAGTATCAAACAGTGAGAATACACACAAAGGAAACCACTTAAATACAAGACCCGGTATCAGGCAACCACCAGTAGCACCCTGTGCAAGATGCCTCATCTACACAAGAAACAAAAATACAAACTCAGTTATCAGCAGACAAGATTACCACCTCATTCAGCCTTGTTTATCAGAGGAAAAAACAAACAAACAACAACAACAAAAACTCAGCACAAATCTCACCCAATACAAAGTTTACACAAACCACTGGACCAAACTTAGGAGGGTAGAAACCAAAAGGAAAAAAGAATTCAACACTGAAGACTGGGAAAAGGAGACTTCAAACACAGTAAGTTAAAAAAATGGAAAAAAAAAGTTTGAAAAGACAGATAAATATTACATGAATGAAGCAGCAAACTAGAAACACAGAAGTCCAAATAAATGAAGAGGAAATAGGTAAACTACCTGAAAAAGAATTCAGAATATGGTAGTAAATATGATGAAAACCGTGAAAAAAGAATGGCAAAAATGCAAGAATCAACTAACAAGGACCTAGAAGAATTAAAGAATAAACATAGAGAGACAAACAACACAATTACTTAAATTAAAAATACTCCATAAAGAATCAATAGTAGAATATCTGAAGCAGAAGGACAAATCAGTGAACTGGAAGATAAAATGATGGAAACAACTTCTGAAGGGCAGAATAAAGGAAAAAGGATGAAAAGAACAGAAAATAGCCTCATAGACCTCTCAGACAATAACAAAATGCACCAACATTTTAATTATAGGACTCCAGGAAGAAGAAGAGAACAAGAAATGGTATGAGAAAAATTTTGAAGAGATTATGGTTGAAAATTTCCCCAACATGGAAAATGAACTAGTCAATCAAGTCTAAATCCCATATAGGATAAACCCAAAGGTAAACATGACAAGACATATACTAATCAAACTAATAAAGACTAAACAGAAAGAAAGAATATTAAAAGCAGCAAGGGAGAAGCAACAAGTAACATACAAGAGAAACCCCACATGTTTAACAGCTGAATTTCCAGCAGAAGCTCTTAAGGCCAGAAGGGAATGGCAAAAAATATATTTAAAGGGAAAAATCTACAACCAAAATTACTGTACTTAGCAAGAATCTCATTCAAAATTAATGGAGAGTCCCTTGGACTGCAAGGAGATCCAACCAGTCTATTCTAAAGGAGATCAGCCCTGGGTGCTCTTTGGAAGGAATGATGCTGAAGCTGAAACTCCAGAACTTTAGCCATCTCATGCGAAAAGTTGACTCATTGGAAAAGACTCTGATGCTTGGAGGGACTGGAGGCAGGAGGAGAAGGGGACGATAGAGGATGAGATGGCTGGATGGCATCACCAACTCGATGGATGTGAGTTTGAGTGAATTCCAGGAGTTGGTGATGGACAGGGAGGCCTGGTGCGCTGCGATTCATGGGATCGCAAAGAGTCGGACATGACTAAGCGACTGAACTGAACTGAAAACTTTTCGGACAAGCAAAAGTTAAGACAATTCAATATCTCTAAACCAGCTTTACAACAAATGTTAAAGGGACTTATATAGACAAGAAACACAAGTGAAGGAAAAGATTTACAAAATCAACACCAAACAATTAAGAAAATGTCAATAAGAACATATACATCAATAATTACTTTAAATGTAAATGAATTAAATGCTCCAACCAAAAAAACACAAATCAGCTGAATGAATAAAAAAACAAGACCCATATATATACATATATGCTGTCTACAAGAAATTCACTACAGACCTAAAGACACAAATAGAATGAAAGTAAAAGGATGGAAAAATTTATTCCATGCAAATGGGAACCAAAAAAAAGATGGAGTATCAATTCTCATATCACACAAAACAGACCTTAAAATGCAGAAGATTACAAGAGATAAGGAAGGATACTACATAATGATCAAGGGATCAATCCAGGAATAAGACATAATAATAGTATCTATGCACCCAACATACTGCTACTGCTAAGTCACTTCAGTCGTGTCAGACTCTGTTCGACCCCATAGATGGCAGCCCACAAGGCTCCCCCGTCCCTGGGATTCTCTAGGCAAGAACACTGGAGTGGGTTGCCGTTTCTTTCTCCAATGCATGAAAGTAAAAAGTGAAAGTGGAGTTGCTCAGTTGTGTCCGACTCTTTGTGACCCCATGGACTGCAGCCCACCAGTTTTCCAGGTGAGAGTACTGGAATGGGGTGCCATTACCTTCTCTGGTATGCCCAACATAGGAGCACCTAAATACATGACAAACACTAACAGATGTAAAAGGAGAAATTGACAGTAACACAATAATAGTAGGAGATTTTAACACCCCACCCACACTAAAAGACAGATCATCAAAACAGAAAATTAATAAGGAAACACAAGTCTTAAATGATACATTGGATGAGATGGATCTCACTGATATCCTCAGGATATTCCATCCAAATGCAGAAGAATACACCTTCTCAAGTGCACATGGAATATTCTCCAGGATTACCACATCTTGGGTCACAAATCACACTTCAATAAATTTAATAAAACTGAAATCATATCAAGAATCTTCTCTGACCACAATGCTATGATTCTAGATATCAATTACATGAAAAAAACCGTAAAAAAAACCCACAAACATATGGATATTAAACAATATGTTTTTAAATATATTTAAATGACCAACAACATGCTTCTAAATAACTAACAGGTTACTGAAGAAATAAAAATGGAAATCAAAAAATTTCTAGAAACAAATGACAATGAAAACAGAAGTCAAAACTTATGGTATACAGCAAAAGCAATTCTAAGAGGGAAGTTTATAGCAATACAATCTTACCTCAAGAAACAAGAAAAATATTGAATAGACAACCTAACTCTACACCTAAAACAACTGGGAAAAGAGGAACAAAGACAACAATAAAAATTAGTAGAAGGGAAGAAATCATAACAATCAGAGCAGAAATAAGTGAAAAGAAATGAAATAAACACTAGTAAAGATTAATTAAACTAAAACCTGGTTCTTTGAAAGGATAAAGAAAATTGACAAAACTTTAGCCTGATTCATCAAGAACAAAAGAGAGAAGAATCAAATCAACAAAACTAGAAATGAAAAAGAAGAAGTTACAACAAACAATGCAGAAATACAAAGGATTATAAGAGACTACTATGAACAACTATATGGCAATAAAATGGATAACCTGGAAGAAATGGACAGATTCCTAGAAAAATTTAATCTTCCAAGACTGAACCATGAAGAAATTGAAATTGTGAACAACCCAATTACAAGCACTGAAATTGAAGCTGTGATCAAAAATCTTCCCAGAAACAAAAGCCCAGGACAAAATGGCTTCATAGGAGAATTCTATCAAACATTTAGAGAAGAGTTAGTGCCTATCCTTCTAAAACTCTTTCAAACAATTGCAGAGGAAGGAACACTTCCAAGCTCTTTCTACAAGGCCAGCATCACCCTGATACCAAAACCAAAAAAAGACAATACAGAAAAAGAAAACTACAAGCCAATATCACTGATGAACACAGATGCAAAAATCCTCAACAAAATTTTAACAAACAGAATTCAGCAACACATCAAAAAGCTCATACACCATAATCAAGTTGTACTTATTCCAGGGATGCAAGGATTCCTCAGTATATACAAATCAATCAACGTGATACAACATATTAACCAATTGAAATATAAAAAACCATGTGACTATCTTAATAGATGAAGGAAAAGTCTTTGACAACATTCAGCACCCATTTATGATTCAAACTCTTCAAAAAGTGGGCATAGAATGAACCTAACTCAACATAGTAAAGGCCATATACTGTAAGCCTACAGCTAACATTATTCTCAGTGGTGAAAAACTGAAAACATTCCCTCTAAGATCAGGAACAAGACAAGGATGTTAACTTTCACCGCTATTATTCAGCATAGTTCTGGAAGTCCTAATACAGCAATCAGAGAAGTAAAAGAAATAAAAGGAATCCAGATCAGAAAAGAAGTAAAGCTTGCACTGTTTGCAGATGACATAATACTATATATAGAAAACCCTAAAAATTGTATCAGAAAATTACTAGAACTAATCAATGAATTTAGCAAAGTTGCAGAATACAAAATCAATACACAGAAAGCACTTGCATTTCTAAAACTAACAGTGAAAAATCAGAAAGAGAAATTAAGGAATCAATCCCATTCACCATTGCAACAAAAATAATAAAATGTCTAGGAATAAACTTACCTAAGGAGACAAAAGAACTGCATACAGAAAGTTATGACACTGATTAAAGAAATCAAAGATAACATAAACAGATGGAGAGATATTCCATGTTCCTGGCTAGAAAGAATCAATACTGTGAAAATGACTATGCTACCAAACACAATCTACAGAATCAGTGTGATCACTATCAAATAACCAATGGCATTTTTCACAGAACTAGAACAAAAAATTTCACAATTCATATGGAAACACAAAAGATCCCACATAGCCAAAGCAGTCTTGAGAAAGAAGAATGGAGCTGGAGGAATGAAACTTCCTGACTTCAGATTATACCACAAAGCTACAGTCATCAAGACATTATGGTACTGGCACAAATACAGAAAAAAAAAAAATAGAACAAGATATAGAGCTCAGAGATAAACCCATACACCTATGGAATGGGGCAAAGACAGCCTCTTCAATAAATGGTGCTGGGAAAATTGGACAGGTACTTATAAAGGAATGAAATTAGAACACTTCCTAATACCATACACAAAGATAAACTCAAAATGGATTAAAGACCTAAATGTAAGACCAGAAACTATAAAATCCTTAAGGAAAACATAGGCAAAACACTTGATGACATAAGTAATAGCAAGATCCTCTATAACCCACCTCCTCAGTCAGTTCAGTTCAGTTCAGTCACTCAGTCATGTCTGACTCTCTGCGACCCCATGAATCACAGCACGCCAGGCCTCCCTGTCCATCACCAACTCCCGACGTTTACCAAAACTCATGTCCATTGAATCGGTGAAGCTATCCAACCATCTCATCCTCTGTTGCCCCCTTCTCCTCCTGCCCCCAATCCTTCCCAGCATCAGGGTCTTTTCCAGTGAGTCAAGTCTTCGCATCAGGTGGCCAAAGTACTGGAGTTTCAGCTTCAGAATCATTCCTTCCAATGAACACCCAGGACTGACCTCCTGTAGGATGGACTAGTTGGATCTCCTTGCAGTCCAAGGGACTCTCAAGACTCTTCTCCAGCACCACAGTTCAAAAGTATCAATTCTTCGGCGCTCAACTTTCTTCACAGTCCAACTCTCACATCCATACATGACCNCTTCCAATGAACACCCAGGACTGACCTCCTGTAGGATGGACTAGTTGGATCTCCTTGCAGTCCAAGGGACTCTCAAGACTCTTCTCCAGCACCACAGTTCAAAAGTATCAATTCTTCGGCGCTCAACTTTCTTCACAGTCCAACTCTCACATCCATACATGACCGCTGGAAAATCCATAGTCTTGACAGGACGGACCTTTGTTAGCAAAGTAATGTCTCTGCTTTTCAATATGCTGTCTAGGTTGGTCATAACTTTCCTTCCAAAAAGTAAGCATCTTTTAATTTCATGGCTGCAATCACCATCTTCAGTGATTTTGGAGCCCCCAAAAATAAAGCCTGACACTGCTTCCGCTGTTTCCCCATCTATTTCCCATGAAGAGATGAGACGAGATGCCATGATCTTTGTTTTCTGAATGTTGAGCTTTAAGCCAACTTTTTCACTCTCCTCTTTCACTTTCATCAAGAGGTTTTTTGGTTCCTCTTCACTTTCTTCCATAAGGGCAGTGTCATCTGCATATCTGAGGTTATTGATATTTCTCCCAGCAATCTTGATTCCAGCTTATGCTTCTTCCAGCCCAGTGTTTCTCATGATGTACTCTGCATATCAGTTAAATAAGCAGGATGAGAATTAACAGCCTTGATGTACTCCTTTTCCTGTTTGTAGCCAATCTGTTTTTCCATGTCCAGTTCTAAATGGAAAGATAAGCAAAACACTGGATGACATAAGTCAAAGCAAGATCACCTATGACCCACCTCCTAGAGTAATGGAAATAAAAACAAAAGTAAACAAGTGGGACTTGATTAAACTTTAAAGTTTTGCACAGCAAAGAAGACACTAAGCAAGGTGAAAAGGCAACCCTCAGTATGGGAAAAAAATAATAACAAAGGAAACAACTGACAAAAGATTAATTTCCAAAATATACAAGCAGCTCACATAATTCCAAACCAAAAAACTAACAATCCAATCAAAAAGTGGGAAAAAGATGTAAACATTTTTCCAAAGAAGACATACAGAATGCCAACACATGAAAAGATGTTCAACATCACTCATTATTAGAGAAATGTAAATCAAAACTACAATGAGATATCACCTCACACCAGTCAGAATGGCCATCATCAAAAAGTCTGCAAACAATAAATGCTGGAGAGGGTGTGGAGAAAAGGGAATGCTCTTGCACTGTTGGAGGGAATGTAAATTGATACAGCCACTATGGAAGACTGTATGGAGATTCCTTAAAAAACTAGGAATAAAACCACCACATGACCCAGCAACTCCACTCCTAGGCATATAACCTGAGGAAATCAAAATTGAAAGAGACACATGTATCCCTTTTTTCATTGCAGCACTATTTATGATAGCTAGAACATGGAAGCAACCTAGATGTCCATCAATAGATGAATGGTAAAGTAGTGTGTATACATATACACATAGTGGTATATACACCATGTATTTGTTCCATATAGTCTATGGAATATTACCCGGCCATAAAAAGGAACATATTTGAGTCGGTTCTAATGAGGTGGGTGAACCTAGAGCCTATTATACAGAGTGAAGTAAGTCAGAAAGAGAAAGATATATATTGTATTCTAACACATATATATAGAATCTAGAAAGATGGTACTAAAGAATTTATTTACAGGGCAGCAATGGAGAAACAGATAGAGAATAGACTTATGAACATGGGGAGAGGAGAGGGGAGAGTGAGATGTATGGAGAGAGTAACATGGAATCTTACATTACCATATATAAAATAGACAGGCAATGGGAATTTGCTGTATGTCCCAGGAAACACAAACAGGGGTTCTGTATCAACTAGAGAAGTGGGATGGGGAAGGAGATAGGAGGAGGTTCAAAAAGAAGGGGATAGATGTATCCCTATGGCTGACTCATGTTGAGGTTTGACAGAAAAACAACAAAATTCTGTAAAGCAATTATCCTTCAATAAAAAAATAAATTAATTAAAAAAAGAAAGAATACTGGAGTGAGTTTCCATGCTCTCCTCCAGAGGATCTTCCCAACCCAGGGATCAAACCCGGGTACTCCACATTGCAAGAAGATTCTTTACTGTCCGAGTCACTGGCAAAGCCCCAAAATACTGGAGCGTGTAGCCTATCCATTCTCCTGGGGATCTCCCCAACCCAGGAATTGAACTGGAGTCTTGCATGTTGCAGGCTGATTCTTTATCAGTTGAGCTACACATAGTAGTATATATATGTTTATCCTCATTTTTTAATCCATCCCACTCCCCGAGTCCATATTTCAATCACACAACCTAAAAACTCTTTCTCCCAGTTTCTAAAGCTAATACAGTGAATCCAGAATATGTGAACAAATATGACTTGATCCAACAATATTTTATTTTGCCTCATTCACCCCTAGAAACATTGATATAAATGGGACAATTGTTATACTCTTTAGACTCTCCTTCTAGGATTAAATTTATAACTTACAAGCTGGGGCCTTCAGTTACAAATCTACTTTATTTCTAGGATCAATGAGAGGTGGTGGGCGTAGTTCTTAGGAAAATCAGCAGTTCCCTTGATGGCAGTTATTTTTTTAGGAAAGGGGCAGAAGGAAAGCCTGTTTCTACATGTAGATGAGGTTTAGCAGAATTAGGAAGTCAAAATGTTTACTTAATAAGCATTCACACATGCACCTATATCCCATTTTGTAGTGTGCCACTCCTATCTGATCAATGCCTTAACTTTAACGTAGCAGTATTTCTGAAGTTGTAAATTCAATTTGCAGTGCAATTTAACTACCCATAAGATCAGACTGTGGCTTTGGCTTTCATAATCTCTGTGTCTACAAAGAATAAGAATTTATTGTAAAGTCATCATATATTTTTCTGATTACTTTCCCAGACCTCTAGTTGTGAATTTAAAGCTCTGAACTAATTATGCTTCTTTTTGCTATAAGTACTGATGCACAACTAGAAACAATCAATGAATTACATTACACTGCTTATTTCCACTAAAACATTTCCAGTAGGAACTATTTTGTCACCTTAATTCTTACTTCCTACAGACATTTTATGAAAAGAGTTTAAGTATGATAATGTAAGTGAATGTTTTCCATAATTTTCCGAGGGCTAGTAGCCCACTTCACCATGCCAACAAGGTTATTAATGCCATTGGAACTAATCATATCAGAGAAATACTTCAGAGAATAATTCTGTTTTTCTTGGAACTTCTTGCAGGAGAAGTGATTGATCAAGGAAGCGAATATAATATGAATGATAAAAGGTTAAGCTACATGGTTGTAACTAGCCTTTCCATAATTGTAGGAGCATGTGACACATTTGTGTGTCAGGCTCTTTCCTCTCTACCTAAGAGTGAGTCTAAGAAGTCAATAAAATGCTGGACATGAAGTAGAAGAGAGCAAGGGCACCTGATGACTCATGAGGACAAGCTACACCTATGAATTTAAGTGTCAGCCTTGATGAAAGAAGTTATCATCTTGTTATTGTTCTTTATGCACCATGCCTAGGCCAGAACTAGAATCTATGAAAGAGGAAATCTGGACAGTGCTGAGGACTTATGTGCTTGGGTGCAGCCCCCACAGCTGCAAAGTGATCCAGTAGGTAAGCGGCAATGTACCTGAGATACAGTTGTGATAGACCCCTTTCACCAGTCTTGATAGTACAATGGCTACTGCTTCACTTCCACCTTCCAAATTCTGCATGATTTCTTTTGCTGCAAACTGTCATTCAGATTCATATAGGAATGTGATTTCTGGCAAAACTAACTCCAATTTAACCAAGCTGATAGAGCACAAATATTCCACAAACCATATCAGACATCATTGTAACTATATGCTTAAAGCCTACCACTTATACCTCAGACATCTTCAAAGGCAAAATCTTATCTATTAGCACATGTTTCTCACATAGCCTAATGAATAAAACATAGAAGACCCTGAATGTATTATACAAAAATATACATACATAAATTTAAAAAGTGACTAGAACTTGAGTAGCCACTGAAAAGGAGATGATTTTAAGTGAAAACTTGAGATGAATAAAGAGCAAAAATGATAAAATACAAAGTGTTTTTAAGAATCAGTGAACATGTAAATTCAGCCATGGATAAAGTTAATATAGAGAAAGAAGGAAATGATGTTTGAAATATAGTTTAAAAAGCAAATTGTGAATGATTTTCAATGGCAAACCTTGGAATGTTGACCCAACATAAGTCACAGTTCAATGGATTTTCAACATCTTTCAAAGACAGTTTGATTTAAACATTTTTGTACTCATGAATAAATATGTCTTCTCAATCAAAAGACATGAGTAGTTCTATTTTCCAATGTTAATTAAGCTTGGGAGATTTGTTTTAATATATCTCCTAAGTGGCAACATGATTTTTAAAACTGTGTATCCTCTGGGCTTTTGGTTTTGTTCATATACTCATAAAAGATGTTAAATTTTTTCATTCTTTTTTCTAGTCCTCACTGGAGAGATTATAATTTAATTTCAAGTACTAGAGATTAATTTATAAGATATTTTCTGTCTAGCAGATCTTAAATATTTGTATCCAATGCTTTAAAACTTTGTATATTTCAGCTAGGACTTCCCTTGTGGCTCAGAGGTAAAGAATCCTCCTGCAATGCAGGAGACATGGGTTTGATCTCGGGGTCAGGAAATTCCCCTGGAGAAGGAAATGGCAACACACTCTAGTATTCTTGCCTGGGTAATCCCATGGACAGAGGAGCCTGCTGGGCTACAGTCCGTGGGGTCACAAAATAATCAGATTTAGCAACTAAACAACAACAACATACTTCAGTTAGCATAGTAATGCTGCTGAGTCACTTCAGTCGCATCCGACTCTGTGCGACCCCATAGACGGCAGCCCACCAGGCTCCCCTGTCCCTGGGATTCTCCAGGCAAAAACACTGGAGTGGGTTGCCACTTCCTTCTCCAATACATGAAAGTGAAAAGTGAAAGTGAAGTCACTCAGTTGTGTCAGACTCTTAGTGACCTCATGGACTGCAGCCTACCAGGCTTCTCTGTCCATGGGTTTTCCAGGCAAGAGTACTGGAGTGAAGTGGCATTGCCTTCTCCAAGCATAGTAATATACCAATAAATAAAGATATATATAGCTTTTTATAATTTTCACAAGCTCTAAAAGTCAGTTGCCTAATATTCTTGCATTTTGTACTCCTTTTTAAGGCAATTCTCAATCCCACCTGTTAGTGTGGAGTCATTCTCCAATGGAAATCACCACTAACCCTCCAAACTAATCTCAAGAAGGGTTATTTTTGTCAGTAAGCTCTGAGATAAGGAGGTTTTCCTTGATCATCTAGAAATTTCTAAAACCAGTTTGAACTTTTAAAAATGCTTTTGTGAAAGCACAGAAGAAGCTCTTTGTGCTTGTCATTGGCCTATTTATTTGAAGATCCATTTCTTTCTTCTCTCTTGCAAGCTACATTTCAAAGCCTTCCTTGCTCACTGGATTCCTGATAGATTTGGTCAATGGATGGGTATATCTCCTATCTCTCTGCCTCTGGCAATGGGTGACTTCCTCTGATGTCGGTGCCACTGGTCTGGTCTGCTTTCTTGGTACTACCTCCTGCAGGGTAGCACTGCTTTGGTTCAAGCTCAATTAAGAATTCTGTGGTTTCTCATTTCTTCACGATATCTTTTCCCAGATGAATGATAGTATTGCCTATAGTTAATCTCTCAGTTGTACAACTCTATTATTCTAATCCTCAGCTTCTCCATCTACCTAATTTTCTAGGCTAAACTAATTCCTTAAATTAAATTCCCTAGGTAGGCTTGAAATATCTTGAGTAGTCTCCATTTTTCTAAATAGGCCTTCACTGATAACACTCTTAATTAAAATAAAACACATATATATATTTTAGCTGAGAACTGCTCCTCCATCCTTCACAGTTCTTCTGCAAACCATCATGGAAAACACAACTTAATAGGAAGGTACACGACTTTAGTCCAAATTCAGATGTATAAATAAACATTTTCTAATGAGTATCATAATTTTCAAAGGCATAGTTTGTGTCATTAAACAGAATGATTGTTGCTGTTGTTTGTTGTTTAGTCTCAAGTTGTACTTGACTCTTTTGCAGCTCCATGGGCTGTAGCCCACCATGGTCTTCTGTTCATGGGATTTTCCAGGCAAGAATACTGGAGTAGATTGCCATTTCCTCTCCAGGAGATCTTCCCAGTCCAAGGGTTGAACCTGCATCTCCTGCATGGCAGGCAGATTCTTTACCTCTGGGCCATGAGGAAATCCCAAACAGAACATTCATCCTTGTCTTAAATATCAGTTCTTGGATTACTTCATGCCACTCCCCACAATGGACAGACATTTTCTTTATATGAGTATAATTGAGGGCTTACTGAAGTGTTTTCTGTTTCAGATCCAGAAAAGAAAATTAGTCCTAAAGGAAAGTCTCACTTCAATCTAAAAAGGAAAAAGCTTATGACAATTTGTATCATTACAGCTTTTGTCTTGCCTCTTAAACAAACCAATAAAAATAAACTGTCAGATACATAATTTTTGTCAAAGACAAAGGATAACATTTAGGTATAAGCACAAATACAATTATATAGATAGGCAGACAGATGTATCTAAGCATTCACTCCATTTATTACAATAGTTTCTCAAAGATTCAGAAAATAAACTAATAACAACTATAAAAGTAACCTTCCTTTGTGCTCTTTGACCCTGCATAAATTCTGCATTCTTTATGTGTGCTTAGAACTTGGGGTTTACTTGAAGGATGTTCCACCATATCACAAATCAATAAACCAGGAAAAATAAAGGTTGTTCCATTATGATGAATTATTCAAACAGTGCATAGCCTAAATTTTTTTCTTGTGTATTTTAAGTATGAAAATTTGCAAATGTTTGACTCTGTTGGAAAGAAACTTTGACTTTTTGTAGTAATTAATGGAGCTGTTCTTCTTTTAATACCAGTCTGCTAAGTGTATATTGGGAATAACACTCCTGGAGATTATTTTTCCAATTATCTTCATGCTCCTTTTGTTATACAGTGTGCATACTGCTTCCACAGCCTGCTCTGTTTTTTCATACACTGCTTGTTCCTATTGAGACTGGTCTCTCCATCTTTCAGTCCACTCAACTGACTCATCCACTTGCAAATTATGCTGCATCAGTTTTAAAATATGTTAGCTCCAAAAAGTGTAAAACATAAAACCACAAATGATTTCTTCATTATTTTCCAGGATGGAGAAAGAGAGAGGAAGAAAATAATAATCTTCCTTTTAAAATTCCCGTTTCAAAGACATACCCAAGTCTTGGTAATTCCTTCACAAACAGGCTAATATATTAACTTGGTTAATATGGTGATGGACAGGGAGGCCTGGTGTGCTACAATTCATGGGGTCGCAAAGAGTCGGACACGACTGAGTGACTGAACTGAACTGAACTGAATATATAAGGTACTATTTATAAGTATTAAAACCATATAGCTAAGACTTTAATGAATCCCATATTCTAGTTGTAACAGACAGAAATAAATAAGGTAGGGAGCAGAGTTATTCCAGAATATAATAACCACTGTAGAAAATGTTGTAAGATTTGATTTAGAATAACCGAAGGTGTGATGAAAAGAGGACAACTTAAGACAGACAGACTCTGGATAGGTCACATCCACACTGAGGCAAAGAATGAGAAAGGATCAGCCATTCAAAAGTCTGAGCAATACAGACTTGACAGAGAAGAAAAACTTAGAGTGTGACAGAAACAGAGTAAATGGCAGGTGGCAAGCACACAGCAATGTTAGGAAAAGGTTGNACTGAATATATAAGGTACTATTTATAAGTATTAAAACCATATAGCTAAGACTTTAATGAATCCCATATTCTAGTTGTAACAGACAGAAATAAATAAGGTAGGGAGCAGAGTTATTCCAGAATATAATAACCACTGTAGAAAATGTTGTAAGATTTGATTTAGAATAACCGAAGGTGTGATGAAAAGAGGACAACTTAAGACAGACAGACTCTGGATAGGTCACATCCACACTGAGGCAAAGAATGAGAAAGGATCAGCCATTCAAAAGTCTGAGCAATACAGACTTGACAGAGAAGAAAAACTTAGAGTGTGACAGAAACAGAGTAAATGGCAGGTGGCAAGCACACAGCAATGTTAGGAAAAGGTTGTACAACGAATAACCTTGGCAGTAGGCTGAAAAGCAAGCCCCCCAGCTCTCAGACTGCTATAAAGAGATGTTTTTCCTGAGGTGTTATGGGAAGCCACTGAAAGCCTTTGAGCATACTCGGAATGTAATTCAGTTTAAGTGGAAGGTGGGAGACAAATTTAAAAGTTCTTAACTGCAGAATTCTAGGTAAGATATCCGGAGATGGTTCTGCAGTGGTGACAACTAAGATGAGAAAAATAGATGAATTTAAATGTCATTTCTGGTGTAAAATGTATAGGTCTTGCTCATGGATTAGAAAGGGATTATGAAGCATCTGTGAGAAATAAAGAAATGACTGTCAAATTACAGATTTAATAGCATTATTAGCTCTGTTCTTGCTCTGTCTCTCATGTGTTTAATATTTTCATGTGCTCTTTCTCAATATCAATATAAAATAATCTCTTCCCATTAATCACTAAAGTATACATCTCTAAGTATATTTATCCATTTGATTGTTATTCATTTCCTGTACATTAGGTCATTTTCTTTTATATTATATAGAAATTGCTATGAGGCAAATGCAATGTGAGACAATGAACAAGGTAGTAAAAATAAATCTTACTTCAGTAAATAAGAACTAATTATCTTAGAGATCTTACTCTTATGGAATTTTACAGAACACCCTTAAATTCAAAACTTCATATTCCTCAGCAACATATGTCTTAAGGATGACAAGTGTAGAAAATAATGATTAAGGATTTGACAAGACAAAATTATAGATTAAGAAACTCCAACTCTAAAAATAATTTGATAGAAAATAAAATGAATGGAGTCTGTAAAATGACTTTTAATGCAACTATCTTAGGATTTGAGGAACATTTAATTATAAATAACTGAATAAAGAAGAAAACAAACCAGTTCAAGGAAAGGTGTGAGCAATGAAGTAGTGAACATGTGCAATTCAAAATGCACTTGCACTCAGGAGAGCCAAGATAAATTTTGCACGTAGGTCAGTGAACCTGGTGGATTAGCATATGCCAAAATTCATAACTAATGCAATGAATAATTTAAAATGAAAAAGATCACTATTCATAATGTTAAGTAAGATAAACCCTAGAGGTCAAAGTTTGAAGAAAAATTATTCCAAAGCTGTCATTATTTTAGAAACTATAGCATTGTTTAAAATAGATATTTTACCAAATGTATCTCTTTACTTTTTTCTCATTTTACATGTGTTTTTTTTTTTTTCTTTAGAGATATTAAGTTATATCACTAGGGGCTTCTGCATTCATGTTATCTTCTTCAGTGTTTCACAAACTGCTTGACTCATAAGCAATGTCCACAGTAATGTAGAATTTCCACACTTTCTTTAACTTATTTTGTTATTTAATCACTTGGGAGATATATAAAACTGCATTTTTCTACCCTGCATCTAGCCTTGGTTAACAAAAGATAAAACCAATTTTATTTCAGCATCCATAGATTATTTCTACATTTTCTTCACTTTTCTCAGGATACAAGATGCTTGGGGCTGATGCACTGGGATGACCCAGAGGGATGGTATAGGGAGGGAGGTGGGATTGGGAATGCATGTGCACCCATTGCAGATTCATGTTGATGTATGGTAAAACCAACAAAATATTGGAAAGTAATAATAATAATAATAAAATTAAATTAAAAAAAAAGAAAATTGCTTTGACAATTTTGTTTTTAAAGGAAGCTCACAGATTCTGCATAAGAAAATCTGATACAATTTAATGAAAATGGGAAAAACATACTCATGTTGCAACTAGACAGAATAATGATCATGTAGTTCTCTCTTTCGTTAATGAATTTTAATCATAGTGTAATATGAATATCTAAACATTTCTCATGGTTTAAGAGGCAAAGTGATTCTATAAAGACTAAAACAGAACATGTCATGTGTTTATCACTTCACAAAAACATACAATGGAATGAAAAAAATGTTTTGAAGAGCTGGCAACAAAGTTCTCTTTAAAGAGATTAAAAAATGCTTGAAATAAAAGAAGAAAGAAAAAAGTGAACACAAAAAATCTTAATAAGCCTTTGTAACACAAATCATGAAAGTTTAAATCCTTGAGTTGCAGGATCAAAGGAGAAGAAAATAAGCCAACCATTCTAAAAAAAGTTAACACAAGTTTCTCACTTCTTCATATCATTTACTAAAACATATATATGATATCTAGAAATATGGCACTAATGAAATTATTTACAGGGCAACGCTGGGCTGGAAGAAGCACAAGCTGGACTCAAGATTGCTGGGAGAATATCAATAACCTCAGGTATGCAAATGACACCACCCTTATGGCAGAAAGTGAAGAGGAGCTAAAGAGCNGTGCTCTTTACAGCATCGGACCTTGCTTCTATCACCAGTCACATCCACAGCTGGGTATTGTTTTTCTTTGGCTCCATCCCTTCATTCTTTCTGCAGTTATTTCTCCACTGATCTCCAGTAGCATATTGGGCACCTACCGACCTGGGGAGTTCCTCTTTCAGTATCCTATAATTTTGCCTATTCATACTGTTCATGGGTTTCTCAAAGCAAGAATCCTGAAGTGGTTTGCCATTCCCTTCTCCAATGGACCACATTCTGTCAGATCTCTCCACCATGACCTGTCCGTCTTGGGTGGCCCCACAGGGCATGGTTTAGTTTCACTGAGTTAGACAAGGCTGTGGTCTGTGTGATTAGATTGACTAGTTTTCTGTGAGTATGGTTTCAGTGTGCCTGCCCTCTGATGCCCTCTCATAACACCTACCATCTTACTTGGGTTTCTCTTACTTTGGACTTGGGGTATCTCTTCATGGCTGCTCCAGCAAAGTGCAGCTGCTGCTTCTTACCTTGGACGAGGGTATCTCTTCACCGCTGCCCCTCCTGACCTTGAACATGGAGTAGCTCCTCTCGGCCCTCCTGTGCCTGTGCGGCCACCACTCCTTGGACATGGGGCATTAGTCATTAGAGAATTGCAAATCAGAATTACAGTGAGGTACAATTCCACACCCTGTTGATTAAAATCATCATCTTCTTCATCAGACATTGTTGACAAATATATAGAGCAATTAGGAATTGCACACTGCTGATGGAAATGTGAATGATGCAGCCCTTGTGAAAGAGTTTGGCACGTCCTCTAAAAATTAAACATAGAATCACTATATGATCCAGCAATTATACTTCTAGGTATAAACCAAAAATAATTGAAAACAGGTGTTCAAACAAATAGCTGTACACCACTCTTTGTAGTCATACTAGTCACAATAGCCCATAGGTGGAAACAACACAAAGACCTATCATCTGATAAATAAGTAAACAAATATCATTAATCCAATCAATGGCATACTATTCAGTCATAAAAAGGAATTGGCTACAGATGCATGCTACGATATGTATGAAAACCTCAAACACGTACACAATGGTAACTTATATGCTTCTATTTATGTGAAACATAAAGGATAGCTAAAATTATAGAGGCAGAAAACACACATTGCCAGGCCCAGAGAATGGGGCAAGTCTTGCTTAATGAGTGTGGTGTGCTTTTGGGGGTGATGAATATATTCTTGGAACTAGACAGAGATGATGGTTGCACAATATGTGAATGTGCTAAATTCCACTGAATTATACACTTAAAATGCTTAATGGCTGATTTCATGTCATAAAAAAAAATATTACTTCAAGAAAAAACAATTTAAACACCATCGTAAAGCTATATGTGAAGCTTTATAACATTTAAGTAGAAGCAAAAAATTATGATTTCAAAGAAAATATTACAACACAAATAAAAATTAAAGGCAATATTTAATTAAAAATATTTAAGATTTTAAAGATAAATAGAATACTAATGATAGAGATGATCATAAGGCTTTCAACCCATGTGTTCAGTTTGAGCTAAAGCACAAAAATGTGACAGTACATAGCATATTCCCAACTGTCTGCAGAGATTGGGATGATTAGAGGATAAAGTGAAGGAGATGACACGGTTATAAATGAAGGCTCTCAAACAGGCAGTAGTCAGATGTAAAACAGTAGAGAAACATGTGGCATGGCTTTCTAGCTTGATTCTGCTGATATCAGTATACTATGGAGCCTTTTGAAAATAAATTTTAAAAATAAGTCAATCTGTAGGATTAGATCCCTTTGCTGACCACTTGAAAAGAAGAAATATTACAGTCCTTTAAAATGCTTTAAGTAGTTTAGGCCAAAGGTTATAAAAGTCTAACTTGAAAAGTGGAAATGAAGAAAATGGATAGACAACGTTTTGTATAGGTGATTAAATTAGTTTTTCAAATGACTAATTTGGGAGAGACATGAAATTATTTAAATGGAATATGTCTTGGAGATTTCAGGTTCATTTTTTCAACAGAAGAAAAAGATATTTCTTACTGAGAACAGAGATATGGGAAGAGGAGGATAATGGATAAGACTCTTAATTTTCATCACTTCAGAGTATATAGTATGTTTAATATGTATTCTATTTAGTAATGAAGGTGTAACAACTGTCACCATTCAAGGAACACAAATGAAGTAGTTTTGAAGTAGCTTGATTTCAGATATTCACTGGAATCTCCAAGACTGCTTTCAAAGTTCTAGCTCTAAACTCATCTATTTTTGACACTGCCTAAGAAAAAGTTGGCTTAAACCTCAACATTCAGAAAATGAAGATCATGGCATCCGGTCCCATCACTTCTTGGGAAATAGATTNAGGTGTAACAACTGTCACCATTCAAGGAACACAAATGAAGTAGTTTTGAAGTAGCTTGATTTCAGATATTCACTGGAATCTCCAAGACTGCTTTCAAAGTTCTAGCTCTAAACTCATCTATTTTTGACACTGCCTAAGAAAAAGTTGGCTTAAACCTCAACATTCAGAAAATGAAGATCATGGCATCCGGTCCCATCACTTCTTGGGAAATAGATTGGGAAACAGTGGAAACAGTGTCAGACTATTTTTGGGGGCTCCAAAATCACTGCAGATGGTGATTGCAGCCATGAAATTAAAACGCTTGATCCTTGGTAGAAAAGTTATGACCTAGATAGAATATTCAAAAGCAGAGACATTACTTTGCCAACTAAGATCTGTCTAGTCAGGGCTATGGTTTTTCCTGTGGTCATGTATGGATGTGAGAGTTGGACTGTGAAGAAGACTGAGCTCCGAAGAATTGATGCTTTTGGACTGTGGTGTTGGAGAAGACTCTTGAGAGTCCCTTGTACTGCAAGGAGATCCAACCAGTCCATTCTAAAGGAGATCAGCCCTGGGATTTCTTTGGAAGAAATAATGCTAAAGCTGAAACTCCAGTACTTTGGCCACCTCATGCGAAGAGTTGACTCATTGGGAAAGACTCTGATGCTGGGAAGGATTGGGGGCAGAAGGAGAAGGGGACGACCAAGGATGAGATGGATGGATGACATCACTGACTCGATGAATGTGAATCTGGGTGAACTGCGGGAGATGGTGATGGACAGGGAGGCTTGGCATGCTGCGATTCATGCGGTCACAGAGTCGGATACGACTGAGCGACTGAAATGAACTGAAGGTCATTTTGGTATATATGACAAACCAGTGTTCTGTATACTGCTAACTGCTAAGTCGCTTCAGTCGTGTCCGACTCTGTGCGACCCCATAGACGGCAGCCCACCAGGCTCCCCCATCCCTGGGATTCTCCAGGCAAGAACGCTGGAGTGGATTGCCATTTCCTTCTCCAATGCATGAAAGTGAAAAGTAAAAATGAAGTCGCTCAGTCGTGTCCGACTCTTAGCGACCCCATGGACTGCAGCCTATCAGGCTCCTCCATCCATGGGATTTTCCAGGCAAGAGTACTGGAGTATAATCCCCAGGAAATAGTCATCATGGAATTTTTGTTTTTGAATTATATAATTCTACTGTTGAAATTATTTATCATGTTTTCAATGAGGGAACATCACTGGATTGAAAGAATGCTCTTATAATACTAAGATTCTCTGTCTTGAAGTTACCAAATAACTAGATGCCAGAGATGAAGCTAGAGATGAGGAAAATAGCACTCTCGTCTCCACAGTGGTAGGCTCTGTCACTTCAAAAATAAAGGGCTGTGGGTATTCTTATCAAAAATTACATCAACTTTTATTTTTGTGCATATTTGTATTAATATATTAACAGGATAGATTGCACATATATGCATTAAGAATATTAATATGATGTTTGTTTTTCTCTTTCTGACATTTCTTTCTGGATGACAGCCTCTAGGTCCATCCACATCTCTGTAAATGACGTAATTCTGTTCCTTTTCGCTGTTTAGTAATATTCTATTGTGCCTATATACCACATCCTCTTTATCCATTCATCTATTGATGGATATCTACATTATTCCATATCCTGACTATTGTAAATAGTGGTGCAATGAACTCAATGGTACATGAGTCTTTTTGAATTATGGTTTCTTAGGTTTATGCTCAGTAGTAGGATTATTGGGTCATATGGTAGGGAGAAGAGGATGGGACAAACTGAGAGATTAAGACTGACATATATATACTATCATGGGTAAAATAGATATCTAATGAAGGCTGCTGTATAGCACAGGGCATTAAATTCAGTTCTGTGGTGACCCAGATGGGTGAGATAGGGGAGTGAGAGGGAGGACTAAGAGGGAGGGAATATAAAACTAACAAAATATTATAAAGCAACTATACTTCCATATTGCAAAATTCAGACTTAAATTGAAGAAAGTAGGGAAAACCACTAGGCCATTAAATTATGACCTAAATCAAATCCCTTACAATTATACAGTGGAAGTGACAAATAGATTCAAGGGATTAGATCTGATAGAGTGCCTAAAGAACTATGGACAGAGAGAGGTTTGTGACATTGTACAGGAGGCAATGATCAAGACCATCCCCAAGAAAAAGAAATTCGAAAGGCAAAGTGGTTGTCTGAAGAGGCCTTACAAAGAGCTGAGAAAAGAAGAGAAGTGAAAGGCAAAGAAAGGGATAGATGTATTTGTCTGAATGTAGAGTTCCAAAGAGTAGCAAGGAGAGATAAGAAAGTCTTCCTAAGAAAACAATGCAAAGTAATAAAGGAAAACAGTAGAATGGGAAAGATTAGAGATCTCATCAAGAAAATTAGAGATACCAAGGGAATAGTTCATGCAAAGATGGGCACAATAAAAGACAGAAAAATAAGGAACTAACAGAAGCAGATGATATTAAGAGGTGGTAAGAATACAGCAGATGATATTAAGAGGTGGTAAGAATAGAGTAGAATTGTACAAAAAAAAAAAAAAAAAAAAAGCCTTAATGAACCAGACAAACACAATGGTGGTTATCACCTAGAGCCAGATATCTTGGGGTGCAAACTCAAGTGGGCCTCAGGAAGCATCTCTATGAACAAAGCTAGTGGATGTGGTGGAATTCCAGATAAGCAATTTCAAATCTTAAAAAATGATGCTATGAAAGTGCTACACTCAATATGCCAACAAATATGGAAAATTCAGCAGTGGCCACAAGGCTGGAGCAGATAAGTTTTCATTCCAATTGCAAAGAAGAGCAATACCAAAGAATGTTCAAACTACTGCACAATTGTACTCATTTCACATTTTAAGAAAGTAATGTTCTAAATTCTCCAAGCCAGGCTTCAACAGTATGTGAACCAACAACTGCTAGATGTATAAGTTGGATTTAGAAGAGGCAGAGGAACCAGAGATCAAATTGCCAGCATCTGTTGGATCATAGAAAAAGCAAAAGGATTTCAGAAAAGCATCTTTTTCTGCTTCATTGACTACACAAAAGCTTTTGACTGTGTGTATCACAACAAACTGTGGAAAATTCTGAAAGAGATGGGCATATCAGACCACCTTACCTGCCTCCTGAGAAACCTGTAAGCAGGTGAACAAGCAAAAGTTAGAAATAGTATATTGTCACCCTGCTTATTTAACTTATATGCAGAGTACATCATGTGAAATGCCAGGCTGGATGAAGCACAAGCTGGAATCAAGATTTCTGGGAGAAATATCAATAACCTCAGATATGCATATGACACCACCCTTATAGCACAACATGAAAAGGATCTAAGGAGCTTCTTGGTGAAGTTGAAAGAGAGAGTGAAAAATCTGGTTAAGACTCAACATTCAAAAAATGAAGATCGATGCATCTGATTCCATCACTCCATGACAAATAGATGGGGAAATAATGGAAACAGTGATAAGCTTTATTTTCTTGGGCTCCAAAATCACTGCAGATGGTAAATCCAGCTATGAAATTAAAACATGTGTGCTCCTTGGAAGAAAAACTATGACAAATCTATACAGTATATCAAAAACCAGAGACATTACTTTGTTGACAAAGGTCCATATGTCAAAATTATGGTTTTTCCAGTAGTCATGTATGGATGTGAGAGCTGGACCATAAAGAAGGCTGAGCACTGAAGAACTGATTCTTTTGAACTGTGGTGTTGGAGAAGATTCTTGACAGTCCCTTGCACTGCAAGGAGATCAAACCAGTTTACCATAAAGGAAATCCATCCTGAATACTGGAAGGACTGATGCTGAAGCTCAAATACTTTGGCCACCTGATGTGAAGAGCTGACTGATTAGAAAAGACCTGATGCTGGGAAAGATTGAAGGCCAGATGAGAAGGGGATGATACAGGATGAGATGGTTGCATGGCATCACTGACTCCATGAACATGAGTTTGAGAAAGATGCAGGAAATGGTGATGGATTGGGAAGCCTAGCTTGCTGCAATCCATGCAGTCACAAAAAGTCAGATATCACTGAGCAGCTGAACAACAAAATACTTCAATAATGTTTTGCCTGGTGGCTCAGCTGGAAAATAATCTGCTTGTAATGCAGGAGACCCTGGTTCAATTTCTGGGTTTGGAAGATCCCCTGGAGAAGGGACAGGCTACCTACTCCAGTATTCTTGGGCTTCCCTAGTGGCTCAGTCAGTAAAGAATCTACCTGCCATGTGGGAGACCTGGGCTTAATCCCTGGGTTGGGAAGATCCCCTGGAGGAGAGCATGACAACCCACTCCAGTATTCTTGCCTGGAGAATCCCCAAGGACAGAAGAGCCTGGTAGGCTGCAGTCCATCAGATCACAAAAGTCAGACACAACTGACTGAGTAAGCACAGCACAGCATACTCCAGTAAAACAGAAAAATAATTGCATCAACTTTCCTTTCATCTGACTCTTTCATTAGAAATTCCAGTGGCTTTCCAGAATCAGTACTTCTCTATTTCCATGGCATCTATCACACTCAATATTTTTGATGTAGAGTACAGCTCCAACTTCCTTGTGTATTAAATATGCAATACACAGAGATTTACCAGACTTGATATCTCATGGTTCAATAAAACTTAAAATAATGCACTTACTTATACCATGGAATAGACACGTTTCCATTTTGTAAAAAAAAAAAAAAAATCATAATGTCATAAAAAGGCCTTTTACCCCAAAATTGGAAATAATTTTATCTTAAAGGAGAAACATTCTTTTAGTGTTAAAAAATAAATGTACTAAAGTATCTGGAATGGAAGAACCACCTGCCTAACTAAAATGGCTGTGAACAGTCAGACTAAATTAAAATGCTCTACCATTAAACATAAATATCAGTTATCTAACTCACAGATAAAAAAGGAAAGCTTATATTTAATTACTCAAATCTCATGTGAAAATTTTATTCAATTTGTTGCTTCTTGAATTTAATTGCCTACATCTATGTTTCTGGAATATATGAGTCTCTCAATAAGCTGGCTACATCTTTTTGAAATGTCACTTTTTACTAGAGGTTTTGAGTACAAAAATTAGAATGAATAGGAAAATTATACTTTAATACTCAATTACAAAACTCAGCATTTATAAAATATATGCAAGTTTTTCCTTGGGACAGGGTGATGTGAGGAAGAAGGTCTGTCAGATTTTTTTTTAAGTCATTCTTTTTGCCAACAAGTATATTTTGACAGAAACATCTGTGAAACTTTGCTCTTATTTATGAATTTAATATATACATACATGTAAATACAATCTTTAATTAAATCTTTATAGAGAAAACTGGGGCATAAATTCAACCAAAAATATGCTATGCATTCAGTTATGATAAAAACATTTTTCATTCAAAATTAAAATTCCTCCTTAAATTAATATAGAAGTTTAATTTGTGCTTTCATGCAAAACCTTAAAAAAATTTGTTTGAAATGGAAAAAAAAACTTTTCAAGCTTTAAATCTCAATAGTGATATACATTTATTTTAGATAAATTGTTTATATATCCAGAAAATTTTATATCCTCTCTGTGTTGTTATAGATTCTCTGGCATTGTTTTAAACTGCTGAAAATAACTCAACTTAGGATTTTCAGGTTCATATACTAAGTAGAGAACACTTTATTAGCCCTTATAAAAATTTCATAAGGGGAATTCCCACAAATATTGGACTGAAGAATTGCAAGTGTGAAGGCTCAGGTTACAAAACAGACATGGTTTATTGGAGAAATTAATAGTCCCTGAAAGTGTTCACAGAAAACCTGTGCATTGTAGTTAACTACCAGTGGAGAAGCCACAAGATCTTTCTCTGGGCCATGAAAAGTATAATGCACCTTTTTGTCAAGATCTCCACAACTGCTAACAACTGTCATGCTGTAGCAATTATAATTCCTAAGTTCCTCAAAAACACTTACTTTTCTTCCTACTTTAAAAGAAAATAAAGCAACAGCACAGTGAGAAATGAATTTTATGAATAAAAACATCATATGGAGGATGAAGAGACACTTAAAAGTCCTTTTGAATCATCCATCATCCGGGGATCTTTAATGTAACATGCTCACTGCATCCTTCTGTTTCAGGATACCAAAGTCAGCTAACCATGAACACTTAAATAATGTCAGGAATACACAGAATATCACAAGGGTTATTCAGAAGTATATGTATGTTTTTTTAAATAAAGAATTTAAGTAATTGATGATAATTGGGCTCACTACCAAATGTCTCAGGAAGTAAAAAAGGAACATTTCTTAAAAGCTGTACCAATTTTTAATATCCCAGAGATCAGAGATCATGTAATGGGTGGAAGAGAGCTCTGTATCCATGGTCATAGAATTTAGACATTCCTTCCAGGGTTTTTGGCATTGTGGAGTTTGTTCTGTTTTGTCCAGCACCATACATTTGGACTTACAACGTCACAAGAATAATTTATTTTGCTATTAAACATAAACATACACACAGACACAAAAGTCAAAAGCCTGAGACTATATAATTTCAACATAATGTAAAAATCTAAGACTAATTTCAATGTGCATTTTTTGGCATAAAAAATTCTAATATGAATTTTAACAGGTATATTGAAAATAATTCTAGATTGATTAATGTTTGATTTAAATCTCTACTTTGTAAACGTTATTACTTTTTGAAAGAAGGAAATGGCAAACCCACTCCAGTATTCTTGCCTGGGAAATCCCATGGACAGAAGAGTCTGGTCAACTACAGTCTATGAGGTTGCAAAGAGTGGAACACAACATAGCGAATAAACCAAAATCACTAGTTTTAGAAAGTTTATCAGTCTATTTTCTTTTTATCATTGAATATCTATTAACTTTCAGCATTTTATTTGAAATTAAAACTTGAACAGTGATTGGTACTTTGTCATTGCTTAATAAAAACTTTTTGATTAAAGGAAACATAAATACATTACTTTGCAATGTCAACATTTTAATTACTTATTTGAAGTTCAGTTTTCATTTGTTCTTCATACAAAACTTTCGTTGAGAATATAAATTATGTTCATGTCTATATAATGTGAATTATGCCATAATAGCTAAGTTTAATTTACAATTGCATTCACTTGTTTTTAAACCGAAGGCTTTGGACTAAAGCCCTCTAATATTTAATATTAAATAAAAAATAAGAAAAGAGGTTCCAGTTCTGCTATGGTCTATTCTTACATTATAAGCCTTTTTACCCCATACTTTCTTATGACACATAAAATATTCAAGACATATTTTTTAAATGAATGAAAACATTCTTAGAAAACTATAACCTTCTAAAACTGAACCAGGAAGAAAGAGAAAATCTTAAAAGACCCATCACAAGCATGGAAATAGAAACTGTAATAAAAAGTATTCCAACAAACAAAAGTGCAGACCAGATGACTTCACAGATGAATTCTAGCAAAACTTTAGAGAAGAGCTAACACCTATCCTACTCAAACTCTTCCAGAAAATTTCCAAGGAATGCAAACTCCCAAACTCATTCTATGAGGCCATCATTACCCTAATACCAAAACCAGACAGATGCCACAAAAAAAAAAAAAGAAAAGAAAACTACAGACCAAGCTCACTGATAAATATAGATTCAAAACTCCTCAAAACAATTCTAGCAAACAGAGTTCAAGAACACATTAAAAATTTCATACACCAAGATCAATTAGAGTTTATTCCAGGGATTCAAGGATTATTCAACATTCACAGATCAATCACTGTGATCCAACACATTAACAAATTGAAAGAAAAAAATCATATCAATAGATGAAGAGAAAGCCTTTGACAAAATTCAACAACCATTTAAAAAAAAAAAAAAACTCCAGATAGTAGGTATAGAAGGAACATTCCTCAACATAATAAAAGCTGTATATGACAAACCCACAGCAAAACATTATCCTCAATGGCAAAAATTTGAGAGCATTTTCTCTAAAATCAGGAATAAGAAAAGGGTGCCCACTCTCACTACTACTCTTCAACATAGTTTTGGACGTCCTAGCCACAGTAATCAGAGAAGAAAAGAAATTTAAAAAAGGAAACCAGATTGGAAAAGAATAAGCAAAATCTCACTGTTTGCAGATATCATGATCCTCTATATAGAAAATCCTAAAGACAGCACCAGAAAATTATTAGAACTAATCAATGAATACAATAAAGTTTCAAGATATAAAATTAATACACAGAAATCCCTTGCATTCCTATACACTAACAGTGAAAAAGAAGAAAGAGACATTAAGGAAGCAATCTCATTCACCACTGCAATGAAAAGAAGAAAATACTTGGAAATAAATTTACCTGAAGAAACAAAAGATCTATATATGGAAAACTATAAAACCCTGATGAAAGAAAACAAAGATATCAAAAATACATGGAGAAATACACCATGTTCATGGATTGGAAGAACTAATATAGTGAGAATGAGTATACTACCCAAAGCAACCTATGGATTCAATGCAATCCCTATCAAGCTATCAATGCTATTCTTCACAGAACTAGAACAAATAATTTCATAATTTGTCTGAAAACACAAAAAACCTTGAATAGCCAAAGCAATCTTGAGAAAGAGAAATGGAACTGGAGGAATCAACCTGCCTGACTTCAGACTATACTACAAAGCTACAGTCATCAGGACAGTATGGTACTGGCATAAAGACAGAAGACAGATCAATGGAACAAAACAGAAAGCCCAGAAATAAATCCATGCACCTATCTTATCTTTGACAAAGGAGGCAAAAATATACAATGCAGAAAAGGCAATCTTTTTAACAAGTGGTGCTGGGAAAACTGGTCAGCCACCTGTTAAAAGAATGAAACTAGAACACTTTATAACACCATACACAAAAATAAACTAAAAATGGATTAAAGATGCAAATGTAAGATCAGAAACTATAAAACTCCAAGAGGAAAATATAGGCAGAACACTCTTTTATGTAATTCACAGCAAGATCCTCTATGACCCACCTCCCAGAGTAATGGAAATGAAACAAAAATAAACAAATGGGACCTAATTAAACTTAAAAGATTTTGCAAAATGAAGGAAACTATAAACAAGGTGAAAAGACAACCTTCAGAATGGGAGAAAATAATAGCAAATGAAACAACTGACACAGAATTAATCTCCAAAATATATAAGCAGCTCATGCAGCTCAATACCAGAAAAATAAATGACTGAATCAAAAAGTGGACCAAAGAACTAAACAGATATTTCTCCAAAGAAGACATACAGATTGCTACCAAACACATGAAAAGATGCTCAGCATTATTCACTATCAATGAAATGCAAATCAAAACCACCATGTGATACCATCTCACACCAGTCAGAATGACTTCTATCAAAAAGTCTACAATTAGTGCTGGAGAGTGTGTGGAGAAAAGGGAACCCTCTTTCACCATTAGTGGGAATGCAGACTAGTACACCCACTATGGAGAACAGTGTGGAGATTCCTTAAAAAAAGCTAGATCTAGAACTGCCATACAAGCCAGCAATCCCACTGCTGGGCATACATACTGAGGAAACCAGAACTGAAAGAGATACGTGTACCCCAGTGTTTATTGCAACACTGTTTACGATAGGTAGGACATGGAAGCTACCTAGATGTCCATCAGTAGATGAATGGATTTGGAAGTTGTGGTACTTATACACAATGGAATATTACTCAGCTATAAAAAAGAATACATTTGAGTCAGTTCTAATGAGGTGGATGAAACTGGTGTCTATCACACATTGAGAAGTAATTAAGAAAGTATATTAATGCATACATATGGAATTTAGAGAGTAATGACAACCATATATGAAAAACAGCAAAAGGAGACACAGATGAAAAGAGCAGACTTTTGGACTATGCAGGAGAAGGTAATAGCGGGATGATTTGAGAGAACAGCTTTGAATCATGTATATTGCCATATGCAAAACAGATGGCCATTGCAAGTTTGATGCATGAAGCAGGGCACTCAAAGCCAGTGCTCTGGAACAAACCAGAGGAGTGGAGTAGGGAGGGAGGTAGAAGAGGGATTCAGGGGGAGGGGACTCATGTGCCTTCATAGCTGATTCATGTTGATGTGTGGCAAAACCCACCACAATACTGAAAAGTAATTAGCCTTCAATTAAAAAAATAAATTATTTTAAAATAAAAATAAATGCCTGAAAACTTTAAAGATTAAGCAAAAAGCAGATTTGATTGTATAGGAGTGTCAAAACTCATACAGGGATATACATTTCTTTATCACTGTTTAAGTATAGAACCTAGTTGCAGAGGAAAGAAGCAGTGTGGAGGAAATAAAACAAGATAAATTCCATCTTTTAGTCCAGAGAAATGATCCTCTGCATGCATAGAGGAGGATAGTCCCAGAAGGAAGACAGCTGGAAGAGATCCCTTAATTCTTGGTGTCCTGCAGTTTATGGTGTCGCAAAGAGTCAGACACGACTGAGCAACTGAACAAAAATCTTGGTATGAATCCATATGTATTAGCCTAACACCAAAATTTCACAGTATGGAATAGACCCAAATAGCCTTTAAAAGAGGAACTATTTGAGTTACCCATGTAAGTCTCAGACTAACCTCTGAATGATGCATAGCTGTACAGATCGACACTAACAGAGCAAAGACTTAAAGTAGCAAAGAGAAGCAAACATAAAATTAAGGAAAAGAAAATAAAAATTCATCAGTGAAAAAGAAACTATAAAAAAATCAATTGAGAAATTTGCAGATGTATAATACAGTATGTGGGAAGGAAGAAAATCTCACTGAATTGGATTAATAGTGAATGTATATGAAAGAAGAGTCAATTAAGATTGACCAGCATAAGCTTTGGACTTTGAAAACAAAGATATAAAAGAGATAGATAACAAATGAATAGATTTTAACACAACCGTTACAAATCAAAAATGTCTAATGTAATTAGACTTCCAAAATGAAATGAGGAAGAGATGGGGCACAGTTACATGTGAGTATATTTATGATATATTTATACATGGGAAATGTTTATATACTTATGTGAACTAATGGCTAAAATCTTCATAATTATAGTAAAAATACACATTTAAATATTCCAGAAGCTCAGAATTTCTAACAGGGTATATTCAAAGAATACCACATCTAAATATATCATAATCAAACTGCTAACAACCAAAGGCAGGGGGTAGCGGGGGAACAAACACCTTTGAAAGCAACTAGAAAAAGATTTTAAAAGTTACAATGATTATGACTATCATCAGAAGCCATCATAGATAGAAGACAGTGAAGCAACATTGTTAAAGCACTTAAAACAAGAAAGAACTGTAAATCTAGAATTCCATGTTCAGTGAAAATGTCCCATAAATGCAAAATGGAAGTAAAGATATTCTCCGATGAATTTGTGTCTTAAAAAATCTTCTCTATTGGTAATGTGAATGACAGTTTGTCAAGATGAAAGTAAATGGTATCAGAGGGAATATTGATCTTCAAGTGTGAAGGGAGAGCAACAGAAACAGTAGAGAGCTTGGTAAAGATAAAAGGTACTACTACTTATGTTCTTCAAACTATGGATGAAAAGTTAGAATAAAAATTATTAAAAAAACCTTTCTTGTGGAGTTTTAAATGTGTGTCTATATATTATATGAAGAAATATAAAATTAGCTCTTAGTAGACTGTGAAAGTTTGTGTGCATATTGCAATCTCTACAGCAACCAGAAAAAAAAATTGAATAGTTACTGAATACTAATATATGGATGTGGGTGTGTGTATATCTGCATGTATATGTGAAGTGTGAATGTCACTCAGTCATGTCTGACTCTGTGACCCAATGGACTATAGCCTGCCAGGCTCCACTGTCCATGAAATTCTCCAGACAAGAATAATAGAGTGGGTACCCATTCCCTTCTCCAGGGGATCTTCCCAACCCAGGGATCAAACCCAGTTCTCAGGCATTACAGGTGGATTCTTTACCTTCTGAGCCACCAGGAAATATATAGACATATATATTTGAATAAAAGTGACTAACCCCAAATAAGATATAAAATAGTACAGAAGTACACAAGGTAGGGAGACAAAATAAAGCAAATAATAAAATTGCAGGTCTAAATCATATTCTACTGATATTTACATTAAAGTTATTACCCTTAAAATCCCATTTAATTGTAAAAATAAGGTGAATAAAAAAGTGAGACTGTGAGATGTTACCTTAAAAAGACACATATAAAGAAAAATACACATTGTAAGTAATTAGATGAAATATAATAATATTAGATTTATCTTTAACAGTGACTTTGAAACTGCATGATTATGTTAGGATATTAATTATAATTAACTCATAAAAACTGTCTTTTTTTCAGATTTACTACATGGAAAAATGTAAAATCCTATCAATACTAAAATATAAAGTGAAAAATCTCATAGAGCCATGGAAGTGTGAAAAATAAATAAGAGCTTCAATTAAATACATTCAGGAGACCAGAAAAGAGAGCTCTGATGCCCTGTGACAGTAGCAGAGCTCAACAGCAAGAAGAAAGAATTCTTGTCTTTCCAAGCCAAGACTCAGCCAGTGAAATGCCAGGACTGTTTGTTTACTATAGCCCTCAAGTCTTCCTCCTCTCTTTTATAAAACAGTTCTCCTTTCCCTGCTCTGAAGCCGAAAGAGCCTTAGGCATGGCTTTCTATGGTTGTATAACCTTTGTTGTAATTCTCTGCTAATCCTGAATAAACCCTTCTTTCCTGGAGATACATCTGGCGGTCTGTTTATTTCAGGTCAACAGTAGGGCATAAGAGATAGAGATCTACAATGTACTGATTACTTGGTAATTAAAGCAGCAATTTTACATTTTGATAGGGAAACATTTAAGAAAAAATCCTAAAATAGTCTTCCCAAACTCTCTAAATCAAAGTCTGAACATTAGTAAGTTTGTGAAAAAATTTAAATGAATTTAAATAAATATAAATTCTAAAATAATTTTCACAGTGCAGAAGAAAATAACACTGATTCAACTAAAAGTATCGACTTACTGAAATGTAGGGACAATCGACTCGTGGCTGATTCATATCAATATATAGCAAAATGAATACAGTAATGTAAAGCAAAACAAACTAAAAAATAAAAATTTAAATTAAAAAAAAAAAGTGTGGAAGAACCGTGATGATCAAATGTGATATTTAATACTAGAAATAAGATTCAGTATACAAATCTGAATCTTATTCATGATTCAGAATTACTGACTACACGAAGTTAGAACTGTTGGTTTTTGTTAAAATGGGAAGAACAATCATCAAAATTATTTTGAAACATATAACAGATATTTGTTTTACAGAAGTAATATAAAGAAAAGTTTTATTAAGTAAGTCATGAAGCCTACTTTAAAGTTGTTTTCAAGATTAAAGTTGGTATCACCTTGGAATGAAGCTTAAACAATTGAAAAACATTTATTAAAGCCATAGGTAAAATCTATGGACAAGTGTATTTAAGGTTGAAAAAAGACTGCCAAGCGTGAAAATGTGCCCTTATGTAACGAGAGTCAAAGTATGTGTTACAAATTTCTCAACAGTCCTACTAGAACAAATAGAATGAGAAAATGATGTTAAGCTGTTAATTTTCTTAAAAATTAGTTAATAAAATTAGAAGCAATAATGAGAGTTATTTGTCCAATCTCATGTCTTTTCTTCCTATAATTATAAAACCCACAATAACTGTAGTTTGCTTTTTTTTTTCCTTTGCAGTGTTAGCTGGTAAAAGTAAAATTATGAGGGCATTTTCAAAAAGTGATGTAAAGTTGTATGTATGGCTTTTATTCTGTAACATGGTATTCATTGGAAAACAATTAATATAAAGCCAGTATACATGCTAGTAAAGTAATGCTCAAAATTCTCCAAGCCAGGTTTCAGCAATACGTGAACCATTGAACTTCCAGATGTTCAAGCTAGTTTTAGAAAAGGCAGAGGAACCAGAGATCAAATTGCCAACATCCGNAACTCCAGTACTTTGGCCACCTCATGCGAAGAGTTGACTCATTGGAAAAGACTCTGATGCTGAGAGGGATTGGGGGCAGGAGGAGAAGGGGATGACCGAGGATGAGATGGCTGGATGGCATCACTGACTTGATGGACGTGAGTCTGAGTGAACTCTGGGAGTGGGTGATCGACAGGGAGGCCTGGCATGCTGCAATTCACGGGGTCGTGAAGAGTTGGACATGACTGAGCGACTGAACTGAAATGAACTGAACATGAGCAAAAAAGGTAATAAAGACATTTTTCATTTTCATGAGCAATTCTGATGAGTGAATCAGTACAAGGAATGTTTCCAGTTTGACATACAATTCAATGATTCCAAATTTCTTCTATTGAATGATGTCAAAAATTTATTGCTTTTTAAAGAGCCCTTTTGAATCCATTTAGTTGCATTTGTTATTTTTTGAATCTTTGTTTTTATATGAATGTTTAAATGATGAGAAATCATTTCTGTATAGCTTATTTAATTTATATTAAGTCTGAATACTTACCCTGCTTAAGAGTCAAACTAGCATGGCCATCACAGATGAAGACATTTATATAAATATTAAAATGATTTTTCATACTTGAAGATAGAATATAAAATTAAAATATTTTCTATTTTTATGAGTTTTTAAGTAGCATTCTTTATATTATAAACTCAAATACACAGGCAGCACATAAAACTGAAGCTTCTCTTGCCATCATCTATTTTTAATAATACACAAATCTATAATTTTTATAATTATAGACTTAAGTAGAGTCAATCAATATTTTTTCAGAAAAATGTGTATCTAAAAAGAACATCAATCCATGTCCATTTAAGAATTTTCCCCTTTTAAGTCTAGAGATTAATTATTAAAGTCAAACTCAAAAATTCACCAAAGACTTGTCAAATTGAAACTGAAAACTTGCTGTATTCCACAGAACAGAATTTATATGTTGGACTTGGTTTTTACCTTCAATGAACATTTAAAACACATTTATTTATTTATTTTGCCCTTCAGAAAATAAACATAAATGTACTTTTTTTTTTTTCAGTAAGAATACTGGCTATCAACATTTTTATTTATGGAATTATATAACCCATGTCTCACTGAGACTCATTCACTTGGAAATGATAAAAATTATATTGAAATATTTTGTCAAAACTTTTCAATTTTGTAAGGAATTCTAACCTTATACACTTTTAATATTTTGATTCTTTCTTTTCCCTCAAGTTCCTCATTTCATGATTAAGTTATGTATTGAACTGAACACTGATATTTTACCTGAAATCTAAGGAGGAAAGCTGTTTCGATTAAACCAATTTATTAAAAAAATCATGAGATGGGAAAATTCAGTTTATAGCTATGTGATGATGTGAGCCCTAAGGTAACCTACTCTGAGAGTCATCAGGAAAATATCTCAATCAGCAGGTTAATGTTTAGTTCCTTCTCTAATATCATGAGACCAGAGCCTGGCAGGGGTGACCTCTGTGCTTCTTTCAGCTAGACTCAGCTATGCTATGTTGTTTCTCAGTCATGTCTGACTCTTTGCAAATCCGTGGAATATAGCCCACTAGGCAAGATACTGGAGTGGATAGTTATTTCCTCCTCTAGAAGACCTTCCTCATACAGATATCAAAAGGGCATCTCCTGTGTCTCCAGCATTGACAGGTGGATCCTTTACCACTGAGTCACCTGGGAAGTCCCAAATCCTATTGCTGCTGTTTAGTTGTTAAGTTGTGTCCAACTCTGCAACACCAGGGACTGTAGACCATCCCTTTTTCCATGGAATTACCTAGCAAAACTACTGGAGTGAGTGAGTTCACCATCAAAATCACTGCTTCGTCAGAATTACAGTCATTCTGGAACATATCAGCACATCTTTTCCTCTTGGAAAGCACATGTCTATGAAAGTAACCTTAACATCTGAAAACTATTTGACCATTATTTTAGATAATTATCTAAAACAAACAATGGTGGGATATTTACAACCAATTCTTTGTAAGAGGTAGATTTAAATATCTTCAATGACTTTATGCCCCAAAGTCCTCTTTTAGGCAAAATCATCAATATCAATTTAAGATGATGATGTTCTAACAACCTCCACATACTTATACATGTTCTTTATTGTTTATGACCCTCATCCATTTTGAAAAACTAACACAGAAGCAATTGCATTTACCATCATAATTCCCTAGAGTTTGTTGAAATTTTAATAAATGATGGAAGTTGATCCTTTTTTCATAACCAGATTTTGAAAAACATGAAAGCTAAGCAGGAGTCAGGCAAATTGAAGACTAAAATGCCAGTGAGTTTTTGCTTTTTTAAAAAGTAGTGTTTGGATATGCAGCAAAACTGTGTTACCGATGTTGAACATCAGAGTCCCAGACTTTCNAAATTTTAATAAATGATGGAAGTTGATCCTTTTTTCATAACCAGATTTTGAAAAACATGAAAGCTAAGCAGGAGTCAGGCAAATTGAAGACTAAAATGCCAGTGAGTTTTTGCTTTTTTAAAAAGTAGTGTTTGGATATGCAGCAAAACTGTGTTACCGATGTTGAACATCAGAGTCCCAGACTTTCCCACTCAGTCACAAATAGTTCCAGCCAATATAAAGGCTTTCTGCAAAGTGTGTGTGTGTGTGTGTGTGTGTTTGTGTGTGTGTGTGTGTGTGTGCATGTGAGTGCTTATGCTCAGTAATGTGTGACTCTGTGACCCAATGGACTGTAGCATGTCAGGTTCCTATGTCCATGGAATTTTCCAGACAAGAATATTGGATTTGGTTGTCATTTCCTTCTCCAGGGCATCTTCCTGACCCAGGAATCAAACCCGCATCTCTTGAGTCACTTGTCTTTGCAGGGGGGATTCTTTACCAGCACACCAAAAGGTAGAACTATCTAGCTGCTAGATTTACTGCAAGTTTTAGAGCAACATAAAGCACATGATATCTGCAGACAGACAAGTCTGAGAATCTGAGATATATCTATTGTGAAGCTTGAATTATTTTCACTAATGAAGTAAGTCAGTACCTGAGGGAACAGAGACAGTTGAAGAGTCTTTGATTAATGGATCTCCCTCCACTTAGAAGCAATCATGAGAAGTGAAAAAAGACACACCCCTACCAGAAACCCCAGCTTTTTCTCTTTTTAATCCCAGGGCGCCCAACCATTAACACTGATCAAAGAGACTGATTCAGTCTATTGGAACAGAGAAAAAAAGGATCCCAAAACAAAGATTGTTCTTTTATAAATGCTGCTGGAAAACATAAGAGCCTGAAATGGCTTATAATGCTGTTAATTAAGTTAGCTACAAGGTCATTCTATTTCAAGGCTGAAGTTTTATTTCTTCTTTTGCTTCCTACTTTAATTTTTTCTAGATGTATTTTTCAATATATCCTTCAATAATAACAAATGACTTCACAAAGACACTCCAATACCATGCACTAAAAATGTTACCCCACATTTACCTCCTATTGTCAAATTCTCCTGTAGAAATTAAAGCTAGTTAAAATCTCCTGAGAATTAAAGTTGAAATGGATTGAACTGCAAAGTCAAATTCTCTTTCTGTGTTGATTTAAAGTTAAAAACTCTAAAGTACAAAGTGCAACCTACCTAATTTATTAATAAATTATTTATCTTCTAAGAAGATTATCAATGCTTAAGTAGATTTTTTTTGTATTTCCATACAACTCTGCCTAAGCTGTCTCTAACGGAAAGGGAGGTGGTTCAGTTAGAGCCTCAGGAGTAGTATTAGTCCAATGGTAAGATTCTAACATACTCTCCATTAAAGAACAAATGCTGACAAAAGAAACTAGGACCATCAAGGAACTGGCAGTACATGCACTGCATTCTGAAAACAAGCTAATCTCTGGAACCTAGAATTTGTGTTACCAGGATTGTATTATCCTATACTGTGTTACTAGGAACACAACTGTATTATCCTATATTGTGTCACTGCTCAGTGATTTCAGATTTGTTAGTATGTTGACAGTCAATGTAACTTAACCAGAATCCAACACTTTGATATTTGAGTGTGTGTGTGTGTGTGTGTGTGCGCGCCCATGGGTGTAGAGGTGAAGGCTAGCTTTCAAAGTATATATTAGAGCAACTTCTACCTTCTTCTGAAGCTTTGAACTGTAATATGGATTCAGCTCCAGTCACCAGGCCTTAACTGAGATGTATTTCCTTTTCTGTATATTCAAATATCTAACTTGGATTTTCTGAGTCCTGTATTTCTGACACTCAAGTGTTGTGCCATCTCAATGTTTGTGTTAGCTTAAGAATTATTCTTAGGGGTTTCTAGCTCTGAATCTTGTGCTGATGATTCTGAAGTCTATTCCCCAGAGTCCTAAGGAGAACCAATATCCCTGCCATGCACTGAAACTTTTTAATTTTGGGGGCTCTAAACTTCAATGCCACAATCACACATTGTATAGTTAATGCAAAACTTAATTACGAGCTATGTCATAAGGGGTCAATCTTGAGCCCATGAACAAGCCACAGAAATTTGATTAATCTCATACAATATTCACACATGTACCTGAATGAAAAGCATAAAATGTCGATGTCCTCTAAACAATTTGAACCTGGACACTTGCCCATGCTCTGTGGATCAGGCAGAAGTCATATGCCTTAATATTTGATATTCCATCCTGTAGATCTGGTTGATAGTAAAGGAAAGCATTAGAGTTTTTGCTAATGTGAATCAAAATATCATTACTTCCAAGTCACTATCCTTTTCAAAAGTGTCCAGGTTGTGCTTGTTCGTTTCAGATCCATCTACAGCAGCCTTCACTGTAAGCCCTCATGTCTTTCCACTTAACTCTCTCCTACTTCATCCTTCTCTTCATAAAAATAAACACTTGCCCATATAAAAAAAAAGTCATGAAGCATAGGGAACTACCAGCATCAAAATCTTATATGATCCACTTGCTTAAATTCTAACGTTTAAGGCTGCAGCAGTTAAAAGCCAACCAGACAGCCGAGAAAACAGTCAGCTGGCACAATATGGGACCCGATAAACCTTCCAGGTGAAACAGCAACCACTTTAATAATAAATCCCGTTGCCTTTCTTTGTTCATTGCCATCAGTCCTCAGAGTCCCTTCTCTGGCAGCACAATCATGCCTCAATTGTGCCAAATCACCTTGATCTATACAATGTTCCTTTTAAGCCTTGAAGTTCTCTGATCGATAATATAAGTTACTGACAAGTAACCTCTGATTTAAACTTATCTTCCCAAACATCAGGTCTTCCCTGAGGAAGACCTTTCTGTATAGACCCTAAAGTCCTAAAGAACAAACAAAAATGAGATCAAAAAAGTACACTGAATGCTGCCAGGGCACCAGGCAATTATGGACTTCAAATAGTGAACCGAGAAATTAGACAACCCACCCCGACCCAGTCTTGCTGGGAACCCTTAGGTATCTCCCAATTAGAAAGAGCCTTGACTCCCAGCCTCTTATGGTTGGGAGCATATCAGAGAACCTGTTCTCTGCATGCAGGAAGCTTCACAGAATGGAGTAACTGAGACATTTGATTCTCTGTAAAACACTCAAAATAACCCAACACTCCCCTCTCTTCCCTGAGGGAAGGGTGAGTAAAGTGTGAGGCAGCAGACAGAAACAGATGTTCTTTTACATGGGAGGAAATATCAGTAATTGGGAATAAGTGATTCCTCTAATAAGACTTAGGGAAACATGTTATGGGCCAGATCTTTAAATACAGATGGCAATGACCACACAAGGAGAATTAATTTCACATGGTATAGACTTCACAGAGTTGCCATAATCAAAGGGAGCCAACTAAGTTAAACAATACAGTCCCACTTAACACTCACCTTCCTGTATTTGTTCTTAAAACATTGTATTATTGGGAGCTGATGATCCAAAGATGAGTAAGGAATGATCTTTCATCTCCAGGAGCAGTGTGAGACAAAGAGGTGGGAAACACATGTGCAGTCAAAATAAAATGTACTAAGATATGCAAGTTGCTGCTGCTGCTGCTGCTAAGTCGCTTCAGTCGTGTCCGACTCTGTGCGACCCCATAGACGGCAGCTCACCAGGCTCCCCCGTCCCTGGGATTCTCCAGGCAAGAACACTGGAATGGGTTGCCATTTCCTTCTCCAATGCGTGAAAGTGAAAAGTGAAAGTGAAGTTGCTCAGTCATGTCCGACTCTTAGCGACCCTGTGGACTGCAGCCCACCAGGCTGCTCTGCCCATGGGATTTTCCAGGCAAGAGTACTTGAGTGGGGTGACATTGCCTTCTCTGAAGCTATGCAAGAACCATGTCTAAAAGCCAATGGGAGCACCAAGAACTCAGGACAGGAGCAGGTGGTTAATGTTTTTACAGTAAGAAAGCCTTAGCAATATTTTGTGGTGTGTGTGTGTTAGTTGTGTGATCAGTAGTGTACAACTCTTTGTGACCCCATGGACTGTAGCTCACTAGGCTTATTTATCCATGAAATTAAATTCCCCAGGCAAGAACACTGGAGTGGGTTGCCATTTCCTTCTCCCTTAAAATATTATAGTAATATTTTAAAATAATGATGCAAGAGAACATTGAATCATAAAAGTCATTATAGTTTTCTTATGAACATTTTATATCTAACACATAAAATAGTTGATGTTATAAAAGATTTCCTAATTATTTTATGTCAGCAAAGTCATTTGCAAACATCCCCAGTGTCACAAAAGTGATACACAATTTTGATATTACCATGTTACAACTGTATGAATGGGTTGTCTGCCTAATTCTGTGGCTCAGTATTAGAGACTGATAGCTATTTTATGTCCAAACCACATCTTTCAAGTCTGTAAAAAAGATAAATAAAAAGAAATATAAGATGTTGAAAAATTAAATAATAAAAGTCTAAAATAATTTTTGTAAACAGTGCCATCATAAAGACTAGGTGTATAGACATTACTGTTTCATTAGTGTTTAAGTCCAGAAGACTTCTCAATACTAGAATCATGCAGTAACTACATTATTTATTTTTTGTTGATATATGCATGCTTAGGAATCAAGATTGCTGGGAGAAATATCAATAGCCTCAGATATGCAGATGATACCACCCTTATGGCAGAANCTGATGCTGGGAGGGATTGGGGGCAGGAGAAGAAAGGGACGGCAGGGGATGAGATGGCAGATGGCATCACTGACTCGATGGGCGTGAGTCTGAGTGAACTCCGGGAGTTGGTGATGGACAGGGAGGCCTGGTGTGCTGTGATTCATGGGGTCACAAAGAGTCAGACACACCTGAGTGACTGAACTGAACTGAACTGAATATAGTTGCTAATAAATCATACATTCTGTGGTATACTTGCATATTATGATTTTTAAATGTCAATCCTAAAGGAAATCAATTCTGAATATTCATTACAAGGACTGATGCTGAAATTGAAGCTCCAATATCATGGTCGCCTGATGCAAAGAGACAACTCATTAGAAAAGACCCGGAGGCTGGGAAAGATTGAAGGCAGGAAGAGAAGGGGATGACAAAGGATATGATGGTTGGATGGCATCATTGATTCAGCTGAGTTTGAGCAAGTTCTAGGAAATAGAATGACAGAAATAGCCTGGTGTGCTACAGTCCATGGGTTTGCAAAGAGTTGGACATGACTGAGAGACTGAAAAACAACAAATGATTTAACATTTAATTTTTGAAGTATTGTTGATTTACAATGTTGTGTTAATTTCCTCTGTACAGCAAAGTGACTCAGATATGTATATCTATGAATTATTTTTTAAATTTCTTTTCCATTATGGTATTTATCAGAGGGTACTGAATATAGTTCCATTTCCCTATGCTATACAGCAGGACCTTATTATTTTTAGCCAACCTATATATAATCATTTGTATCTGATAATCCCATATTTTCAGTCTTTCCATCTTCCACTCTCCTCCCCCTTGGCAACCATATGCCTGTTCTTTTGGTCTGCAAGCCTGTTTCTGTTTCATAGATAAGTTTATTCCTGTTATATCATAGATTCAGCATGTAAGCACATCATATTATATTTTCATAATTTTAAAGTGTTACAATTCTTAACAATTCTTTGGTCAAAGGATGACTGAGTAAAAAAGAAAAACTAAATAGCCTTTCTAACATGCCAAGTTGAATTTATATCAGGTAACCAGTCATCTTTTGCACCGTAGTAAAATTGATTCTCTTTATGGTTAGTAACATTAAAAAAGACAATGAAAACTTCACATAGCTCAATACTTAGAAACAAAAAAAAAAAATTTGTTCTTGTCTAGAGAAAAACCATATGTATTTCCAGAAAAATTTCAAGAGACAAAAATGGTATCTGTGAATCTATGCCCAACCATTGTTAAAGGAACATGACAGGATCTTTCTCTTCAAGGCAATTGAGTCTCATGCTTTCTCTTTTCTCTCTCTCTGTTTTTTTTTTTTTTCTTTTTTGTGTGTAGTCAGGACAATTTTAGATGTGGGAGAAATCAATTTTGGCAACAATCATTTAATAAATGTTTACTGGACATTACTTAAAACAATAGGAGTGGGAGAAGTCACAAGGAAAATTTTACAAAAAGCCAACTTTATTGCTGTCAAGGTGCTTTAACTGTATAATATCGTTCAAAGAAAAGCTTTATTAATTGGCAGAAGGGGTTGCAGAATCACATGTCTCTGTGATGCAGGCAGGTTACACAAAAAAGTGAAGGAACCAGTTGTCACACAAAAGGAACAGTGGGAAATGTGAAAAATGTAGAGTGTGTGCCCATCCCAAATTAATAATTTTTGTTTTTCTATGTTGTATTAGCTGAATAAACACATCTGCATATTCTTGCAAGTTGTAACTCTGGGTACCAAAGCTCTGTTCACTAATGATAAGACTCAGAAACAAAGATCCCATGGACAAGGAGAGTCTTATAGGCTTCTGTGTGCAGGAGAGATTTCAAACTTTGATATAGAACCAGTCATAAGGAGAGTCAGAATCTAATACAAGTGTACAAATTGTAGCCAATCAGAAACAAGTTCAAGCAGAGACTGATGCATTGATGTGTTTCACATAGATCTGTCCCTTTTCCAGCCTTGCCACAGCTGAGGTGCCTCAAGTCATGCTTAGATAAGCTACCCTTGGGAGCTTAATTGGTACATCATTCTAAATCCTGATTCCAAGGTCCTAGGAGATAAATCCCCTGGAGAAGGAAAAGACAACCCACTCCAGGACCTTTGTCTGGAAAATCCCATGGACAGAGGAACCTGGTGGGCTACAGTCCGTGGGGTCGCAAAGAGTTGCACACAACTGAGCAACTTCACTCAGGAGATAAATAAATGCTAACTGATCATTTAACCTACTGTGGTCAGACTTACTCTAGGTAGGACAAAAACAATTAGAGATAGGTCTCTTCAAGAAAATTGGAAATATCAAGGGAATATTTCATGCAAATATGGGCACAATAAAGGACAGAAATGGTAAGGACATAATAGAGGCAGAAGATATTCAGGAAAAATGACAAGAATACACAGAAGAACCGTACAAAAAGTCTTAATGATCTGGATAACCACGATGGTGTGATCTCTCACTTAGAGCCAGACATCCTGGAATATGAAGTCAAGTGGGTCCTAGGAAGCATCACTATGTAAAAAGCTAGTGGAGGTGATGGAATTCCGGCTGAGCTATTTCAAATCCTAAAGAAAATATTGCTGTTAAAATGCTGCACTCATTATGCCAGCACATTTGGAAAACTCAAAAATGGCCACAGGACTGGAAAATTTCAGTTTTCATTTCAATTCCAAAGAAGAGCAGCACCAAAATTATGTTCAAACTACTGGACAATTGCACTAGTTCCACATGCTACCAAGGTTAGGCTCAAAGTCCATCAAGCTAGACTTCAGCAGTATGTGAACTGAGAAATTCGAGATGTACAAGTGGGGTTTAGAAATGGTGGAGGGACCAGAGAACAAATTGCGAACATTCTTTAGATAGTAGAGAAAGCAAGGGATTTCCACAAAAACATCTACTTTTGCTTCATTAACTACACTGAAGCCTTTGACTGTGTGGATCACAGCAAGCTGTAAAAAACTGTTAAAGAGATGGAAATACCAGATGACCTTACCTATCTCCTGAGAAACCTATATGGGATCAAGAAGCAACAGTTAGAAACTTACATTGAACAACTGACTGATTCAAAGTTGGGAATGAAGTACTACAGGACTGTATATTTTCACCTGCTTATTTAACTTCTAAGCAGAGTACATCATGTGAAATGCTGGACTGGATAAATCACAAGCTGGAATCATAATTGCCTGGAGAAATATCAACAACTTCAGATATGCAGATGATAACACTCTAATGGCAGAGAGTGAAGATGAACAAAAAAGTTTCTTGACGAGGGTGAAAAGAGGGGGGTGAAAAATTTGGCTTAAAGCTCAGCATTCAAAAAACTAAGATTATGGCATCTGGTTCAATCACTTCATGGCAAATAGAATGGGGAAAAAGGAGGAAGCACATTTTATTTTCTTGGGCTCCAAAATCAAGGTAGACCATGACTGCAACCATGAAATTAAAAGACACTTACCCTTTGGAAAGGAAGCTGTCTATGACAAACCTAGACAGCTATTAAAAAGCAAATATATCACATTGCTGACAAAGGTCTATATAGTTGTTTGTGACTGTAGGGTTGGAGCATAAAGAAGGCTGATTGCTGAAGAATTGATGCTTTTGAATTGTGGTGCTGAAGAAGATTTTTGAGAGTGTCTTGGATTGCAAAGAGATCAAATCAGTCAATCCTAAGGGAAATCAACACTGAGTATTCATTGGAAAGACTCATACTGAAGCTGAAGATACAATACTTTGGCCACCTGATGTGAAGAGCTGACTCATTCGAATAGACCTTGATGCTAGGAAATATTGAAGGCAAAAGGAAAAGAGGGTAGCAGAGGATGAAATGGTTACATAACATCACCGACTCAAAGAACATGAATTTGAGCAAACTCAGAGACAGTGACAGATGGGGAAGCCTGCTGTGTTGTGGATCATTAGGTCACAAGGAGTGGGACATGACTTGGTGACTGAACAACAATAATGTGAGAAAAATATGTTTTTAGTATATGATTTCTTTTTTCTAGACTTTCTTCAGAAGGGAAGGATTTAGGAGAACATTATTCCAATAAGTTTTGTTTGTTTTGTCACATTGTACAGTATGTGAGATCTTAGTTCTTTACACATTGATCAATCTGGAGCCCTCTGAATTGGAAGCTCAGTCTTAGCCACTGTACTGTCAGTAAAGTCCCTTCAATGAGTTTTTGAATTAGTGAGAATTAACTGAACATGGAACAACAGACTGGTTCCAAATAGGAAAAGGAGTACGTCAAGGCTGTATATTGTCACNAGCTGAAACTCCAGTACTTTGACCACCTCATGCGAAGAACTGACTCATTGGAAAAGACTCTGATGCTGGGAGAGATTGGGGGCAGGAGGAGAAGGGGACGACAGAGGATGAGATGGCTGGATGGCATCACTGACTCGATGGACGTGAGTCTGAGTGAACTCCGAGAGTTCATGTTGGACATGGAGTCCTGGAGTGCTGTAATTCATGGGGTTGCAAAGAGTCAGACACAACTGAGTGACTGAACTGAAGTGAACTTACAATGAATAAATCCTTGGATCTTTTTAAATGTATCAGAGTTTGAACCTTATGTGTGGTGTATGTATTTACTTTCAGATCAAAATAAGTATAGTTGTTAAGAACCTAATGTAATACTTGTTGAAAGTGAAATCCTGTGAAAAACAATTTTCTGGAAGAGAAAAGGGCTTCACAGACCTGTGGAGATGGAAACTGGTGACTAATGTTCTGCTTGAACTGTTTCTGCACATTGTTGCCTATTAAGGAGAAGTGGGGAAAATGATTATTTGTCAGGTAAAAGGGCATAATGTTACAACCAGATCGTGCTTTGTTTTTTTTTGTATTTCCTACTGAAGGAAGGGCAAAGGGTCTGAGAGTTGCCAGAGCTAGTATAGGGCTTTGGCAGGATAAGAACACTACACAATTTTGCTGTCCTTTCCTCTGCAGGAGAAATTGTTTTAGAATCCCCAGTGCCAAGCCCTGGTGGGCCAGTCTTATCATGTGTGTGTGTTATTCTCTCCCTCAGGTGAAAAAGAGAGATTTCACTGGTGCTCAAGCCTCAGTGAGGAAGCAGATGGAGCAGACTGTATGCTTCCTGACCCTGAATGTACATGAGTTATACTGACTGGCACGTAACCTTCACTGGTTCCATTAATTTCTGAGTCCCAGATGCTCTGACCTCAACTGCTTTAAAATTCAGGATGGAGCTGAGGTCAACCTTCACCAAGGAACCAGCACTTTTGTCCTTTCCGAATATGCTAGGGAGTGTCCAGGAGGCTAGAGATTAGACAGAGAGATTTGAAGTTACATTTCTGTTGAACATGGATACCGAAGTACCAAGTCCCATGGGGCATATGGTTCTAGATTTAAAGGGGGCTCAAGATGCTGAGAAATGTAAGGTAGAACCATGGTGACATGGGAGGGGCTAAAAGAGAGAAGCCTAGAGTCCTGGGTACTTCCCTGACTGTGAGAAGTATCCAGGGGAGAAAGTAAATCATTCAGCTAGAAACTAAAGAGGAAAAATAAAAAATAAACAAAAACTGTCCAACCGTTTCTTTTTAAAAAATGTTTTATTAGAGCATAGTTATTTGCAATATTGTGTTAGTTTCTGCTGTACAGCAAAGTGAGTCATTTATACATGCACAGGTATCCACTCTATTTTAGATTATTTTCCCATATACTTCTTTACAGAATATTGTATATAGTTCCCTGTGCTATACAGTAGGTTCTTATTAGTTATCTAGCCATTTCTGCCACCTAATTTCTTTTCATCTTCATTACTGCAATAGAGTTCCACCTTTGAGATAATAGACAGCTATGATTTTGACGTTTGAAATGCTGACTAAACAGTCAGAGATTTGAGTAAATGTGTGTTGAAAACAACAAATCAGATTAAAAGGATTTTGTGTTGTTCTGTTTCTTTTGTTTGTTAATGCTTGGTAGAAATTGATGTATGCTATATGCTTGTAGTTTCCCAAATCACAATAGCAGAATGGGTCATCCCAATTGGGAAAATCTGCAGATAGAGAATTATGTCATTGGGACAAACTATTCTATTTTTGTACCAGTGGATGTGTCAGAATATAGCACAAGTGCCAGTAAATTTCACTCAGCTATACATTTTTGAAGTGTTGGATATGGCTACTATCTATGCCTTTTTTGAAAAACTGGCAACTGAGCTTGCACTGAGATAAAAGTCTTCACACATAGAGACCATGTGATTCCCCCTTTGAAAATACACTTAAATGTGCACTCCATGCTGACAAGATAGAATACAACTAAAGAGAACAAAATTCAAATAAGTGTGTTGCTTTTTCAGTGGACTCATATTGATGCTGAAAGCTCAATGATGCCAAATTGAATCTCGGAGACAAAGTTTTGGGTGAAGTTTAAAAGAAAAGCTTTATTGTTTTGCCAACTTTAGGGGGACATAGTAGGCTAATGCCCTCAAAAATGATGTATCCCAACCCAGGGGAGTTTGCTGGGGATCTTTGTTTATTTTTGTTACATTGATTGATTTGCAAATATTGGAGAATCCTTGCATCACTGGAATAAAGCTCACTTGATGATGATATATGATCTTTTAAACATGTTTTTGGATTCTTCTCGTGAGAATTTTGTTGAGGACCTTTGCAACTATGTTCATAGTGATATTAGCCTGTAGTTTTGTTGTGTGTGTGTGTGTGTGTACCATCTTTGTCTTGTTTTGGTATCAGGGTGATGGTGGCCTCTTAGAATGAGTTTGAGAGTTTTCCTTCCTCTACAATTTTCTGGATGAGTTTGAGTAGGACAGATACTAGCTATTCTCTGAATTTTTGGTAGAATTCACCTGTGAAGCCATTTAGTCCTGGGTTTTTGTTCATATTTTTTATTATAGTTTCTATTGTGATTGGTCTGTTCAAATTTTCTAATTTTTCCTGGTTCAATTTTGAAAGGCAATACTTTTCTAAAAATTTGTCCATTTCTTCTGAGTTTTCCAGTTTATTGGCTCATAGTTGTTCATAGTATGATTGTATTTTTGTGTTGTCCATTGTAATTTCTCCATTTTTTGTTTTTAATTTTATTTATGTGCTTCTTCTCCCATTTTTCAGCATGTTGAGTGTTGAGTGTGACAATAGTTTGCTTAATTTATCTTCTCAAAGAACCATCTTTTGTTTTTATTAATCTTTGCTTTAGTCTCCACTTATTTTTCATTTATTTCTGCTGTTATTTTTATAATGTCTTTCCTTCTATGATTTCTTCTCTTCCCAAACCAAACTTTGGGTTTGTTTTGTTGTTGTTCTTTTTCTAGTTGATTTAGGTGCAAAGTTAGGTTGTTGTTTAATATTTCTCTTGTTTCTTGAGGTAGGCTTGTATTGCTATGAACTTCCCTCTTAGCACTGCTTTTCCTAAATCACATAGGTTTTAGGTTGTTGTGTTTTTATTATCATTTGTTTTTATGCATGTTTTGATATACTTTTTGATTTCTTCAGTGATCTGTTGGTTATTCATAAGTGTGCTGTTTAGCCTCCATATCTTTAGTATTTTTATACCTTTTCTCCCTCCAGTGGCTAATATCTAATCTTACAGCACTGTGTTCAGAAAAAATGTTTGAAATCATTACTTTTTTAAAATTTATTTACCAAGGCTAGATTTGTGGCCGACCATATGATCTATCCTAGAGAATGTTCCCTGTGCACTTGAGAAAAAGGTGAAATCCATTGTTTTTGGGTGAAATGCCCTGCATATATCAATTGGTCTAAATGATCCAATGTATCATTAAAAGCTTATATTTCCTTGTTAATATTCTTTCTGGATGATCTGTCCATTGGTGTGAATGGGGTATTAAAGTTTCCTGCTATTATTTTGTTACTGTCAATTTCCCCCTTAATAATAGCAATTGCCCTGTGTATTCAGGTGCTCCTATGTTGGGTGCATATATTTTCATAATTATTGTATCTTCTTCTTGGATTGATCACTTGATCATTATGTAGTGTCCTTTGTCTCTGATAAGAGTCTTTACTTTAAAGTCTATTTTATCTGATATGAGTATTGTAACTCCTACTTTCTTTTGGCCTCTATTTGTATGAAATATCTTTTTCCAGCCCCTCACTTTCAGTCTGTATGTGTCCCTAGGTTTGAGGTGGGTCTCCTTGTAGACAGCATATATAGGGGTCTTATTTTATATCCATTAGGCAGTCTTTGTCTTTTGTTTGGAGAATTTAACCCATTTATGTTTAAGGTAATTATTGGTAAGTATATTGCTGTACCATTTACTTTATTGTTTTGGGTTCAGTTTTATAAACCTTTTTATATGTTTCCTATCTAGAGAAGAAAGATCCTTTAGCATTTGTTGAACTGGTTTGGTGATGCTGCATTCTCTCAGCTTTTGCTTATTGGTAAATCTTTTGATTTCTCCTTCAAATCTGAATGAGATCCTTACTGGATAGAGTAATCTTGGTTGTAGGTTTTTCCCTTTCATCACTTTAAGTACATCCTGCCATTTCCCTCTGGCCTGCAGTTTCTGTTGAAAAATCAGCTGTTATCCTTATGGGGTCCCCTTGTAAGCTATTTGTTGCTTTACCCTTGCAGCTTTTAATATTTGCTCTTTGTGTTTAATTTTTGTTAATTTGATTACTATGTGTCTTAGAGTGTTTCACCTCGGGTTTATCTTTTATGTGACTCTCTGGGCTTCTTGGATTTGAGTGGCTATTTCTTTTCCCATTTTAGGGAACTTTTGGACTATTATCTCCTCAAGTAGTTTTTCATGCCCTTTCCATTTGAGTTCTTCTTCTGGAACACCTAAGATTCAAATGCTGGGGGGTTTAACATTGTCCCAGAAATCTCTTAGACTGTTCTCATTTCTTTTTATTCTTTTTTTTCCTTTTTCTGCTCTGCTTCATTTATTTCAAACACTCTATCTTCCAACTCACTTATCCTTTTTATTTTTTATTTTTTTGGCTTCGATTACTCTACTGTTGGTTCCCTCCAGAGTGTTTTTAATCTGTTATTGCATTGTTCATTACTGATTGACTATTGTTTATTTCTTCTAGATCCTTCTCAAATGTTTCTTGCATCTTCTCAATCTGCTTCTCTAGCCTATTTATCTACAACTCCATTATTGTTTTCAAGATTTTGGATCATCTTTATTACCACTATTCTGAATTATTTTTCAGGAAGTCTCCCTATCTCCTCCTCTTTGGTTTGGTTTGATGGATATTTATCATGTTCCTTCACCTGTTGGATATTTTTCTGCATTTCCATTTTGTTTAGTTTGCTGTATTTGGGGTCTATTTTCTGCAGGCTGGAGAATCATAGTTTCTCTTAATTGTGGAGTCTGTTCCCTGTCAGTTTGGTTGGACCAGTGGCTTGTGAAGGTTTCCTGACTGGGGGAACTTGTGTTCATGTTCTAATGGATGGAGCTATATCTTGTCTCTCTGGAGGGCAGTGCAGTGTCCAGTAGAGAGTTTTTTTGGTGTCTATGGGTTTGATATGGCTTTGGGTAGCCTGTCTTTTAAAGTTTAGGATCATGTCCCTCTTTTGCTGGACGATTAGTATGGGGTGTCTTGCATTGCAACTTGCTGGCTCTTGGGTAGAGCTTGGTCTCGGTGTAAGTATGGAGGTTTTTCGGCGTTTTTTTTGTCTATTAATGTTTCCTGGGGTCAGAAGTTCTTTGAATATCCAAAGTTCTGGAGTTGAGCTTCCTGCCTCTGGGTTTCAGCCCCCCTCTTACATTAGCATCAAGACTTTTCTGTCCACACAGAACAGAAGACAAATATACTAGGTTAATGGTGAAACAACTCTCCACAGCCAGGGACAGCCAAAAAGATTCACAAATATATATAGAGAAGAGGGAGGAAAGAGACAAAGGTGACCAGGAGGAGACACTGGAGAGTCAAAAGTGAAAAGAGTAATCAAGCCAGTAATGAAATCCCTAAGTGAAAGTGGATACTAAAAATTAGAAGCTTAAAGGTAAAAAATTAATAACAAAAATCAAAAATGAAAAACTTAAAATAGAAATAAGACTCTCAAATGTTCACTATAAAAAACAAAACAGAATTGAACAGAAAAATTTTTTAAATATGAAATTTATTCAAAAATAAGTTTTTTTTTAAATAATAGAAGTCTATAAAAAAATGAAAGTTAAAGGAGTGATAAAGAGCCATATTAGGACAGTATGATGGGGAAAAAAGAAAAAGATAGGGATGAAAGAAAAAAGAATTTTAAAATAATAAAATTTTTAAAATTAAAAAAATATATATATCTAGGAATTTCTCTGGAGCTGTTATGAGCAGTGTGAGGTCAGTTCAGCATGAAACAATCCCTTGCTCAGGCTTTTACTTATCCTCAGAGTCTTCAGTTACACCTCAAATGCAGTCTCAGCCTACCTGCAGGATTTTAATCTGTTGCACCTGCCACTTCTGGGGAAGTTCCCCCTCCTTTTCTTTGCTTATGTTTGCCTCCTCTGTTTGCAAGTCTCTTCAGTGTCTAATCTCTGCCCTGACGTGAGGAGGTAAAAGTAGCCACTTATTAGGGCTCACTTGTCCTCGTGTGCTATGGAAAAGGAGGGACACTGCAAACAAACACCATTGCCATGTGTGGAGAGTGTTCACAGTGGGTGGACTACATGGGGATTTGCCACAGCCCAAGGCAGCATGCACTTCTCAGGTCTAAGCTGTTCAAGCTTCCAGGTGCTCCATGAGGGCACAGCCCCAGTTGGGGCATACATCTAGTGCACCTCCCAGGTTCAATTGCTCAGGCTCCCTGGTGCTCTGCAAGGGCACAGTCCCAGGTGGGCCATATCCTCAGGGGATCTGGTCTCAGGCTGTGACACTCTTGGCACATATGAGCCACCAAAGATCCCAGAAAGATATGATTAGTGACTGGCAGCCTTCTCATAGCTTGGCAGGAGATGTGGTCTCTGGGGCTGAGATTGCAGGCCCTCTTGCCTTCTGCTTCTGGATGTTGTGCACCTGCCTCTCTGCCTCCAAGGAGGGCCATAAACAGAGGCCAGCTTACTCTCTTTTGGTATTCACTAGGGGATGATTCTTTGTTCTGTAAGTGAGCCAGGGGTCATTTTGTGGCATTAGAGTCTTCCCATATTGAAAAGTCCTTTGTTTTTCTTTGCTTATTTGGTGTTTCCATGGTTTGGGTTACTGCTGCAGCTGCTGCTGCTGCTAAGTCGCTTCAGTTGTGTCCAACTCTGTGCGACCCCACAGATGGCAGCCTACGAGGCTNAGCCAGGGGTCATTTTGTGGCATTAGAGTCTTCCCATATTGAAAAGTCCTTTGTTTTTCTTTGCTTATTTGGTGTTTCCATGGTTTGGGTTACTGCTGCAGCTGCTGCTGCTGCTAAGTCGCTTCAGTTGTGTCCAACTCTGTGCGACCCCACAGATGGCAGCCTACGAGGCTTCCCCGTCCCTGGGATTCTCCAGGCAAGAACACTGGAGTGGTTTGCCATTTCCTTCTCCAATGTATGAAAGTGAAAGGTGAAAGTGAAGTCGCTCAGTAGTGTCTGACTCTAGCGACCCCATGGACTTCAGCCAGCCAGGCTCCTCTGTCCATGGGATTTTCCAGGCAAGAGTACTGGAGTTGGGTGCCATTGCCTTCTCCGGGTTTGGGTTACTATGACACATTAATTCCCTCAGAGTGTCCTCAGGGCATTCAACACTAGTCCGTACCCTGAGGACAAACGATGCCTCCCACCCCTCCAGACCCAGCCCCCACTCACTAGGGCAGATGTGGGTTTGTGAGCTGCTTTTCTGCTGGTAATTGCCATTCAACATGAATTCTGTGTTAATCTGTTTGCTTGTTTATACTGCCTTCTGATATCCTAAAACTGCCCTACTGACCCCATTTGTGAGAGACTTTACTATTCTGTGGAAACTTCTCCTTCAGGACTCTGTCCCCAAGATGGGTCTCCATCCCTAAATCCTATCCTTTGTCCCTCTTTTTTCCTTTATCTTTTGTCTACTTCATTTCAAAGAGGTGTTTTTTTTTTTTTTTTTCCTCTGCCAACGTTTAGAAGTTGTTTTGTGGAAGTTTCTCCACGGGGAGATGAACTTTTGATGTATTTGTCGAGGAGAAAGTGATTTCCCCATCCTATTCCTTTCCCATCTTGGGACTATTCCGCCCTCCCCTCAAATAAGGTTTTTGACAATGGGCTATACCTCAAATGATCTATTATTGGCAATTTACACAAACCTCATCTAAATGCCATGTGACCCTTTATGAGATCAGGAAAGAATGTTATCTTTAAGGAGTTGTCTTATTCATGCTAAGAGAATTATTCCCTTTATGGTTTTGCAGGTATTCCTGCCAAGGAAGGAAGTCTGATCAACCCATAATTCAGATACACAATGCACAGTGGGGGAAAGAGTGTGCTATAAGGCAGAGAAAAAAAGTTACGGTTAAATTTTTCTTGTCTTGCCATAAAATATGATCTTTATTTCACAGTATACTACAGAATTCAATTCTTCTGTCTCACAGTTATTTTGTCTTTACATAAGAAATTATCACCAAACATGTGGGGGGAAAAGTTATCTGCACCCATATACCTTTAGTAGTAGTTAGAACATTCTTTGGCATTGCCTTTCTTTGGGATTGGAATGAAAACTGACCTTTTCCAGTCCTGTGGCCACTGCTGAGTTTTCAAAATTTGCCGGCATATTGAGTGCAGCACTTTCACAGCATCATCTTTCAAGATTTGAAATAGCTCAACTTGAATTCCATCACCTCCACTAGCTTTGATCATAAGATGCTTCCCAAGGCCCACTTAACTTTGCATTCCAAGGTGTCTGGCTCTAGGTGAGTGATAACACCATTGTGGTTATCTGGGTCATGAAGATCTTTTTTGAGAGTTATTCTGTGTCTTTTTGCCATCTCTTCTTAATATCTCCTCTTTCTGTTAGGTCCATACCAGCTCTGTCCTTAATTGTGCTGATTTTTGCATGAAATATTCCCTTGGTATCTCTAGTTTTCTTGAAAAGATCTCTGGTCTTTCCCATCCTGTTGTTTTCCTCTACTTCTTTGCATTGATCACTGAGGAAGGTCAAGGTGATATATGTGCCAAGTATGATGATACCTTGTTGTATTTGGCCTTCCTGGTGGCTCAGATGGTAAAGAATCCTCCTGCAATGTGGAAGACACAGATTTGATCCCTGGGTCAGAAAGATTCCCTGGAGGAGGGAATGGCTACCCACTCCAGTATCCCTGACCAGAAAATCCCATGGAGAGAGGAACCTGGTGGGCTACAGTCCATAAGGTCACAAAGCATCAGACATGACTGAGCAACTAACACTTTCATTTGGATTTATATCTTGAACCAGACAGATAGGTCTAATCACCAGACTTTCTCTGGTAGACTCTGAAAATTAACGAATTTCCTTAGTTCTTTGAATCCAAGACCCTGATATCTACAGTATGTGGTGGTCTCGCACTATTGCACTGAGCTCTGCTGCTACAGCCTTGATAAGTGCTGTGTCAGACAAAGAAAATGCTTGGTGCTCTCCCCTATTGGTAACAGTAATCAGGATGGCCTATGAAGTGGCAAATAAATGGAAAATTTGACATAAGTAGTTCCATGTAAAATAAAGGGCAGAACTTTAGGACACCATTTTTTCTGTTTCATAATGGTCAGGGCTTTCAGAATAAAAATTCCTGACAATCTGGCTTACAGGATGCTTGAATGGTAAGCACTCCTTGGAAATGGAGCCCTACAGAGAGATTTATATGTTTATTTGCCCCCAAGCTTTTCTATTTGTTGTAAACATTTAGAGGCCTTCCCCAGTTCTCCCAGAGAGGATTTTTTCACAATACAGGAGGAGTTAATAATAGCAGGAGAGAGTTCCCTCTCTCAAGGCAGGGCAGAGTTGCTGTGAGACAACACTTGTGTCAGCTCTGAAATCAGTGATTTCAGGATTTTTCTCCATCTGTTCTCCACATGGCACCCCTAGAAGGGGGAGTGTGGAAGGGACTGAAGGAATAGGCAAGGTTATTGGCAGAAGTAATAATAAATGTGATCTGTGGGCCAGAAACTTCATGTAGATATTAAAACTCTTCATTTGGTTGTTTATCCCTGCACACCAAGTTACCTGTTAATGAGAGGGCCTGTGAAACACCACCTTAAAATTGCCTAGGTATTATTAGGTTGTGCACTAGATTTGAGTTTTCACCATGAGGCCTTTCTTAACTCGAGAAATTTTTGCTGCCTGGAAATGTTGGAAACAGGAAACAGTTTTATTTTCCAATTCAATAAGTTACATAAAATGTTCTTGAAAAGCAAACCCAATTCTCAATCTCTTATTTCTTTAGCAATATCTTATCTTTCTCCACTAAAAGAGGCCAATTAGCATTCTCAAAATCTTGCCTATAACTCTTCTTAGATCCACAAATTCAGTGAGTAGATTTTCCATCTCTCAAGTAACCAAAGGTAACATTCTTGCAATTGTGCCATTGATATATAAAATATATCTGCTCCAGTGTGCAATATTAACTTATTTATTGTACTTCCTAGTCTATTTCTACCATTCAGACTTCAAGCTAATGCTGTAATTTTTATAAATGGGACATACTCTTTATATATTTAGGAGAAGCTTTAATTTCCTCTAATTTTTGAGTGATTTCTTCTCACCTATTAACCAGTACTTTGGCCATCTCATGCGAAGAGTTGATTCACTGGAAAAGACTCTGAAACTAGGAGGGATTGGGGGCAGGAGGAGAAGGGGACGACAGAGGATGAGATGGCTGGATGGCATCACTGACTCGATGGGCATGAGTCTGAGTGAACTCCAGGAGCTGGTGATGGACAGGGAGGCCTGGTGTGCTGCGATTCACGGGGTCTCAAAGAGTCGGACACAACTGAGTGACTGAACTGAGCTGAACAGAAGAATATGCTTAATTTAAATAAAATCAATGCTAGAAATCTAAAGATACAAAGCCAACAATCAAACCTACTTGCACATAATGGAAAGAATTACAGTAGTTTCAAATTATAATAATTATGGAAAGAAGTTTAAAATTTGGAAATTATTAGGTTTAGCAAAAGATGGTGGGAGATTATTTGGTGGAACACAGTAAAAAAAAAAAAAAAAAAAGCACAAAATCCAGACAAATTGGTATTAAGTATTTGGATCTGGTGAATATTTCTAATTCTTAAGCAGAAGGGTAGAAGTTGCAGCCGAGAAAATATTTATAGATGAGAATACAATGAAAACTAGCAACAGAGGTGCAATAGAAAGTTCAGTTGAAACTATGTCAAGAGAGCAAATAATTGTCTTATTTTTAAAAAATAATCATTAGGTTGATGCCGTATCTTGAGCAATGTCTTGTCTTAGATATGGCAGTCACGTGACTCTAACAGTGGAGATTATGAGATTTGTTGGTCCAAGTTTGGGATGGTGCAGATTCAGCTGGGTTATGACACTGACTTGGGAGACCTACTGTCAGTAAAGAACTACTGACAACCCTGCTTCCTTTGCCCAAATGCAATGTGCCACATACAGAGACTGGTTAGTTTACTTTGAAATCTTTCTAAATGACACTATTTTTTAAATTTTTCTATATTTTATATCAGAATTGTCTTTAATACTCATTTATAAATATGATGAACTGTCTACTTCCAAGTGGTTTTATGAAGTAATTACATTTTATCTTACAGCAAAGTTGCCAATGACATTAAATAATTTGCAGTTATTTTTAAAAGCTGAGCATCTTTTGAGAAAAACTATGTTTAGGGGCTTTTCATATTCATAAGTATAGCACTAATAACTAGCTTGTATACTGAATTAATAACTTTCATCTTTACCTTGAGAATAATATCTTTGCCAAAATTTCATGGTAGATATATGTTAAGAATAATTTCAGTTAAAAATTTAGGTTTTTTTGTTCAATCACATTGTCCAAAGAAACAGCAATATTTTTCTTAAAAATTGCTCTAAATTTGAATATTTTCTTCAATGAACTTGACTGTAAATGTTGTAGCAAAGTAAGATACATTCCTTATCCTATACCCCAAGGCAAATCTCAGCTCACCTGATGATTTTAGGATTAAATCAGTATATCTACCTATAAGCAACACTGCCAGAACATTGATCTAGTAATAAATAATGTAGCTTGTACTTGAAGGCTATGGAAGTTTCCTTTTGCAACATCTTAAAGTACAATTTACTTAGTCTCCTAGGAAACATGATGGGCAAATTGCTCAAGTGAAAAAATAGTTAAAGTGGAGGTAAAATAGAATAGATATTTCACACAATTTATCAATGTCTTCTTTTCCTCAAGACCTGAGAATATTTTTACATGATATGTGTAATCAGTAATTTTTCTAAATTGTAATTATCATAATACAAGCTACTTCCTAAAACATAAACCTATTATGTATTTAAAAGATAAAAATAAGGAACATAATAATGGAGCAGACTTCTTGAGCATATACAGCATACATCTCCTATAAAATAACTCTTGAATTCTCATGTGCTAGGCAGAATTCTAAGGCAACCATCAGTGATTCTGCCCTGGTGTAATGCCCCCATACAATGAGAATGGGATGCCCATGATGCATATTGTAAAAGGAAAGAACAAATCTAACCCCACAATTGATCTTTTTTACTTTAATTTGGTATTCCATTGATTTTGCTACAAGAGCATTGCTTTTAGCATGCAATATACATGTAAATAACAGGTAATAACATGTAACATGAAATATACATGACAGTCCAAGTTCTCAAGGTTCTGATCTTTAAAGGTATAACACATTTCCATTCATGCATGTGTATTAAGTTGCTTTAGTCATGTCCAACTCTGTGAGACACTATGGACTGCAGCCAGTCAGGCTCTTGTGTCCATGGGATTCTCCAGGCAGGATTACTGGAGTGGGTTGCCATGCCCTCCTCCAGGGGATCTTCCCAACCCAGGGATCAAACCTGCATCTGTTACATCTAACCTTCATTGGCAGGCCAGTTGTTTATCATTAGCACCATCTGGTAAGCCTTTTCCATTCATAGAGACACAAAAAGTTGAAGAAAGAGAATAACATTTGTCTTGTTGGAGGCTTACAGGAACATTGTGACCTGACCTATGTGGTAGCTGCAACAACCAAGAATTCCTACATCAAGAAGTTTGTAACAAATAACCACACCACCTTCCCCTTTAAGGATAAAAATAAGTGTGAATTTTAACTTGGGGAAGGTGATTATTTGGGGCACTAATCTACCATATCCTTGATCTGCTGTTTTTCCGAATAAAGTCATATTCTTTGCCCCAACAACTCATGTCTCGATTTATTGGCCTGTTGGGTGGTGAGCCTGTTATGTGGGACTTGGTACAATATTTTCCTCATTATTATGTGATATGGTAAAATAGATTTTGTAGAAGAAATTAAGGTCCCTAAATCAAAGCTATGGTTTTTCCAGTAGTCATGTATGGATGTGAGAGTCAGACTATAAAGAAAGCTGAGCACTAAAGAATTGATACTTTTGAATTGTGGTGTTGGAGAAGACTCTTGAGAGTCTCTTGGACTGCACGGAGATCCAACCAGTCATCCTAAAGGAAATCGGTCCTAAATATTCATTGGAAGGACTGATGCTGAAGCTGAAACTCCTATATTTTGGCCACCTGATGAGAAGAACTGATTCATTTGAAAAGACCCTGATACTGGGGAAGATTGAAGGTGGGAGGAGAAGGGAATGACAGAAGATGAGATGGCTGCTTGGCATCACCAACTCAATGCACATGAGTTTGAATAAACTCTGGGAGTTGGTGATGGACAGAGAGGCTTGGTGTGCTGCTGTCTATGGGGTCACAAAGAGTCAGACACGACTAAGCAACTAAACTGAACTGAATCACTTAACTTAAGTCCATCCAAAGAGAGATTATGCTGAGTGAGCAAGACCTGCTTAAGTGAGTCCTTAAAAGAAACATGCAATAATACATACTCTGCACCTGGACTAGGTAAAAGCAAACAGTCTTGTGAACTGCCTCTAGTGGGGGCCCTGCAGCCACGGGCTACGGGTGACACAGAGGAGGTAAGTTTGAATCTCAGCAGACAACCAGCAAGAACAGAGACACCTCAGTCCTACAGTTACAGGGAACCAGATTCTACCAGCTGGAAGGATAAGAGGAAACAGAGATCTAGATGAGAATCTCAGTTCTGGGCAAATCCCTGATTTCAGTTTTGTGAGAAATGAACAGAGACCACACACAGGAACTGTGTGATAACACTCTTGTGTTGCTCTAAGACATTAACTTAGAGGTAATTTATTACAAAGCACAGAAAACTAATATATCTCACAGCAGCCTTATAATTGGAATTTATATTCTCATTTAGGGCAATAAGAAAACTGAAGCTCAATGAGGTTATGTGAAGAGCTGAGATTAGGAAAAGCTCTGTGTTAAATACACACATGCATGCATACATACATACATAACCTATATTCCTTCAAAAATCACACTATTGCCTAAATAACTCACAACATTTTATTTTACTCGAATATGAATCATGTTACTATAATGCTATAATTCAGGAGAGAACTGGAGTGGGGTGCCATTGCCTTCTCCATCATAAGAGAAATGAAACAGCAAAAACAGTCCTGGTGTTTCAAGGGATAGAATTAATCTTAGAGATTTGTAAAATAGTATAATGATTTTTTTTACTGATTCCGTACATTTGCTTTTTCCAATATGTCGTATAGTGGGTTTCACATAGCTTGGCTTCTTTCACTTAGTAAGATGCATTTAAGTTGTCTCCGTGTCTTTTCACAGCTCGATAGCTCATTTCTTTTTAGTGCTGAATAAAATTCCATTATCTGGATGTACCGCAGCTTATTTATCCATTTTCCTACTGAAGAACATCTCGGTTGTTTCCAAGCTTTTGCAACTATGAATAAACCTGCTATAAATGTTAGTATGCAGGATTTTCTGTTGACATATGTTTCCGTTCCTTTGAGTACATAAATACTAAGCAGAATGTTTGCTAGATCATATGGTAAGAATATGTTTAGTTTGGTAAGAAACTGCTAAACTGTCATCTAAATTGACTATATTCTTTTTCAATCATACCCAAAAATATATGAGAATTCTGGTTGCTCCACATCCTTACTACCTTTTGATGTTTTTAGTGTTCCAAATTTTGGCATTTCTAATAGATGTGTGGTGGTATCTCATTGGTGTTTTAGTTTGTATTTTGCTGAAGACATATGATATCATGTTATACACTCCTCTTTTATATGCTTTGCTTATTCATTATCTATATATCTTTTAAAAAGTCTTTAGCCTATTTTATAATCAGATTCTTTGTTTACTACTGTTAATTTTTAAGAATTTCTTAAATATATTTTGGAAAATATCCATTATCAGATGTTTGTATTAAAAATAGTTTCTATCAGACTGTGGTTGGTCTTTTTATTATCTTGATATTATCTTTCATGGAGTAGAAACTTTCAGTTTTAATGAAATCAAGATATTAATTATTTCTAACATAATTGTATTTTTGATATTATATCTAATAAGACTTCGCCATACACAAGGTCATCTAGGTTTTCTCCTATGTTATCTTCTAGTAATTTTGTAGTTTTGCATTTTATTTTTAGGCCCAGTGACTCATCTGGCATTGATTTTTTTTTTTTTTTAAGAATTTGGGATTCACATTTAGATTCTTTTTTGTGGGGGGAAGGGGTGAGGGTAGGTATCTGGAAGTCTGGTTGTTACAGCACCATTTGTTGAAGAGACTATCTTCGCTCCATTGTATTACCTTTGCGTCTTGTCAAAGATCAGTTGCTGATATTTCTGTGGGTCTGCTTCCGGGATCTTGATTCTGTTACACCGATCTATGCATCTGTCTTTCCACCTGTGCCGTACTATCTTCATTACTGTAGTTGTGCCGGAAGTTTTGAATTTGGTAGCATCAGTCTAGCAGCATTGTTTTTTTCTTCATTGTTAAATTGCCTATCCTAGTCTTTTACCTCACCATATAACCATAGAAGCAGTTTGTTGATATCCATGAAATAAATTGCTGATATTTTGATTGGGATTGCATTGAATCTGTAGGTCAACTTGAAAGAACTGACATATTGACAATGCTGAGAAAGAGTTAACTTTTTGTCCAGAACGTAAGAGAAAAAATTTGATTATAAGGTGATGTTGGAATAGGAATATGAAAAACTAAAGGCAGGTTTTAAAAATTAGTCGTGCTATGGAATGTCATAGGACTCAGAGTGGTTGTAACCCAGTGAACAATGGTGAGAGAAACAGAAGCTAAAGTTGGAGAAGTAATGAAGGTTCATACACTTTGGACTAAAAGAATATTTACTTTGAAAAAAAAATGAGGTGCCACTGGAGAGTCTGATCACAGAGGTAGCATTATTTGTTTGACATTTTAAAGTTTCATTCTTGTTTCTGTGTTACAAATAGATTGGTGGAAATAGAAAGAAGAACGCAGAGGAAGGAGGTAAATTAGAAAGCTATTGTAATTCAAGCAAGGGGTGATGGTGCTTGGCTAAAGCTGAGAGAAGAGGAATAGGTGAACATGCCTCAGCCCCAGGAGATATTTCAAAGTAGTATCAACAATAGACAGATTGAATATGAGAGGTAAGAGAAAAATGAATCTTGCTTACTCTGAGTTGCTTGTCCTGAATAACTGAAAACGTGAAGTATCTCTTTTCAGAGCTAAGTGAGAATGTGGAGAAGCATGTTTTGAGGTTAAAATAAAAAAAAGATGAAGACAATCAATAAACACATGGACATCAAGGCAGGGAAGGGAGGATGAGATGAACTGGGAGATTGGGACTGACATATTTACAATGCTATGTATAAAATAGATAACCAATGAGAAACTACCGTATAGCTCAGAGACTACTCAGTGCTCTCTGGTGACTTGATGTGAAATAAAAAAAAGGCTATATATTGACTCACTTTGCTGTACAGCAGAAACTAGCACAACACCATTAACCAATGATACTCTCAATAATTTTTTTAAAAGTCATTATAAATGAATATATTTATAATGTATATAATATGCATATATATAATGCATATTGTATATATATATGACATTTATCATGTTTGAGTGTAAGACATCAAAATAGAGATGTCAAGTAGGCAGGGTACAAACATATCTGAAGTTTAAGGGGCAGGTAAATAAAATTTTTGAGTCTTGGTGTGTGAGTCATTGGTGCAAAGAGGATATTTACAGCCAAAGACTCCAAAGGTATAAATGAGGAGACAGAAGAGAACATCTGGTGTCTGAGTCCTGAGATGTCAAAGTGATGAAGCAAAGTCAGCAAAGAATATTGACAAGAGACAGCCAGTGCGGTAGGGAAATTAGCAGTAGTTTTCCAAAAGTCATGATAAGCACATCTTGATTTATCAATATTCATCAACAACTGCCAGGTGGAGTTGTCAGTTGTATAGAAGAAGCTCTGAGACTTATGGGCAGGGAGTAAGAATAAGGAGAGAACGGAGAGCAAGTAAGAACATTGAACTACGAAAATTTTTTTCTGCATTGCAGCTGGGGTACAGCTCAACATTTTCCGGCACTCATATCTGTTTTGCTCTTCACATCTAAAAAAGACAATTTTACTTTCTGTTATTTATAATGCTGAAATTTGAAGACCTCATTTAGAAGTATTGTTAACTAAACTCTATCACAAGCTATTCTGATGTCCATGTGTTATAACTTTGAGAATTAGCATTATTTTGATTCTAATTTCCTATCTGATTTGAATGAAAAGACATGAAAATTGGCATTGACTTCTTTGATGAATTACCTAAGAATGAACTGAAGGTTATGTGCAAGTCTAAACAATGAGCTCTTCCTATCTTACACTCCTCATTTGAACACTGATTCTTCAAGAATACAGTAAAATGATGATAAAAATAATGAAACATGCAGTTGCACAGAATGGCTGATTTAAGCTATAGAACACATATTTGTAGTGCTATACTCTAGTCAAACAACAAATGTACATGATTTTTGAAAAAAACCATGAACCCAAATATTTAAAATCATCTGAACTTATAGTAGATACGTTTAAGTAGGTATCTAAAGCATTATATTTACATCTTACTGTGAGGCATGACATTGGCTTTTAAAATATTGTTGTTCTTCTAATATGAAAAAATAGTGTAGAATTGGCATGGGGATTAGAAATTTAGAATAAAACTTAAATAAGCAACAAGTTTATACTGTAATCAATCCTGAATAATTCACTAACTTATTTCAAGAAGAATTGAGCAAAATCAGATATCATGAGTCACAATTTTGCAAGTACCTGAAGGTATGACTCTATGTATATCTGTATGAGTAAAACATTTGATGTCTTAAATATACAGCAGTATATAAATAGATTAATGAATTAAAAATTGAAATTCTAGGTACATCACAAGTCTTGCAATTACAAACAGACTAAAAGCATGTTAAATATCTCCTTTAAAAATGTACAAATGTATGTCAATGTATACATTAAGGCATGGTATTCCAAGAGGCTTTGAGTTTGGGGAGTGCTGTGCTTCTTTTCAAGTGCACACATATATTTTCCTGATATTATCTGAGTGAACTCTTCTCATCAAGTGCCCTAAATTTGTAGCTTTCTATCTCAACAATAAACTGTCTGATTCACCAGAGTGAGCTAATTATATTCAGTACAGATCAGTTTGCCAGTTCAAGAATGTAATAGAAATTGAACCGTATGACTCTTTGCTTTACTAGCTCCATTCACAGAGCTATTGTTGCAGGTAAGAGCATTTACTTACCACAATTTGTGTATTCATTTCAGTAAATGGATTGTTTGAAACGGTGGTCTATTAGAAATAATCTTGCCTGGAGAATCTCCATGGACAGAGAAGCCTGGTGGACTACAGTCCATAGGGTCACAAAGAGTCAGACGCAACTGAAGTGACGGAGCATGCATGCACACGTTTTTATTCCTCTTGGATTAGAATACATAAAAGTGGAATGTCTTGCTCAATTTATAAGTTCATGTTTAAAGTTTAAAAAAAAAAAAGCAAAGCTTTCAAAACTTTTTACAAAAGTTTTACAATTTCAGTTTTATCATTTTACATTCCTGTCAGCCATATATATTCTTGTTAGTTCCATTTCTTAACCAGGACTGTATGTTCATCAGTGTTTTATTTAAATAGCTTTACCAAGATGTAATACATACTCTATAAAATTCACCTACTTAAAGTGGTCAGTTTCTTTGTTTTGGGTATTCTGTGGAGTTGCATGTAATCAGGAGAACTCCATTTTGGATGCTCAACCTGAACGCAACTTTTTTTGCCCTTCATCTTCCTCTTTGGCCTCACATTTGGACCAGGCAATAAGACAGCCCTGTACATTCCCTCCCTGGCACTGGTTCAAAGCTCTAACCACACAGACCCTGGCCCACGTCCCAATCAGAGTAAAAGCCAAAGTCACTTGTCTCTCTTCACTTCTTTCACACGGACTGGCTTGTGCCAGTAGTCATGTTTGAATGTGAGAGTTGGACCATAAAGAAGGCTGAGTATGCAAGAATTCATGCTTTTTAGCTGTGGTGTTGGAGAAGACACTTGAGCATGCCTTAGACTGCAAGAAAATCCAAGTCCATCCTAAAGAAATCAATCCTAAATATTCATTGGAAGGACTGATGCTGAAGCTCCAATATTTCACCTGATGCAAATAATTGACTCATTGGAAAAGACTCTGATGTTGTGAAAGATTGAAGGTAGGAGGAGAAGGGGATGACAAAGGATAAGATGGTTGGATGGCATCACTGACTCAATGGATATGAGTTCGAGCAAGCTGCAGGAGTTGGTGATGGACAGGGAAGCTTGAAGTGCTGCAGTTCATGGGATCGCAGAGAGTTCGACATGACTGAGTGACTGAACTGATATATATATATATATATATATATGCTGCTGCTAACTCGCTTCAGTCGTGTCCGACTCTGTGTGACCCCATAGATGGTAGCCCACCAGGCTCCCCCGTCCCTGGGATTCTCCAGGCAAAAACACTGGAGTGGTTGCCATTTCCTTCCCCAATGCATGAAAGTGAAAAGTGAAAGTGAAGTCGCTCAGTCGTGTCCTACTCTTAGCGACCCCATGAACTGCAGCCTTCCAGGCTCCTCCATCCATGGGATTTTCCAGGCAAGAATACTGGAGTAGGGTGCCATTGCCTTCTCTGATATATATATATATATATATATACACACACACACACACACACACACACACACACACACACACACACACGCATACAATGGAATATCATGCAGTCAGAAGAAAAAAAAAATTCTGCCGTATACAACGATATGGACATTTAGGTTGCTCCCACGTTCTGGCTATTGTAAACAGTGCTGCAATGAGCACTGTGCTGCATGTTTCTTTTCAAATTCTAGGTTTTCTCCAGAGGACAGGCCTATGAATGTAATTGTTGGGTCTTATAATAGCTCTACTTTTAGTCTTTAAGGAACTTTCATACTGTTCTCTATAGTGTCTGTAACAATTTTTATTCCCACTAACAGAGAAAGTGGATTCCCTTTCTCCACAACCTCTCCAAGATTAGGTTTGTAGATATTTTTAATTATGGCCCTTCTGACTCATGTGAGGTGATAACTCATTGTAGTTTTGATTTGTGTTTTTTTAATAATTAGTGATGTTGAACATATTTTCATATGATTGTTGGCCATCTCTGTGTCATTTTTGGAGAAATGTCTATTTATTCATTCTGCTAATTTTTTTATATGATTCTTTGCTTTTATTGAGCTGCATGAATTGTTTGTATATTTTGGAGATTCAGTTCAGTTCAGTTCAGCCGCTCAGTCGTGTCTGACTTTTTGTGACCCCATGAATCTCAGTACACCAGGCCTCCCTGTCCATCACCAACTCCTGGAGTTCACTCAGACTCAGGGCCATTGAGTCAGTGATGCCATACAGCCATCTCATCCTCTGTTGTTCCCTTCTCCTCCTGCCCTCAATCCCTTCCAGCATCAGAGTCTTTTCCAATAAGCCAACTCTTCGCATGAGGTGGCCAAAGTACTGGAGTTTCAGCTTCAGCATCATTCCTTCCAAAGTAATCCCAGGGCTGATCGCCTCCAGAATGGACTGGTTGGATTTCCTTGCAGTCCAAGGGGACTCTCAAGAGTCTTCTCCAACACCACAGTTCAAAAGCATCAATTCTTCGGCACTCAGCATTCTTCACAGTTCAACTCTCACATCCATACACGACTACTGGAAAAACCATAGCCTTGACTAGATGGACCTTAGTCGGCAAAGTAATGTCTCTGCTTTTGAATATGCTGTCTAGCTTGGTCATAACTTTTATTCCAAGGAGTAAGTGTCTTTTAATTTCATGGCTGCAATCACCATCTGCAGTGGTTTTGGAGCCCCCAAAAATAAAGTCTGACACTGTTTCCACTGTTTCCCCATCTATTTCCCATGAAGTGATGGGACTGGATGCTATTATCCTTGTTTTCTGAATGTTGAGCTTTAAGCCAACTTTTTCACTCTCCTCTTTCACTTTCATCAAGAGGCTTTTTAGAGATTTTTTGAAGATTAATCCCTTATTAGTTGCTTTGTTGGTAAATATTTTCTCCCAGTCTAAGAGCTGTCTTTTCATCTTGTTTTTGCTTTCCTTTGCTCTGCAAAAGTGTTTAAGTGTAACTTTGTACCAATTGTTAATTTTTCACTATTTAATCAGTGTATGAAAAANCACACACACGCATACAATGGAATATCATGCAGTCAGAAGAAAAAAAAAATTCTGCCGTATACAACGATATGGACATTTAGGTTGCTCCCACGTTCTGGCTATTGTAAACAGTGCTGCAATGAGCACTGTGCTGCATGTTTCTTTTCAAATTCTAGGTTTTCTCCAGAGGACAGGCCTATGAATGTAATTGTTGGGTCTTATAATAGCTCTACTTTTAGTCTTTAAGGAACTTTCATACTGTTCTCTATAGTGTCTGTAACAATTTTTATTCCCACTAACAGAGAAAGTGGATTCCCTTTCTCCACAACCTCTCCAAGATTAGGTTTGTAGATATTTTTAATTATGGCCCTTCTGACTCATGTGAGGTGATAACTCATTGTAGTTTTGATTTGTGTTTTTTTAATAATTAGTGATGTTGAACATATTTTCATATGATTGTTGGCCATCTCTGTGTCATTTTTGGAGAAATGTCTATTTATTCATTCTGCTAATTTTTTTATATGATTCTTTGCTTTTATTGAGCTGCATGAATTGTTTGTATATTTTGGAGATTCAGTTCAGTTCAGTTCAGCCGCTCAGTCGTGTCTGACTTTTTGTGACCCCATGAATCTCAGTACACCAGGCCTCCCTGTCCATCACCAACTCCTGGAGTTCACTCAGACTCAGGGCCATTGAGTCAGTGATGCCATACAGCCATCTCATCCTCTGTTGTTCCCTTCTCCTCCTGCCCTCAATCCCTTCCAGCATCAGAGTCTTTTCCAATAAGCCAACTCTTCGCATGAGGTGGCCAAAGTACTGGAGTTTCAGCTTCAGCATCATTCCTTCCAAAGTAATCCCAGGGCTGATCGCCTCCAGAATGGACTGGTTGGATTTCCTTGCAGTCCAAGGGGACTCTCAAGAGTCTTCTCCAACACCACAGTTCAAAAGCATCAATTCTTCGGCACTCAGCATTCTTCACAGTTCAACTCTCACATCCATACACGACTACTGGAAAAACCATAGCCTTGACTAGATGGACCTTAGTCGGCAAAGTAATGTCTCTGCTTTTGAATATGCTGTCTAGCTTGGTCATAACTTTTATTCCAAGGAGTAAGTGTCTTTTAATTTCATGGCTGCAATCACCATCTGCAGTGGTTTTGGAGCCCCCAAAAATAAAGTCTGACACTGTTTCCACTGTTTCCCCATCTATTTCCCATGAAGTGATGGGACTGGATGCTATTATCCTTGTTTTCTGAATGTTGAGCTTTAAGCCAACTTTTTCACTCTCCTCTTTCACTTTCATCAAGAGGCTTTTTAGAGATTTTTTGAAGATTAATCCCTTATTAGTTGCTTTGTTGGTAAATATTTTCTCCCAGTCTAAGAGCTGTCTTTTCATCTTGTTTTTGATTTCCTTTGCTCTGCAAAAGTGTTTAAGTGTAACTTTGTACCAATTGTTAATTTTTCACTATTTAATCAGTGTATGAAAAAAGGTCTTGCTGTGATTTATGCTAAGGAATTTTTTGCCTATGTTTTCCTTTAAGTTTTATAGTATCATAGTATCCAGCAATTCATTTAGATCTTTATTCCATTTTTAGCTTATTTTTGTATATGGTATTAGGTAGTAGTCTAATTTCATTCTCTTACATGTAGCTGTTTAGTTTTCCTAGTACATATTGAGGAGACTTGTCTTCTCTCTATTGTATATTCTTGCTACTTTTGTCATGGATTAGGTGACTAATCGTCCATGCAAAAATGGATAAATTTATAATGTAGGTGAATAAATGTCCACAGAGAAATGACTAAAGTAGAATTTGAATGCAGTGGAATATTACTCAGTCACAAACAATCAATGAAAATAGTACCATTTCTAAAGCCATGGATAGACCTAAATATTGTCATACAGAGTAAAGTTAGTCAAAAGACAAATATACTTGTCACTTATGTGTGGACTCTAGAAAAATGGTAAGCATTAACTTATTTGCAAAGCAGAAATAGAGTCACAGACTTAGAGAACAAATTTATGGTTACCAAGGGGGAAAATGGGAGAGGATTATCTGGAAGATTGGGATTGACATGTATATGTTGTTATTATTTAGTAACTAAATAGTCTGACTCTTTTGCAATTCCATGGACTGTAACTCACCAGCCTCCTATGTTCAAGGGATTTCCCAGGGAAGAATATTAGAGTGGGCTGCCATTTCCTTCTCCAAGGGATCTTCAAAACCCAGTGATCAAATACAGGTCTTCTGCATTGCAGGATGATTTTTTACCATCTGAGCCACAGGAGAAACCTTAGAATATTTCAATAAAGTTACAAATATCCTTGGATTTCCAATGAGAAGAATTCATAAACTTGGATAAACAAAGCTTCCAGAATATTAGTCTCATTGTTTAACTTAGGTGTTTTATATTCTATATAAATGCTAGACACAATACAGAAAGAAAATACTTTCTGTCTTATATTGCAAACATTCAGAAATCAATGTAGTACTTATATATGAGTATCTCCTGGCATTTATCATATTATTATAATGGAAAATAAAATTAATGTAAGCCTCCATGGGATTGCAAGCTTGTTAAAATATCAAAGTATTTACAAAGGTGAAAGCCATTTGAAATTAAGTGTATCATTTTCTATTTTTAGTTATGGTTAGACATTAAAATTTTTATGCTGTCTAATGTACTTAATTTTATTCCAGGGAATGCCTTAGAATCTGAGTAAATTTTTATTTAACAATCTGATTTATAAATGAGCATTGAGTTTTAACCTACAAAAATGTTAATTGTTAGATTTAGTACGTTTATTACACTACTTTAGTGATTTTTTAATAAAAATATTATGATAAATGATAGTCAGGGGATATTGTTTATTGATCATATGATAAGAGACATTGACAAGATTGATTTTAAAATATTCATTGAAGATTAATATCACCACATCTGACTTTAAATTCAACTTTTGTTTCAATTATTTTTCCACAATGAATGATATTTGTTTACATAAAAGCAGTGACTATATATTTTAGATTAAAATTATGTATGTATATATGTATATGTATATAGCCATGCTTATTTTACCTAAGCACATTCAATTTATAACAAAAGCAATTTTTTCTTTCACTTTTGTCATGATGAAGTTATGAATAAAATCTGATGGATACCACACAATACACTTCCCTACAGAGGGTACCAAATACTCTTTGATCAAGTGAGAAATGATCAAAGTCTAAGCTTCTTTTAGAAAGCCATGAAAATATAATATTCAAGTGCTTTCTATATATTTCTCTTTGAGTTGGCCTTTTGATGATCCATTTTACTAAAAAGGAAGAAAACTCTTCTAACATAAAGCTATGGAAACATCATATGGGTGCTATTTCATTACAGATGGATTTATCCTGACACTGAAAAATCAGCATTTTGAAGTGCAAGCCATTGGTGATCTAAGGCATGTGTTCCCTTCAGATGTCACAGTTGCTCATTTATGTCAGTTAAAGATTTCATTTTTTATAGAGTAATTTTATTACTATTTAGATGCATGTTTGATTGGAGAGAATCTTTAATTTATCACAGGTAAACTAGTCAAAAAGATCATTTATTCCCACAAGGAAGGACAAAATATCATATCTAAGTGCAGATCACTATCAGCAGCTCTCTATCAAGTCACAAAATTGTCAAAAGCAAAAGAATTATCTGAAATTGTTTCTGCTAATGTTATACCACATTTTTATGTCATCAGCAAACCAAATCCTGTTAATAGATAGCATTCATTAATGTACTGTTGCAAAGCCTGCCCACATTGGATTTATAAAATCTTTGATGCAATTCAGCTTTTTTTCTTACTATCGAAATATTATCTTGTCATGTCCCTAAAAGACAAATATGTATCTTTAATCTTATAGAATATATTACAGTGTAAGAAATATTTCTCACAAGTAAAACAGAGACAGGGGAGCTATTTGTAACATCTTAAGAGACAGTGCTAAAATAAAGTTGCTCCTGATGCTACAATTGACTTATGCTCTCCTAATGAAAGATGATGGAGAAGGTAATGGCAACCCACTCCAGTACTCTTGCCTGCAAAACCCCATGGACAGAGGAGCCTGATATGCTGCAGTCCATGGGGTCACTAAGAGTCGGACACGACGGAGCGACTTCACTTTCATTTTTCACTTTCATGCATTGGAGAAGGAAATGGCAACCCACTCCAGGGTTCTTGCCTGGAAAAATGTCAGTGATGGGGGAGCCTAGTGGGCTTCCGTCTATGGGGTTGCACAGAGTCAGACACGACTGAAGCAACTTAGCAATGAAAGATGATGCTGTTAAAGTGCTGCACTGCCGCACTCAATATGCCAGCAAATTTGGAAAATTCAGCAGTGGCCACAGGACAGGAAAAGGTGTTTTTATTCCAATCCCAAAGAAAGGTAAAGTGAAAGAACATTCAAACTATCACACAATTGCACTCATTTCACACACTAGCAAAGAAATGCTCAAAATTCTCCAAGCAAGGCTTCAGCGGTATATAAACTGAGAACTTCCAGATGTTCAAGCTAAAATTTAAAGATAGAGAAACCAGATTACTATTTAGATGCATGTTTGATTGGAGAGAATCTTAAATTTAATTTATCACAGGTAAACTAGTCAGAAAGATCGTTTATTCCCACAAGGAAAGATAAAATATCATATCTAAGTGCAGATCACTATCAGCAGCTCTCTATCAAGTCACAAAATTGTCAATTGCTGACATTTGTTGGATCATAGAAAAAGCAAGAGAATTCCAGAGAAACATCTACTTCTGCTTCATTGGGTATGCTAACGCCTTTGACTGTGCGGATAACAACAAACTGTGGAAAGTTTTTCAAGACATGGGAATACCAGACCACTTTACCTGCCTTCTGAGAAAGCTGTATGCAGGTAAAGAAGAAATAGTTAGAACTGGACATGAAATAAGGGACTGGCTCCAAACTGGGAAAGGGAGCACTTCAAGGTATGTTGTCACCATGCTTATTTAACTTACATGCAGAGCAGATAATGTAAAATGCAGGGCTGAATGAAGCATAAGTTGGAATTAAGATTGCAGGGAGAAATACAAATAACTTCAGATATACAGATGAAACCACCCTTATGGCAGAAAGGAAAGAGGAATTAAAGGACCTCTTGATGAAAGTGAAACAGGAGAGTAAAAAAGCTGGCTTAAAACTCAATATTCAAAAAACTAAGTTCATGGCATCTTGTCCCATCACTTCATGCCAAAAAGATGGGTAAACAATGGAAATAGTGACACACTTTATTTTCTTGGGTTCCAAAATCATTGCAGATAGTAACTGCAGCCATAAAACTTAAAAGGTGCTTGCGCCTTGGAAGAAAAACTATGACCAACCTAGATAGCATATTAAAAAGCGGAGATATTACTTTGCCAACAAAAGCCCATCTAGTCAAAGCTATGTTTTTTCCAGTACTCATATATGGATGTGAGAGTTGGGCTATAAAGAAAGCTGAGTGTTGAAGAATTGATCCTTTTGAATTGTGGTGCTGGAGAAAACTCTTGAGAGTCCCTTGGACAGAAAGATCAAACCAGTCAATCTTAAAGGGAATCAATGCTGAATATTCATTGGAAGGACTGATGCTGAAGTTGAAGCTCCAGTACTTTGGTCACCTGATGCAAAGAACTGAAGAACTGAGAACTTTTCATTGGAAAAGACCCTGATGCTGGGAAAGATTGAATGCAGGAGGAGAAGGGAACAACCAAGGATAAGATGGCTGTATGGCAAACTCGATGTAGATTGAACAAGCTCCGGGAGTTGGTGATGGACAGGAAAGACTGGCATGCTGCAGTCCATGGGGCTACAAAGAGTGGGACATGATTGAGAAACTGAACTGAACTGAATGACAGAAACAATGTATGTGGCTTTATCATTTATTATGGGGGGGTGAGAAAATCACATATCTCATCTATCCAGTTTATTAGAATAAATAGGGAAAATATTAACCATCTGTGAGTTGATGGAATTCTATGAAATGATACCTTATTTCTGACTTTCCACTTACCACTCTCTTCTTTTTATGTGCCCAAGCACACAATGTAGTATTCATTATACACTTCAACACTAATAACACTAGCTTCCACTTACAAAGCAGTTCATCTGTGCCAGCACAGTGGAGTGGATGTACTTGTGTATGTTTTCGAGGACCCAAGGGCAAGTGCAGAATTTCATAATTTCTCTCCTGAAAACACTTGGATATTATCAACCTTATTCTTGTTATCAGTGAACTCCTAATTCTATTCTTCAAAGACTCCATTCCATGGAAGAGTCATCAGGACACTGAGAGGCTTTGTGAAATATGCAGAAATCCAACCAGCCTGGATAGCACGCTGTCTGTTTTTACTTTTCACAAAGCAAAATTATATTTAACTCTTTTGTATATAATTATGACTCAAATTTAATTTTCAAACTGTTTTATTGTGAACAGTCTTAAATTTATTGAGGAAATATGTGACAATAGTGCAAAGATTTTCCATTTGCATCAGACCCAGTTTTCCCTGTCTTCCCTGGTGTCTCAAAGGGTAAAAATATACCTGCAATGTGGGAGATCTAGGTTCAGTCCCTTGGTTGGGAAAATCCCCTGAAGAAGGAGAATCAAGGGAATCTTATCCATGAGATCACAGAGTTGGACATGATAGCATATTCAAAAGCAGAGACATTACTTTGCTGACTAAGGTCCGTCTAGTCAAGGCTATGGCTTTTCCTTTGGTCATGTATGGATGTGAGAGTTGGACTGAAGAAGGCTGAGCACTGAAGAATTGATGCTTTTGAACTGTGGTGTTGAGACTCTTGAGAGTCCCTTAGACTGCAAGGAGATCCAATCAGTCCATTCTGAAGGAGATCGCCCTGGGATTTCTTTGGAAGGAACGATGCTGAAGCTGAAACTCCAGTACTTTGGCCACCTCATGCGAAGAGTTGACTCATTGGAAAAGACCCTGATTCTGGGAGGGATTGGGGGCAGGAGGAGAAGGGGACAACTGAGGATGAGATGGCTGGATGGCATCACTGACTCGATGGGCGTGAGTCTGAGTGAACTCCAGGAGTTGGTGATGGACAGGGAGGCCTGGCATGCTGTGATTCATGGGGTCGCAAAGAGTTGGACAGGACTGAGCAACTTGAACTGAACTGAACTGAACAACTAATACATACATACATACATACAGTTTTTCTCAGTGTTTACAAGATGGTAAGTTTGTCATAACTAATAAACCAATCTTCATACGTTCTTATTCATTAGAGTCATACATACAAACAGATATATGTTTTCTTGGTTTTTGCTTAGTATTCTTTCTCTGTTTCAGGCTGATATCCAGGATTCCATATTAGAATGAATATTCATGAATCCTTAGGTAACTTTTTGTTTTGACAGAGTCTCAGTGTTTCCTTAGTTTTGATGACCTGACAATTTAGGGAAATATTGACCGCTGTCTAGAATGTCCTCAATTAGGTCTATCTGACTGGGCTTCCTAATAGGCGCTTATGGTGGAGAATCCGCCTGCCAGTGCAGGAGACTCAAGAGAGGCAGCTTCAATCCCTGGGTCAGATGATACCATGGAGAGGGCATGGTAATCCACTCCAATATTCTTGCCTAGAGAATCCCATGGACAGAGGAGCAAGGCAGGCTACAGTCCATGGGGTCACAAAGAGTTGGACATGACTGAAGCTACTGAGCAGGCACACATTCACAATTAGGATGAAGTTATGTGCTTCTTGGACAGAAGATCAAATAAGTAAAATGCTGTGTTCGTAACATCATGTTCAGTTCAGTTGCTCAGTCCTGTCCGACTCTTTGCGACCCCATGAATAGCAGCACGCCTGGCCTCCCTGTCCATCACCGACTCCTGGAGTTCACTCAAACTCACATCCATCGAGTCAGTGATGCCATCCAGCCATCTCATCCTCAGTCGTCCCCTTCTCCTCCTGCCCCCAATCCCTCTCAGCATCAGAGTCTTTTCCAATGAGTCAACTCTTCACATGAGGTGGCCAAAGTACTGGAGTTTCAGCTTTAGCATCATTCCTTCCAAAGAAATCCCAGGGCCGATCTCCTTCAGGATGGACTGGTTGGATCTCCTTGCAGTCCAAGGGACTCTCAAGAGTCTTCTCCAACACCACAGTTCAAAAGCATCAATTCTTCGGCACTCAGCTTTCTTCACAGTCCAACTCTCACATCCATACATGACTACTGGAAAAACCATAGCCTTGACTAGACAGACTTTTGTTGGCAAAGTAATGTCTCTGCTTTTCAATATGCTATCTAGGTTGGTCATAATTTTTCTTCCAAGGAGTAAGCATCTTTAATTTCATGGCTGCAGTTACCATCTGCAGTGATTTTGGAGCCCCAAAAATAAAGTCTGACACTGTTTCCACTGTTTCCTCATCTATTTCCCAGGAAGTGATGGGACCAGATGCCATAATCTTCATTTTCTGAATGTTGTGCTTTAAGCCAACTTTTTCACTCTCCTCTTTCACTTTCATCAAGAGGCTTTTTAGTTCTTCTTCACTTTCTGCCATAAGGGTGGTGTCATCTGCATATCTGAGGTTATTGATGTTTCTCCCGGCAATTATGTTAAGAGTAGATATTACCAACATCTTGTCAATATTGATGTTAAACTTGATCACCTGGCCCGAGTTGTGTTTCTTGTGTATATTCATTGTAAAGTAACTTTTTTTCTCCTTTTCACATTTTATTTTTTTTGGAGTAGTCATTATAAGTAGCCCCCATTTAAGGAGGGCTCTGTCTTTTTGAGAAAAGAGTACCTACATTAATTATTTGAAATTCTGTGTGGGTTATCTATCTATTCTCTTCTATTTATTCAATTACTTTATATGATTTTCTATTTAAATGTAATTGACACACAACATTATAATTGCTTTGGGTGTACTTAACAATATTTTATATTTGCATATGCTACAAATACATAAATCAACTATTTATATAGGTAAGGACTCATGGATATATATTTATACTTTGGGTTATAAGCCAACAGTACTTTAAATTTTTGTTCAAATTTTTCCATCTTTGGCCACTGAGAGCTGTTTCAGTTGGCTCCTTTATCTTTTTGACATGTGTCATCCAGGAGCTCTTGGTTCTTTGCATTTCAGAATAGTATTATAAACCCCATATATCAGTGTTGAATGTGTTTTTTGCTACTGGGAGTCTATATTCAAATTTAATAGAAGAAACTCATTACCGATGATTCAAAAGTTAAAGTATTTCTCTATGTGAACTTGCTCTGTTTACTCTCTCTCTCCTTTCCATTTCTCTCTCTGAGTCAAATATCTGGTTTTATAATGTCTGTTCCCCGTGCACCACAACTTCTGGATCAAAACATGATCTATGCTCTACGTCTAGAATTTTTTTCCAATCTCTTTTTTTTTTTTGGCCTAAGAAAGTCAAGTTCTTTCCCTTCAGGGGTATGTTTTCTCCTAGAAGTCATCTAATATTATGAAAGCAAGTATTTATCTATACAAATATTATACTAATATATTATCTAAACTACTTCAGTTCAGTTCAGTTCAGTCGCTCAGTCACGTCCGACTTTCTGCGACCCCATGAATCGCAGCACGCCGAGCCTCCCTGTCCATCACCAACTTCCAGAGTTCACTCAGACTCAGNTTCAGGGGTATGTTTTCTCCTAGAAGTCATCTAATATTATGAAAGCAAGTATTTATCTATACAAATATTATACTAATATATTATCTAAACTACTTCAGTTCAGTTCAGTTCAGTCGCTCAGTCACGTCCGACTTTCTGCGACCCCATGAATCGCAGCACGCCGAGCCTCCCTGTCCATCACCAACTTCCAGAGTTCACTCAGACTCAGGCCCATCGAGTCAGTGATGCCATCCAGCCATCTCATCTTCTGTCGTCCCCTTCTCCTCCTGCCCCCAATCCGTCCCAGCATCAGAGTCTTTTCCAGTGAGTCAACTCTGCATGAGGTGGCCAATCTTAGAGATACTAATTTATCTATTTTACATAGAACTAGAAAAATGGTTTAAAAGAAACTAAGGCAAGCTTATCTGATTTAAAAATGCTTCCAATAGCTAAGAGAGCAGAAATAATATCTATTTTTCTATAAATATCAGGAAAAGCACTAAAATGATGGCACTGAAGTTTAGATTTTTTCTTAAAAGGAAATTTGGGAAGGGAGAAGGCCCCCAATCTATTTATTGATAAAAAATGTTAAACTTTTCAATTTCTTATACAGTCACTGTTTTTTCTTTCTTTTAAAACTAATATTCTAATAACTTGTACTCTCCTCTTCACTTTTTACTTATTGGTATAACTTAAATTTATTTTACTTTGTTCCTAAAAAACACTAGGTTCCCTACACTGCAATCATTGAACTGAAAAGGATGATACATCTCAAATTCAGTTCACAAGAGCTTTAAATCTTATTATTAAGCTGCAATCTTCAGTGTTCCCAAACTATTCTTCATCTCTTCCTTCATATTCTTGGTTAAAAGAAGTCTTACAACCTGGCAAATCAAAGAATTCTCTAGTAATTTGATGGCCACAATAAGCCAGTTATTGCATACAGACAGTTTTCCCCTAGTTTCTTAAGAGTCTAATAGCTAGAAGGTGTTGTCCGTACCTTGCCCCCTTCTTTCACATTTGAGCAGTAAGAACAACTGCTACCTATCACAGTAGCTTAAAAATATATGCCATTATTGTTCTCAGGTCTATGGGTGACTGAGATAGTTCTGCTGATGTAGACTAGATTCATTTGAACCAGGATGTCCTTGTTCATAAGTCTATGAGGAACTCTTTGTCTGACCAGAAACCAGCTCTTTTAGGCTGGCTTCTTTTATATAGCAGACAATTACTTGTCACTCAGCTGGCACAACAGATAGATTGTTTATCCCTTCATCCAGAAAGCTAATCCAGCCTTGTTCATGTGATGGTCACAATGTTTCCGCAAAGAAAGTGAAAGTGTGCAAGTTCTCTAGTGGCTTAGACTCAGAAATAGCACAGTGCTATTTCTGTCTCATTAAAGACAATGCAGACTAAAGTGATTAGGAAATAAGCCTTACATTTCAATAGAGAGAGCCACAACATGACACTGTGGATGCATGACTTCAGGTGAGGGAATAAATAAAGAGAATTCTTACAGTCAGTCTACCACACTATCCAAACAGGGAATGAAAAAAAGTCTAATATCAGCATACACCAGTATTTAAATGTAAAAGAAAGGTATGTATGTATGTGAAAATTGCTCCATCATGTCCGACTCTTTGTGAACCCATGGACTATAACTGACCAGGCTCCTCTGTCCATGGAATTCTCCAGGCCAGTATACTGGAGCAGGTAGCCATTTCCTTCTCCAGGGAATCTTTTGTAGCCAGGGACTGAACCCAGATCTCCTGCATTGCAGGCAGATTCTTTACTGTCTGAGCCACCAAGAAAGCCCAGAGTAAGGTCTAGGAAATATCAAAGGAAGTTGAAAAACTGAAGCCAGTGAGATATAATAAAACAGCATAATAGCTATGCCTTCAGTGATGAGTAAGGAATGTGTTTCAAGAAGAGAGAAGTGGTCAGCCTCTCAGATGGTGCTGACAGGTCCAGTTAGAGGTGGTCTAAGAAGTAATCATTGAAACCAGCTATGTAGAAATCAACACCTGGGTAAAGCCTGATTGGAGTAAGTTTGAGAATGAGAGCTGAAGAATTAAAAACTATTGTTCAGACATAATTACTAGTATTATTAACTATTATTTTTATTCTCAAGCAGATGACACAAAATACGACTCTACGCCCAAATTCCAAGGTGTGGAGAGGGGATTTTCCCTACACATCAAGCAACTGTCCAAACCAGAGTTTCCTACAATTTAACTCATTCCTTACACTATCTATCTGGAGATAATATTAGACTCCACAGGATAAGGGTTCAGTACCCACTAGATTTTCCCTCACTCCCATTCAGATGAAAGTCACAAATCAAGGTTGTCACCTATGCTTCCAACCAATTACTACAGATCTGAGATTCAGCAATCCTTATCTTGGGCTCAATTAATTTGCTAAAGTGGTTTATAGAATTCAGAGGAACATTTTACTTACTAGATCACCAGTTTATTTTAAAGGGTTATGATTTAAGAACAGCCAGATAAAAGAGAAGCATAGAACAAGGTACAGGAAAAGGGCACTAACTTCCTTGCCCTCTCCAGGCGTAACAGTATCTCTGAATTTCCACCTACTACCCTACCTGGAATCTTTTCAAACATTGACCTTTTGGTTTTTTACAGACGCTGCTTTTCGTAAGCATAATTAACAATCTTTGGCCATTGGTATTTGAAGTCAACCTACAACCCCTCTTTCCTCCTAATAGGTGGATGGTGTGGGTGGGACTGAAAGTTTCAACACTTTAATTATAAGGTTGGCTCCACTGACAACTGCCTCCATCTTTAGGTTCTGGCCCCAAAGTTACCTTATTAACACAACAGAAGACACTTTCATAGCTCTCACTACTTAGGAAGCTCTAAGGGATTAAGGAGAGCTTTGCCAGAAATGAGAATGAAGACCAAATATGAATATTTCTCATTATAAATCACAGCATCAAATGAGTAGATCAGAATGGTGGGGTAGGGGGCTGGGCTCACCTACTCTCATGAGCACATCAAAACCACATGTGAAATGATTCACACTGAAGTCAACCTGGGAACTAGCAGGGTGACTCTTCTACCTCTAAAGCTAATAAGGGATCTGCTGGGACCCACACCTCTATCAGGAGATTCAGAAAACTAGAGGGATATTACAGGCTCAAAAATTCTCCCTGGGGAGCAAGGGGTTCAAGACACACATAAATGTGACATCTTAGCTCTGCGTCCAGCATCAGGATAATCAACTCCCTTAGGTGGTTTGAAAACCAGTGGGATGTATAAGAAGGCTGCAAGAAATTGAGGATCCATCCTTGAAGAGCATATACACAAGCTTGCTAACTTCCAGTCCCAATGCAGAGGTAACAGACTGAAAACTATCCAGGTATCTGCTTGGCTTGCCAGGAATGCCCCAGCTTGTCTCCTTCACACATTGTGCTTCTTCTCCAATCTTTTTGCTTTGGGGCTGCTCTCCACTAAGTAAGAGGCCACTCTTTCCAACTACTGTATGTACACTTGGGGTTACAAACCTGGTTCCAATCCCTGCCCCATCTCTGACAAAGTAGAGGCAGAGCCATACCAGCTCATACATCCCTGGACACATTCCAGAGGGAGCAAAGCTAGCTGCATGTGGGAGACCACCACTACTGAAGGGTGTGCCTGTATGCACACTTGAGAAGGGGAAATAGCAGCCAAGTTGTGTGACACCAAACCCAGACTCTAGCCAAGATATCCACATGGGAGAAAAAGTAAAACCAGCATAAAGTTCAGCCTGAAGCCCTTAAGCCTCAGCAATGTCCCAAACCAAACTGGAGACATCCATCGTACCTATAGGAAACCTAGCTGCCTCTGGGCTCCTACTAGAAACCATGGACATTTAGCTCACCCTTGATAGAGTGGAAATGTCACTGAGCATAGAAGCCCCAGCTGCAGCTCTGGCTCTAGCCCCTGCAACTATCAAGGTGGTGGCTAACAGTGCACTCCCAGGGAAGACATAGCTTCCTGCTCATTTCAGAACCCAGCTCCCACAAAAGCCTCTAAGCACACAGAGACTGCATAAATATACTTCCACATAAAGACATGCCTTTGAGATGAGCTATGAGCCATTGGTGAAGAAAACTGAAGACAATACAAATAAATGGAAAGCTGTCCCATGTTCTTAGATTGTAAGAATTAATGTAGTTTAAATGTCCACGCTATCCAAAGCAAGGTACATATTCAGTGCAATATCTATCAAAATACCTATGACAGTTTATTCACAGAATGAGAACAAATAATCACTGAAATAAAGCAATCAAAAAAGTATGGTACTGGCAAAGAAACAGACACACAGATCAATAGAAAATAATAGCAACCCACAAATAAATCCATGGAATTAATCTATAATGCAAGAGGAAAAATATACAATGGAAAAAAATTTGATAGCTACATGTAAAATAATGAAACTATAACATTTTCTCACAGCATATACAAATATCAACTAAAAATGAGTTTAAAGGCCTAAATGTAAGACTTAAAACCATAAAACTGCTAGAAGAAAACATAGGCAGTATATTATTTGACATGTCAGGAATTTTTTTTTTTTTTGTATCTGTCTTTTTACACAACAGCCACAAAAGTGAATGTAAACACATGGGACCTAATTAAACTTAAAAAGTTTTCCACAGTGAAGTGAACCATTAGCCAAACAAAACAGAAAATCTTCTTAAGAGAAGATATTTGCAAATGTTGTGTCTGTTAAGGAGTTAATATCTAAAATACATAAAGTTCTTGTATAGCTCAAAAAAAGAAAAAGAAACAAAACTTCACCACAAGCTAATTTATGGGCAAAAGATCCCAAAAGACATATTTTCAAAGAAGACATACCAATAGCCAACAAGTGCATTAAAAATAGTTAATATTACTAGTCATTAGAGAAATGCAAATCAAAACCCCAGTGAGATATCATCACACAATTTTTATATGGATATTGTCAAAATAACAACAAATAATGAATGTTGAAGAGTATGTGAAGGAAAATGAACTTCGTTCACTGTTGGGAGGGATTATAAATTGATGTGAGAAATATGGAAATCAGCACAGAGGTTCCTTAAAAAGTTAAAAATAGAACTACAATATAATCCAGAAATTCCATCTCTTATATATCCAAAGAAAATGAAAACACTAATCTGAAAAGTTATATGCAACTCAGTGTTCATAGCAGTATTATTTACAGTAGCCATGATATAAAAGCAACTTAAGTACCCATCAACAGGTGAACAGATAAAGTAGATGTGAAACAGATAGATGTGATGAAATATTACTCAGTCATAAAAAACAGCATGTAATCTTTCCACTTACAGTATCATGGATGGACCTGTAGGGTATTATGCTTAGTGAAATATAATACTGTAAGTTTTCACTATGTGAAATGCAAAAATAAAACAAGCAAGTGAATATAACAAAATAGAAAATACTCATAGATACAGAGAACAGACTACTGGTTTGTGAGGAGAAGGTCTATGGAAGGACAAGATATGGTTAGAGGATTAAAAGAGATAAACTACTAGGAAAAATTAAATAAGATACAATAAATAATAAATCAGAACAAGAGTGAGTCATTATTAGAAGACTATGCCAAGGAAGATGGTGTGGCTATAAACTGATAATAAGAACACTGAGTGTTAGGAAGGAGTAGGTTAATTATATGGAAATGGAAATGAAAAGAAGATAGATCACTCTTCTAGCTACCAAATGACAGGGCCACAGAGGAAGCACAGACTTCCCACATGAAACAGCTTTCACGTTGAGTAACAAGGTGAAGAAATGATTGGAAAAGATAAACAAGGTCTTATTGTTGATGGACTGTGAACTGCAGGGACAAAGAACACTTTAGTGTTTGAAAAGAAATAAGAGAGGGGGAAGATTAGAAATTGAAAAGGTATTTGGGAATGAGAATTTGAGTGAGAGTTTACCTGGGACCTTTGGGACCCTTATTTTAATTGATGTGAACTAGGATAATGGGCGTAATAGAATTAGTTCTGATAGCACATGGAATTAAATGGTAGTGAGGATGAGAAACACTGGGCTGGAAGGATCACAAGCTGGAATCAAGATTGCTGGGAGAAATATCAATCACCTCAGATATGCAGATGACACCACCCTTATGGCAGAAAGTGAAGAGGAACTAAAAAGCCTCTTGATGAAAGTGAAAGTGGAGAGTGAAAAAGTTGGCTTAAAGCTCAACATTCAGAAAATGAAGATTATGGCATCCTGTCCCATCACTTCATGGTAAATAGATGGGGAAACAGTGGAAACAGTGTCAGATTTTATTTTTGGGGGGCTCAAAAATCACTCCAGATGGTGATAGCAGCCATGAAATTAAAAGATGCTTACTCCTTGGAAGAAAAATTATGACCAACCTAGATAGCATATTGAAAAGCAGAGACATTGCTTTGCCAACAAAGGTCCATCTAGTCAAGGCTAAGGTTTTTCCCGTGGTCATGTATGGATGTGAGAGTTGGACTGTGAAGAGAGCTGAGCGCTGAAGAATTGATGGTTTTGAACTGTGGTGTTGGAGAAGACTCTTGAGAGTCCCTTGGACTGCAAGGAGATCCAACCAGTCCATTCTAAAAGAGATCAGTCCTACGTGTTCATTGGAAGGATTGATGCTAAAGGTGAAACTCCAATACTCTGGCCACCTCATGCAAAGGGTTGACTCATTGGAAAAGACTCTGATGCTGGGAGGGATTGGGGATAGGAGGAGAAAGGGACGACAGAGGATGAGATGGCCATCACCGACTCAATGGACATGAGTTTGAGTAGACTCTGGGAGTTTGTGTTGGACAGAGAGACCTGGCATGCTGTGAATCATGGGGTCGCAAAGAATCAGACAAGACTGAGAGACTGAACTGGAACTGGAAAGATTATTATTATTTTGAGAATGCTTAAGATCTGTTCTCTTAGCAAGTTTAAGTGTATTATTCAAGTATCATTAACTACAGTCACTGTACATTTTTAAAAAATCAGTTAACGGAGAGAATCATAGAAGAAAATAAAGTGTTCATAAAATATTTCACACAAAAATATTTGCATTGTAGGGCAATTTATATAAGTAGATATGCTATTGTCCAAACATTCAGTACAAATCAAGGAATCTTCTTAATTATGCATACTTTGATGGACATTCCTGATATCTTTATTTCATAAACCACATCCAAGATACACTTAAAGTTATTTCCTCCTATTCTGCAAATAATATTTCTTTCCCAAACCCAAATGTCTCCTCTTTTCAAGTTAACTCATAAAGTCTGCAAATGGACCAAAATCTTCCACCTTCATATTTCAGGACATTCAAATTTAGAGAAAAGCTTCCTAGCCTGAAGAGGAGAGGAGAGAGACAAAGGGAGAGAGACAGGAAAAGGCTGAGGGCAGGAGAAATGAGAGAGAGAGAGAGAATAATTAGAGGAGAATATATGAAATATAAACAATATTGGCACTATGTATAAAATATATAACTAATGAGAACCTGAAAAACATCTACTTCTGCTTCATTGACAATGATAAAGCCTTTGACTGTGTGAATCACAACAAACTGTGGAACGTTCTTAAAGAGAATGGAATACCAGACAATGTTACCAGCCTTCAGAGAAATCTGTATTCAGGTCAAGAACAGTTAGATCTGGAAAAACAGACTGGTTCAAAATTGGGAGAGGTGTACGTCAAGGCTGTATATTATCTCCATGCTTATTTAACTTACATTCAGAGTACATCATGAGAAATGTTGGGCTGGATGAAGTTGATCTGGATGAAGCTCAGCTGGAATCAAGATTCCTGGGAAAAATATCAATAATGTTGGATATGCAGAAAACACCACCGTTATGGTAGAAAGTGAAGAGGAACTAAAGAGCTTATTGATGAAGGTGGAAGAGGAGAGAGAAAAAGCTGGCCTTAAAATCAACACTCAAGCAACAAAGATATGGCATCCTGTCCCATCATTTCATGGCAAATAGATAGAGAAACAATGGAAACAGTGACACACTTTATTTTCTTTAGCTCCAAAATCACTTCAGATGGTGACTGCAACCATGAAACTTAAAAGATACTTGTTCCTTGAAAGAAAAGCTATGACAAACCTAGACAGTGTATTACAAAGCAGAGACATTAATTTGCCAACAAAGGTCCACCTAGTCAAAGCTATGGTTTTTCCAGTAGTCATGTATGGATGTGAGATGTAGACCATGAAGAAGGCTGAATGCTGATGAATTGATACTTTTGAACTGTGGTTTTGTAGAAGACTCTTGAGAGTACCATGGGCTGCAAGATTAAACCAGTCAGTCCTAAAGGGAATCAGTCTTGAATATTCATTAAAAGGAGTGATGCTGAAGCTGAATGAAGCTCCAGTACTTCAGCCATCTGATGCAAAGAGCTGACTCATTAGAAAAGACCCTGATGCTGGGAAAGACTGAAGGCAGGAGGAGAAGGGGACAATAGAGGTTGATATGTTTGGATGGCATCACCAACTCAATGGATATGAGTTTTAGTAAGCTCCCATAATGGCATTGAGTTATTTGGATGTATACTTTATTCCTTCTACTGAAATGTAACTCATTTAACATAACTTTTTCAGTATTCAAAACAATGGTTTCTATGTTTTATGTGATATGAGGATTTACGTCACTAAATATCTGTTGAATTAATACAAAAAGCTACTAATAAACTATAGTATTGAGTCATGATTATTCTCAAAATATGGAGACATATTAAAAGGAAAAAACATTAACATAAATGAGCCTTGGCTCAATGTAGTTATGCACTAGAAATAAATTATAATGCTTCTGCATACAGCACTAAGTAGAAAGCACAGATAGAGCAGGTTTAATACTTGTAATAAGATAAAATAAGGTAAAATTTTATTCCTGTTGAAATTATTCTTATTACTGATTACAAACTCACTCTTTTTATGACTTGTAAATTTTAGTAAAGAGTTACAGTTCAGTGAGTAAAGCTCTGATTCAGGGAAAACTAGAAAAGCAAAGATGCAAATTTGAAACTTCTAGATTAAAAACTAAGAAATTTAGTCTATAAGAAAAGAATTTGATGTGATTTTTCACAATAAAGAAAACTTTATTAAAAAAAGAAGAAAATAAATTTAATGAGCTCTTAAATGTGAAATTGTTGATTTGAAAGGAAATTTCAAAATTGAGGAGCTTGGAGAAAGAGGATAATTTAGAGCTTAAGTAAGACTCACGATATCAAAATTGAGAACAAGATTTTTAGTAAGTTACAATCCCGTCAACAAAAAAAAAAGTATGAAAGTGAAAGAAGATATCAAATCCTACAGCATCATATAGTACTAGATGATATTTTTCTTCCAAAATTTATTAATTTAAACAATCCTGCCTCATTTTCATTTCTTAAACAAAGAGTAATAAACTGTCACTTAGAAATTTAAGATGAGCATAATGCATGCTTAATGTTTTTAATAACATGATCAAAGTAATTAAGGATTTCAGAAGGTCCCTTTTGTTTGGATCCACAGCTCTTAAAAACTCTCTCTATGAAGGGCAGTCGAAATACATACAATTACTTTAGATTCTCAAATTCTATACATTGTTGCAATATTTAGCTCACTAGACATATTCTGAGACATAAAATTCAGTTTTACAAGATAGAAGGTACTATTACCTTCTATATGTACTATAGTACATATACTATTTACTGTATAACAAATAGCCTCCATACTTAGCATCATAAAAATAAGCATACCTTTATCATATCTCACTGTTTCTGAAGATCAGGAATCCAGAGTCCAGGATCCAGAGTCAGCGTAGCTGGCTAGGGCTAGCTAGCCAAGGTTCTCTTGTGGGATTACAGATGGCTGGGACTGAATGTATCTGAAGGCTGGACTCAGACTGGATATCCTCTTTCGCGATGCTCAGCTTCATGTGTAGACAGAGGAGCTCAGGCTCTTGCTCCAAGTTGGCTGAAAACCTCAGACTGTCATGTGGACATCTCCAAAGGACAGTTCTTAGTATGACAGCCATCTTCCCCCAGAGTGAGTCATCTAAAAGACAGCAAGGAAGGAACACAATGACTTTTCAGATGTGACATACCATCACTTTTGCCACCTTCCATTAGCCACACAGGCCAATTCTGATATAATGTGGGAGAAAGATATAGGAGGCTGTAAGTATCAGTAGGACAACACCATTAGGGTCCATTTTAGAGGCTTCTTATTACAGGTGTTTCATGTGAATGGGTACTTTATCTCAATAAGAAAACCTTTTTCTGAATAAAACTTTATCTGAATAAAATAAAAAAATAGAGAAAGAAGAAGATATTTTTATCTCAGCTGTCTAAGGGCAAGAAACAAATGCTGCAGAAGCCAGCTGCGTTCATGATTACCATAGTCAGTGTCACTCAATGTGCGACCTCGAGACTAGTGCTGCTTCACAAATTCTTTGTCACCCAGTCCAAAATGAGGCGCCCTAAAGACCCAGGGTTTAAAATTCTGAGAAAGCATGTCAGCCAGGTATTTGTGGTGTCTCCAAGAAGGACTGGAGAAGGCAACGGCAACCCACTCCAATATTCTTGCCTGGAAAATCCCATGGACAGAAGAGCCTGGTAGGCTGCAGTCCATGGGGTCGCTAAGAGTCAGACATGACTGAACGACTTCAATTTCATTTTTCACTTTCATTCATTGCAGAAGGAAATGGCAACCCACTCCAGGGTTCTTGCCTGGAGAATCCCAGGGACAGGGGAGCCTGGTGGGCTGCCATCTATGGGATCACACAGAGTCGAACACAACTGAATCGACTTAGCAGCAGCAGCTAAGAAGGATGATGAGGTTGGATCTTGGAGTATGTATTTGAAGAAGCTGGAAGTCAAAACCTAATGCCTCTGATGATGTAAAACACAGTGTCTGAGTAGACACTGGCACAAACAGGAAACCAAGAGGAACCGTGTCTCTTCTTCCTCCTGTCTTCCACTATTCCCCTTGCCTCACCTATAGGTAGAACCTAACAGGATGTCAGCAAGCAAAGAGAGAATGCAGATTTAAACCCCAGCCTCATAGTGTATTCATCTGCCTAGTCAATATCCATAAATATGCTCTATGCTATGAGAAAGTCAGTCCTTCCAACCGCACAAGGATGTTTAACAAACAATCCCAAAAGAGGGATACACATTTCAACAGTCAGGTTACTCAAACTCTATTGATGTTAATTATTTCTCAAGTTGAATACCAATTCTGTTTGAATATGCCTTAATCACTACATTGTAAAGTTAATCACCAACAATAATTTTTATATAAGATAAGAAGGGGAAACACTAATAAGAAGAAAAGGAAAAGACATATATGTACATTTAACAAGTGAAAAAGACAATATGTGTAAGTGCTGCAATTCTGTAAATGCCTTTGAAGTGCATTTCTTTATTATTTCAACTTCCATCACAACCTCAGTAGTTGGGAATTTTTACCTGTTAAGGTGGACCAAAATTTTGCTCCTGAAGAGCTGGAGTCTTCAGCAGTCCTTTTTTTTTTTTTTCCTAACTGTGGCTTTCCTTTATTTTTATTATTATTATTGGACACAAAGGATCTAAGAAACAGCCCAGGAATCATCAGTATAAAAAAAAAAACAAAAAAAAGAGAGAGAGAGAGACCTCTCTGTCACCTTTGCACAACTGAAGCCTAATTTCACTTGGTAACCACCATATGCAGGACAGTGACACTCATATTTGCTGGTAGAGACAAAGGTATGAGATCCCAATAAAGCCAAATATTAGTCAAAGTATTCAATTTCTGGAACCAAAACTTATTTCCTTTTGAGCTAATACTTCCAGTTCATGCATGTGTGCTAAGTTGCTTCAGTCATGTTTAACTCTTTGAGACTCTATGAACTGTAACCTGCCAGGCTCCTCTCTTCATGGGGATTCTCCAGTCAACAATATTGGAGTGGGTTGCCATGCCCTCCTCCAGGGGATCTTCCCCACCCAGAGATTGAAACCGTATCTCTTATGTCTCATAAATTGTCAGGTGAGTTCTTTACCACCAGAGCTGCTTGTGAAGTCCCACTTCTAGTTTACCAAATCCCAAAATTTTCAACACTAGAAACAGAATTTTTGAGTGAATGATGAGGAATAATAGTGAAAGTCTCCAATCTTCTTTTGATTTCTTGTTTCCTAGACTCATGCACCATGGGTTTTTTTAGACTCAGGAATAACACCATACATTTGGTTCAAAAAAAAAAAAAAAACAATACTACATCGTGTGGTAGAATCTGAAACTTGCAATAAATTCAATTTTCTCTTCAATAGAAAGACTCCAATCTGTGAAGTGATTTAGGAATGGAGAAACAGTGAACGCTGTGATTCTCCTTTAACAACTCAAGGATAAGTTTCTGACATTGGACCTGGAGTATTTCCTTGTTATAGAAGATGAGAAATATTTTAGTAGGCTGCCAGTGTGTTTCATTCTCAGGGACACCATTTTTTATTATCCCCTAGCACAAAATCCCAGTAGATCAAAACGTTATGGGGATATCCCTTGTAGTCCAGTGGTTAAAAATCCACTGCAGGGGGTGCACTTTCCACTACTGTTCAGAGAAATAAGATCCCTTATACTGTGCAGTGTAGCAAAAAAAAAAAAAAAAAACACCACAACAGCAAATTCTGATCATTATTGTCTTCCTGCTTCATGCTATGGTGATTGTGATATCTTGCCTTTAATAATTAAATATACTCACTTGATCCTTGCAGCTTTAAATTCATATTATCCTCATTAAAATAGGGGAGACATCTTTATGGCAACAGTTTTCATAGTCACATCCAGCTTACAGGGGACAATCATGGAGCTTTCCTTGTTCTGGTTTCCCCTTCCCAATGTATTTATCAATGTCGTAATGAATGGAGTGTCTTCTAGATTCTGTTAAGGATGCAATGGAGGATGGTATGCAGGTCACACATGATAAATGCACTCCAACATTTCTTTTTTCCAAAGATATTATTTCTGCTTTTGAATTTCTTATAGCATTTCCATCATTGTAAAACTAAATTTAAGTCAATTAAACAAGTAAAGAATTGGAGGCAACTCTAGGTGCTTTAGTTAACTCATTAAATCCAGAATCCACAGTAAGGGCAACTGTATCAATTTATTTAGAATTTGAAAACTAAAACCAACCACCAATGAATTGAGAAAGAGCTGTAATTAAGGAGTTACCAACCAGGAAGAAGCAAGGACTTTACTCTGTCTTCAGATCCCGTCATCTCTTTCTTGCATTTTTTTGTAGACAAAACTTATTAATAGATCAACTAACCAGGGAGGAGTTAGATTGAGGTACCTCATTCCTTCCTTCACAGAAGAGAGTCAGAATGGGAAGATGTTGAAATGAGAGACAGTAGCTTAATTAATGATGCAGCTTCTTAAAACAGCTTAAAGTAATTAGATAGTATTTTACACCTTATTAAGCTTACATTGGAAATTTCCATCATCTATTGAAATGTATTTAGTTTTGTGTTAATATAAGTTAGGACTCTTAAACATTTTATAAGATTAAATACAATTCAGCTACAACTTGTATAAATTTGTGGCAAAATGCTTTACAAGAATAAGTTTGAACTATGTTATTTCATGGCTCATAGTGAATTAAAATGTCATCAAAAGCAAAATTTTATTACAATAAAGTTATATATCTGGAAAACATTCTAAATTTTGAAAGTGCTAGCTACTCAGTCATGTCAGACTCTTTGCGACCCCATGAACTTTAACCCATCAGTCTCCTCTGTTCATGGAATTCTCCAGGCACAAATACTAGAGTAGCTAGTCATTCCCCTCTCTAGGGGATCTACTTGACCCAGGGATGGAACCTGTGTCTCCAGTACTGAAGAAATATTCTTTACCATCTGAAACACCAGTGAAGCCCTAAGTTTTTTAAAAAAATTTAGGCTCAATATCTAAACTAAAATTTTTGTTTTAAATTCCGAACATTTCAACATAGGCCAAAAAATTTGAATAAAAGTGATATTAGAAATGTGGATAAAAGAAAGCCAAAAGTACTATGAAATTAAAGTGATATCATTAATTAAAGATGTTACCTAAAGCAAATACTATACTTTGAAATACCTATTTAACCTAGTTCTTGTGATATCTTTATGTCTTTGGGCACTGTACCACAATGAGATTCAAGATCAGTGAGGATTCTGGCTTCTGTGCTAGATCCTGTTATTGTCTCCTATCATGAATCCCTGCCAGTCTGTATGTGAATCAGATCTTTACGTAGAATAAGAACATCTGTTTGTCCCATGTTCAGGCTTGAACTAAAGTCATTTTTGGCTTTAGTCAAATACACAGGGAGGTGACTTTTGACAGGACCACACAGAAACTTTGAAAACCATATGAACACATCCGTGAGCATGCTTACTCCCTCTCCTCTAGGTCCCAAACATGTGCTGCTCTTTCAGCCATGATCACAGAACTAAGAATATACTTAAGGAAAATTTGAAGATGACTTTTACTCTGAAGTTTACCCATAGCTAATCAGAAGCCAATGTGCACCATGAAGACTACATATATTTTTGTAGTAAGGTACTGAAATCAGGAAGATGTTTTTGCTACAATTTAAATTAGTAAAAACTAATGTTTCTCTTTTGATATGCTTGGAAAGAGGAGATTTTGAATGCAGGAAAATTCTAAAAGCATTCTCAGACAAAACATATATACGAAAGTTGAAGATGTGAAAATTAAGTCTCTCAAAACTAGCTGGTTGGGACTTCCCTGGTGGTCTAGTGTTTAATACTTCACCTTCCAATACAAGGAATATGTATTCAATCCCTGGTTGGGGAACTAAGATCCGACATTTCTCTTGGTCAAAAAAAAAAAACAAAACAGAAAACCAAAACAATATTGTAACAAACTCAATAGAGACTTTAAAATTGGTACATATATTAAAAAAAATCTTAAATGAAAACAACTAGCTGGCTGCACTTACTCCTCAGGAAGACTTTATGGAATTTCAGAAGCTGACATCTTAATTTGAAGATGACTTAATTTCACACTGTGAACTAGAAAATAACATGGACCCAATTGTACCTTATCACATCCCAAAGCAAACAGACTACACTCCCTCATATTCTTGCTGATATTTAAATTCATTTAGCAAAGAGGTTATATTCCATTATATTTCTTAAAAGGACAAACAACCAAGAAAGCAAACATGTGAGACAGTAATATTATGAAATAAAAAATTATCAACCAATAACAGCCCATAGATTCTGAGTGACACAACAATGCCTTAATTGCATTCTAGAAGCTGGGAAATGTTATAATTGGAAACTTGGTATTCAAAAAAGACATATTTTTTACATTTTTCCAATATTTGCTACAGAAATCATAGTTTATATACCATTATTTAATTCTAAATTGAGAAACTACATTTTAACTATGGGGAAACATTAATATATTCATAATGAATATTTCATAAGATAATCTCAGTTTCCATTGCTTCCTCATTCTGCTACAGTCTAACATTCACTACTGACCACGAGCTTTTCTCTACATAATATATCCAATGTTGGGAAGTAAGAGACAATACTAAAATGGAAGAAGGATCAAGATGTCAAAGTAAGAAGATTCTGAGCTTGCCTCCTCCTATGAACACTTCAAAAATATTATTACATAGTAGTGATAGTCTCCAATAATGATCTGAAGACCAGAGGGACAGATGCTCTACAACCAGAGATATAAAGAACCACATAGAGTCTGGTAGGAGGGGAGGATAAATCTAGGGAAATCTAGAAATTTCTAGAAATCTCTGGTAGGTAATACTAAAGATGAGAGAAATATCATAGGCTTGGAAACCATCCCTAAGGGGCTAGGTGTTTAAGCCCTACATTGGGTACCACAGCTCTGGGGCCTGGCACCAGAAAGACAAAATTCTAGATTGATTTGAAACCTGATAGAGTTTACCCATGGGCTGTAAGAAACCAAGACTCTGAAGAATGAACAGCCTTTCTTGCTTCCAATCTCACCACAGCAGGCAGAAACTCAAAAATGCCTGACACTCTGACCAGGTCAGCAATCCTCTTATCCTGTACTGGGCATCAGTTTCAGACCCTCCTGCTCTGGTTCACTCCCTGCCATGGCAGAGAAAGCCATCACACCAGGGAGAATGTACAGGTCACTCTAGACTGCAGTCAGAGCCACTTGAAATCCTCAAGCCCGGGTCCCAAACCCATATAAGGTCACTGCCAGTTGGGAAAAGCAGCACACCCCAAACTATGATATCAGGCCCTCAGGACTCTGTCCTCCAAAAAAAGGCAGTGGCCACCATCACGCCAGGGAAAAGTAGTAGCTCATGTAGGACTTAGGCTCATCATTTGGGAGCCTGGTCCCACACTCTATCAAGATAGCAAGTGCCATTGCACTATGCAAGAAGTCAAGGCTGGCACTGGGTTTTGACTCCATTACCTCCATCTCTGACTCCATTTCCACCAGGGCAGCAACTTCATTGCACTGAGGGAAAGGCTTTGGCTCACAATCAGCTCCAGCTCCAGCCCATCAGGCACCAGCCCTGCTCTACACAAAGGTGGTAGTCACCCGTGCTCACTTCTCACCAAGGCCTCTAGGTATATGCAGACTGCATAGGGATACTTGCACACAGGACATGGATCAAAGACTGGATAGGTAGCTATTTAGTTTAATTTCCTAATAGACTATATATACATGGGTATATTTGGGGGCTCTCTGTTCTGTTTCATGGGTGTCCCAAGTGGTGCTAGTGGTAAAGATCCTGTCTGTCAATGCAGGAGACACAAGAAACACAAGTTCAATCCCTGGGTGAGGAAGATCTCCTGTAGGAGGCAATGGGAATACACTACAATATTCTTGCCTGGGGAATCCCATGGACAGAGGAGTCTGGTGGGCTATGGTCCATGCCCCACAGAGTCGGGCACGACTGAAGTAACTTAACATGCATGCATTCTGTTCCTTTGAATACCACCCTATTTTAATACAAGGTTTTTAATAGGGATTAAAAAGATTAAATTTTTGTTTTAGAAGCTATATTTTATGATTTATTGGAGGAACTAGAATAGACATAAGTAGACGCAGAGAGTCCAGATAGGGGGATTTGCAGTAGTCCTATCGGGAGATTGTATTCCATTGGACTAAGGAGATGATAAAGAGAACAGAGAAAATCTCTAAACTTTGAGGGGAAGAACAGAGGAGTAGAACATTGGTGTGACTCTCAGGTTTCTGATGTGAGTGATGCTGATGCTTACTAAGATGCAGACAGTAAAGGAAACAAAGAGGTTTGAACTGGAGAGAATTAAACCACTTTGGGGATAATATTAGAAAACTAGATCCTACAATAAGGAAGACACACACCCATAGATTCTAGCTTTATTGCATGAAATCATGACATTTCCATTGTCAGAGTAGAATACAATACTCTTTGGCTAAAAAATATATAATTACTAGTTTAATCAAACAAATAGTGAGATGGACTGGGCCTTTTAAATTTCATTGTAAATTTTGAGTTCAGTAATTTTTATATTGTTTCTAAATTGTGTCCTCGAGTCATCTATTTAAACTACAAGGAACTGCCTGCAATTTAAATTACATTTGAAAACAGAAACTCTTTGTAGTACACATGGATTTCATTGGTGGTCAACATATTTGATATTGAAGAAACTCAGCTAACATTGGGAATAATTGTTTCCTTTTTCCCCCCTCAGTACTTATAGATTAGAGGAACACATTTAGGAAAATTTTTTTATTTCAATTCAATTTTTAAATTATCTGTTGTTTCTGCTAACTTGAACACAGCGTGTTTTTACATATTTTACATGGACTGCAGCAGGCCAGGCTTCCCTGACCATCACCAACTCCTGCAGCCTACTCAAACTCATGTCCATCACATCAGTGATGCCATCCAATCATCTCATCCTCTATCATCCCCTTCTCCTACTTCTTTGAATCTTTTCAGCATCAGGGTCTTTTTCAGTGTGTTGGTTCTTTGCATCAGGTGGCCAAAGTATTGGAGTTTCAGCTTCTGCATCAGTCCTTCCAATGAATATTCATGACTGATTTCCTTCGGAATTGACTGGTTGGATTTCCTTGCAGTCCAAGGGACTCTCAAGAGTCTTCTCCAACATCACAGTTGAAAAACATCAAATCTTCATCCCTCAGCTTTTTTTATAGTCCAACTCTAACATCCAATAGGATATACTTTAGAATTAATCCTATATTTTAGTAAGAAGTAGATATTATATTAATGGGCAATGTTTAAATATGCCTCTTCTTTAATTTAAAAATAGCAATAATTATCTATTAAGAAAAAAAAAGTATTGACAAAATATGAAAATATCACTCTCTTCAAATGTTAACACTTTGTTCATCTCCATATAATACCCTATATACTCTGTCTGCAACATTTTAAAATAACTGTACTTCTTTTGCCTTAATCTTATAAATTCTATATCAGTGGGGTCATATTCATAAAGTCTTCCTCCACTTTTGCATAATAGAAAAGACAGAAGGAAGTTGTCAAAGGCAGACAGACTGGCTGTCTGTTTAAGAATGATGTTGCATTTCAATCTCTTATAATTAGACAGGTGTCATGTCCATTCTAAAGAGATCTATCAAAATATGCTTCATTTTTTTCTTTGTTTTCTTCTTGTCTTCTCCGTTTGACAGAATTGACTGAAAGGAAAATTGAATAAAGAGACTTTTTTTTTTTTTTAACTTGAGCTACTGTCAAAATAGAAAAGCAAAAGGAAAGCAAAAGATTGACTGGTGAATAAGTAATTGCATAATGGGTAATATTTACCTGGTAACAGAACTTCATTTTTGCAATGATCCTGCCCAGAAGACAGGAAAGACTTGGTCTTGATACTAGCTATCTTTCATACATAGATGTATGTTCCTGTATATGTTCAGTTGGATCATTTCTTAGACCAGTCATATTAACTTAAGTAGATGTTAACAAAGGACAGCTTTATAGAGTCAATATGTATGTGGTAGAAGTCATGGTTAAAGTACATATATAATAATTTAATGAGAATGTTATGTACTTTTCTTTCTTAGAATCTTTAAAGATCTTATAGAGAGCTCATGTTTCACAGTATAGCATTCAAGGCAGAGAAATAGTATATGTATAGTATATGTCCAGAAAAGGCATTATTTTTCAGAGATGTACCTTGTGATCATGAGTCTGCCTTTAACAGATTTTCTGTTGATGAGTAATTTTGCCAAAATCATGTAATAAAGATAACCTAAAAGACCTAAGTAACCAAGCACTGAAACTAAAAGAAGTTCTGTGATTCCTTGTAGGAGCAGTGATGCACAGGAAACAGCTTCATTGTATAATTCCCTAGCAGTATATCTCCCTGATTTTGGGGCTCATATAGGAGCGATGTGTTTCTCCTTCTTCCAGTTCCTCAGACTGAATAAAGGGCGGAAGCTTTACTTAATCTATCTTGTCTATATCTACCTCTTCTATAATTTCTATATTGTGAGACACCTAGTGTGAGACATCATTTTTTAAATTATTAATGCAATAATAAATCCATATTTTTGTAAATTTTGTAAACAATTAAATAAGAGCTTTCACATAACAAATGTAAAGTTTGAATGGTAAATCACATTGTGACATTTCTAGTGCCAAAGAGTGAAAATGTTAAAATATTTTTAATTTTAATTTGCAGCAATTATAGAAAAAAATCCATTTTATTACTCATTTTTTCTAAAAAATAAATACGTATGTGCTAAACACTCCACTTAACAGGACAGGAAAAAATATAGAGAGAGCATTTTGTTCTAATGAAGTAAACATATAAGAAAATATATACTTTCAACTACTGTTAATTGAAATTATACAGAAAATAAATAAAAAATAAACCCAGGTGTATGACAGATGATGATTAGGAAATACTCTTTAGTAAGATAGAGAATATCTTTGAGGAAATAAAATCTAAGCTAAAGATGAGTATTTCAGTGAGTCCAGATATGCATAAATTGAATAATATTGAAGAAATGGATAATTTTTAGAAAGATACAACCTACCATGGCTGAATAAAGAAGAAATAGAAAGCCTGTATTGAGTGGGGAGAACAAGATGGTGGAGGAGTAGAAGGATGTGGAGTACATCTCTCCACGGATACATCAGTAATACACCTTCAGACACAGAAGAGCTTGCAGAACACCAGCCAAGAGGGGACAGGAGTACATGACCATCAGAAAAGAATGTATAGAGCCATGCAAAACTCAGTAGGACAAAGGAAGTAGGGAGAAAAAGAGGAGAGTTAGTAGGACTTGACCTGACCTTGGCAGGGGTGGGGGGAACTGAAGCAGGGGTCCAATCCCCAAATCAGGGCAATTGTTTGAGTCAGAGAAGAAATATTTGAGTCTGAAAGTGAAGCAGCTGATCTTTGACAGTCTAAATGGAATGAGAATAACATAGATAATCCTTTCCATAGCCATATGTATCCTAGACAGGAATGTGGGTACCTTGGAAGGCACAGTGGTGGGAAGCCTGAGTATAGGGATTGTGGAGTAATCCCAAAATGAGCTCTGCCAAGGTCCCCATGATCCCAGCAACCATGCTACCTCCATGCATGATCCCCACTGGAACAGAGCTGACAGAGCCTAGAAAAAGCATCTGTGCTTGCGGGATCACATCTTTGCCACCTTGCAAGGTTTTACTGTCTGTGGGGATTCTCCAGGCAACACTACTGGCGTGGGTTGTCATACTCTTTTAGAGCACTATATTTCCTAATGCCCTATCCACCAGCCCATCTGGTGCTACCAGGCCCTTGCAACCCAAGAAGCTGCACCACCTCCACACCTGGTCCTCACCAGGGAAGACACAAATCTATCATAGCAACTTTTAGGTGCAAACCCATGTGGATAACCCACATGCAGAGGTGGAGATAAAACCACAATTGAAACCCAAAGTTGTGGGATACAAAATCAGTATACAGTAATCATTTCCATACCTAGATACCAACAATGAAAAATCAGAAAGAGAAATTAAGGGATCAATCCTTTTCACCTCTGAAACAGAATAAAATATCTAGGAATAAACCAATCTAAGACAAAAGAACTGCATACAGAAAATTATAAGGAAGCTATTACCAAGGTGAAAAGACAACCCTCAGAATGAGAGAAAACAAGAGCCGCTGAAACAAATAATAAAGGGCTAATTTCCAAAATATGTAAGTAGCTCATACAACTCAATACAAGGAAGAGAAACAACCCAATAAAAAAGTGGGAAAAAGACCTAAACAGACATTTCTGCAAAGAAGACATACAGATGGCTAACAAACACATGAAAAGATGCTCAACGAGGCTCATTATCAGAGAAATGCAAATCAAAACTATAATGAGATATCACCTAACACAAATCGGAATGGCTGTTATCAAAATGTCTGTAAACAATAAATGCTGGAGACGATGTGGAGAAAAGGGAACCCTCTTGCGTTATTGGTGAAAATGTAAATTAATATATCCACTATGGAAGATGGTATGGAGATTTATTTTTTTTTAAAAAGAAAAAAAACTAGGAATAAAACCAACATATGACCCAGCAATCCCACCACTAGGTATATAGTCTGTTGCTGCTAAGTCACTTCAGTCATGTCCAACTCTGTGTGACTCCATAGACAGCAGCCCACCAGGCTCCTCCATCCCTGGGTTTCTCCAGGCAAGAACATTGGAGTGGGTTGCCATTTCCTTCTCCAATGCATGAAAATGAAAAGTGAAAGTGAAGTCACGGAGTCGTGTCCAACTCTCAGCGACCCCATGGACTGCAGCCTACCAGGCTCCTCCGTCCATTGGATTTTCCAGGCAAGAGTACTGGAGTAGGATGCCATTACCTTCTCCATATATACTCTAAGGAAAGCAAAATTGAAAAATACCCGTGTACTACAATGTTCATTGCAGCACAATTTACAATAGCTAGAACATAGAAGCAGCTTAGATGTCTATCAACAGATGAATGGATAAAGAAGTTGTGGTACATATACACAATGGAATATTACTCATCCATTAAAAGTAACACATCTGAGTTGTTCTAATGAGGTGGATAAACCTAGAACCTCTTATACAGAGTGAAGTAACTCAGAAAGAGAAAGACAAATATCATATCAGGTCGGTTCAGTTCAGTCACTTAGTCGCATCCTACTCTATAGGACCCCATGTACTGCATCACACCAGGGTTCCCTGTCCATGACTAACTCTTGGATATTGCTCAAACTCAAGTCCATTGAATTGACATCCAGTTGGATGTCCATGGCATCCAACCATTTCAACCTCTGTTGTCCCCTTCTCCTCCTGCCTTCAATCTTTCCCAGCATCAGGGGCTTTTCCAGTGAGTCAGTCCTCACATCAAGTGGCCAAGTATTGGAGATTCAGTTTCATTATCAGTCTTTCCAATGAATTTTCAGGACTGATTTTCTTAGGATTGACTGGTTTGATCTCCTTGCAGTCCAAGGGAGTCTCAAGAGTCTTCTCCAACACCACAGTTCAAAAGGATCCATTCTTGTCATTCAGCTGTCTTTATGATCCAGCTCTCACATCCACACATGACTTCAGTAAACACCATAGCTTTAACTAGAAAGACCTTTGTCAGAAAAGTAACTGCTTTTTAATATTCTGTCTAGGTTTGTCATAGCTTTTCTTTTTCTTTTTAAAAATTAATTCATTTCCATTGGATGCTAATTACTTTAAAATATTGTAGCGGTTTTTGCCATACATTGACATGAGTCAGCCATAAGTATACATGTGTCCCCCCACCTGAAACCCCCTCCTACCTCCCTCCACATCCCATCCCTCAGGCTCATCTCAGTGCACCAGCCTTGAGCACTCTGTCTCATGCATCAAACCTAGACTGACAGTCTATTTCACATATGGTAATATATATGTTTCAATGCTATTCTCAATAATCATCCTGCCTTTGTCTTCTCCCACAGAGTCCAAAAGTCTCTTCTTTACCTACCTCTGTGTTTCCTTTGTTGTCTCACGTATAGGGTCATCATGACCATCTTTCTGAATTCCACATATATGCATTAATATACTGTATTGGTGTTTTTCTTTCTGACTTACTTCACTCTGTATAATAGGCTCCAGTTTCATCCACCTCACTAGAACTGACTCAAATGCATTATTTTTAATAGTTGAGCAATATTTCATTGTGTATATGTACCACCACTTTCTTATCCATTCATATGCTGATGGACATCTAGGTTGCTTCCATATCCTAGCTTTGTAAAAAGTGTTGCAGTGAACAATGGGGTACATATGTCTCTTTCAATTTTGGTTTCCTCAGTGTGTATGCCCAACTGTGGGATTGCTGGGTCATATGGCAGTTCTATTTCCATTTTTTTTTTTAAAGAAATCTCCACAGTGTTCTCCATAGAGGTTATACTAGTTTTCATTTCCACCAAGAGTGTAAGAGGGCTCCGTTTTCTCCGCACCCTCTCCAGCATTTACCGTTTGTAGACTTTTTGATAGCAGCCACTCTGGCTGGCATGAGATGGTACCTCATTGTCGTTTTGATTTGCCTTTCTCTGATAATGAGTGATGTTGAGCATCTTTTCATGTGTTTGTTAGCCACCCGTATGTCTTCTTTGGAGAAATGTCTGGTTAGTTCTTTGGCCCATTTTCTTCCTTTTTCTTTTTTTTTTTTTTTTTGATTGGGTCATTTATTTTTCTGGAATTGAGCTTCAGGAGCTGCTTGTACATTTTTGAGATTAATTCTTTGTCAGTTACTTCATTTGTTATTATTCTCTCCCATTCCAAAGGCTGTCTTTTCACCTTGCTTATAGTTTCCTTTGTTGTGCAAAAAATTTTAAGTTTATTTAGGTCCTATTTGTTTATTTTTGCTTTTATTTACATTACTCTGGGAAGTGGTCATAGAGGATTCTGCTGTGATTTATGTCAGAGAGTGTTTTGACTATGTTTTCCTCTAGGAATTTTATAGTTTCTGGCTTTACATTTAGATTTTCAATCCATTTTGAGTTTATTTTTGAGTATGGTGTTAGAAAATGTTCTAGTTTTATTCTTTTACAAGTGGTTGACCAGTTTTCCTAGAACCACTTGTTAAAGAGATTGTCTTGTCTTTTCTTCATTGTATATTCTTGTCTCCTTTGTCAAAGGTAAGGTGTCCATAGGTGTGTGGGTTTATCTCTGGGTTTTCTATTTTGTTCCATTAATCTATATTTCTGTCTTTGTTCCAGTACCATACTATCTTGATGACTGTAGCTTTGTAGTAGAGTTTGAAGTCAGGTAGGTTGATTCCTCCATTTCCATTCTTCTTTCTCAAGATTGCTTTGGCTGTTCGAGTTTAATTTATTTATTTATTTTTTGTATTTCCATATAAATTGTGGAATTATTTTTTCTACTTCTCTGAAAAATACTGTTGGTAGCTTGATAAGGATTGCATTGAATCTATAGATTGCTTTGGGTAGTATATTCATGTTCACTATATTGATTCCTCTGATCCATTAACATGGTATATTTCTCCTTCTATTTGTGTCATCTTTGATTTCTATCATCAGTGTTTTATAGTTTTCTATATATAGGTCTCTTGTTTCTTTAGGTAGGTTTATTCCTAAGTATTTTATTCTTTTCATGAAATGGTGAATGGAATTGTTTCCTTAAATTATCTTTCTGTTTTCTCATTATTGTATAGGAATGCAAGGGATTTCTGTGTGCTAATTTTATATCCTGCAACTTTACTATATTGTTGATTACTCTAGCAATTTTCTGGTAGACTCTTTAGGGTTTTCTATGTAGAGGATCATGTCCTTTGGAAAGAATGAGTTTTACTTCCTTTAGGGGAAATGCTATCAGTTTTTCACCGCTGAGGATGTTTACTATGGGTTTATCATATATGGCTTTTATTATAATGAGGTATGTTCCTTCTATGCCTGCTTTCTGGAGGGTTTTTATCATACATGAATGTTGAATTTTGTCAAAGGATTTCTCTGCATCTATTAAGATAATCATATGGTTTTTGTCTTTCAATTTGTTAATGTGGTGTATCACATTGATTTATTTGCAAATATTGAAGAATCCTTGCATCCCTGGAATAAAGACCACTTGGTCATGATGCATGATCTTTTTAATATGTTATTGAATTCTGTTTGCTAGAATTTTGTTGAGGATTTTTACATCTATGTTCATCAGTGATATTGGCCTGCAATTTTCTTTTTTGTGTGGCATCTTTGTCTGGTTTTGGTATTGGGATGATGGTGGCCTCAGAGCATGAGTTTGGAAGTTTACCTTCCTCTGCAATTTTCTGGAAGAGTTTGAGTAGGATAGGTGTTAGCTCTTCTCTAAATTTTTGGTAGAACTCAGCTGTGAAGCCATCTGGTCCTAGGTTTTTGTTTGTTGGAAGATTTTTGATTACGGTTTCAATCTTTGTGCTTGTGATGTGTCTGTTAAGAGTTTCTATTTCTTCCTCGTTTAGTTTTGGAAAGTTATACTTCTTTAAGAATTCATCAATTTCCTCAAGTTGCCCATTTTATTGGCATACAGTTCCTGATAGTAGTCTCTTAGGATTCTTTGCTTTTCTCTGTTGTCTGTTGTTATTTCTCCATTTTTATTTCTAATTTTGTTGGTTTTATTCTTTCTTTTTTTCTTGATGAGTCTGGCTAATGGTTTGTCTATTTTATTTATCATCTCAAAGAACCAGTTTTCTGTTTTGTTGATTTTTGCTATAGTCTCCTTTGTTTCTTTGTCAATTATTTCTGCCCTAATTTTTATTATTTCTTTCCTTCTACTAACCTGGGGGTACATCGTTTCTTCTTTTTCCAGTTCCTTTAGGTGTAAAGTTAGGTTATTTTTTTATGTTTCTCTTGTTTCTTGAGGTAAACTTGTATTGCTATGAACGTTCCCCTTAGCACTACTTTTACTGGATTCCATAGGTTTTAGGTTGTTGTGTTTTCATTTTCATTCATTACTATGATATTTTTATTTCTTGTTCTGCTTCTTCTGTGATTTCTTGGTTGTGCAGAAGTATGTGGTTTAGCCTCCATATGTTTGTATTTTAATAGTTTTTTTTTTCCTGTAGTTGACACCTAATCTTTACCACATTGTGATCAGAAAAGATGCTTGAAATGATTTCAAATTTTTTTAATTTATCAAGGCTAGATTTATGGCCCAGGATGTGATATATCCTGGTGAATGTTCCATGTGTACTTGAGAGAAAGGTGAAATTCATTGTTTTGGATTGAAATGTCCTGTTGGTATCAGTTAGGTCTAACCTGTCCATTGCCTCATTTAAAGTTTGTGTTTCCTTGCTAATTTTCTGTTTAATTGATCTATCCATAGGTGTGAGTAGAGTATTAAAGTCCCCCACTATTATTGTGTTACTGTTAATTTCCTCTTTCATTCTTTGCCTTACATATTGCGGTGCTCCTTTGTTGGGTGCATATATATTTATAATTGTTATATCTTCTTCTTGGATTGATCCTTTGATCATTATGTAGTGTCCTTCTTTGTCTCTTTTCACAGCCTTTATTTCAAAGTAGTTTATTTGACATGAGTATTGCTACTCTTTCTTTATTTTGGCCTTCATTTGGGTGAAATATCTTTTCCCAGCCTTTCACTTTCAGTCTGTGTGTGTTCCTCATTTTAAGATGGGTCTCTTGTAGATAGCATAAATAGGGGTTTTGTTTTTGCATTCATTCAGCCAGTCTTTGTCTTTTGGTTGGGGCATTCAACCCATTTATATTTAAGTTAATTATTGATAAGTATGATCCCATTACCATTTACTTTGTTGTTTGGGATTTGAATCTATAAACCTTTTCTATATTTCCTGTCTAGAGAAGATCCTTTAGCCTTTGTTGAAGAGTTGGTTTGGTATTGTGAATTCTCTCAGCTTTTGCTTGTCTGTAAAAGCTTTTGATTTCTTCTTCATATTTGAATGAGATCCTTGCTGGGTACAGTAACCTGGGTTGTAGGTTTTTCTCTTTCATCACTTTAAGTATGTCCTGCTATTCCCTTCTGGCCTAAAGAGTTACTATTGAAAAATCAGCTGTTATCCTTATGGGAATCCCCTTGTGTGTTATTTGTTGCTTTTCTCTTGCTGCTTTTAAAGTTTGCTTTTTGTGTTTGATCTTTGTTAATTTGATTAATATGTTTCTTGGGATATTTTGCCTTGGGTTTATCCTGTTTGGGACTCTCTGTGTTTCTTAGACTGGGTGGCTATTTCCTTCCCTGTTTTAGGGAAGTTTTCAACTATTATCTCAAGTATTTTCTCATGGCCTTTCTTTTTGTCTTCTTCTGGGACTCCTATGATTCGAATGTTGGGACATTTAGCATTATCCTAGAGGTCTCTGAGGTTGTCCTCATTTCTTTTCATTCTTTTTTCTTTTATCCTCTCTGCTTCACTTTTTCCTACCATTCTATTTTCCACCTCACTTATCTTATCTTCTGATTCAGTTATTCTACAATTGGTTCCCTCTAGATGGATTTTGATCTCATTTATTGCATTATTCATTATTGATTGACTCTTTTATTTCTTCTAGGTCCTTGTCAAACATTTCTTTCATCTTCTCAATACCTGTCTCTAGTCTATTTATCTGTAATTCCATTTTGTTTTCAAGATTTTGTATCATCTTTACTATCATTTTTTGGAATTCTTTTACAGGTAGATTCCCTATTGCCTCATCTTTGGTTTAGTTTGGTGGACATTTATCATGTTCCTTTTCCTGCTGAATATTTATCTGCCTTTTCATTTTGTTTAAATTGTTGTGTTTGGAGTGGCCATTCTGTATGCTGGAAGTTTGCAGTTCCTCTTTATTGTGGAGGTTGCTCACTTTGGGTGGGGTTGGACTAGCGGCTTGTCAAAGTTTCCTGGTTAGGGAAGCTTGTGTCGGTCAGGGGTGGAGCTGAATCTCTTTTCTCTGGAGTGCAGTGAAGTGTCCAGTAGTGAGTTTTGAGGTGTCTATGGATTTGGTGTGACTTTGGGCTTCTTGTATTTTAATGTTCATGGCTATATTCCTGTGTTGCTGGAGAAGCATTGTATGTCTTGCTCTGGAATTGTTGACTCAGGTGAAGCTTGATTTCAGTATAGGTATGGAGGCTTTTGGATGAGCTCTTGTCAATTAATGTTCCCTGGAGTCAGGAGTTTTCTGGTGTTCTCACTTTTTGGATTTAAGCCTCCTTCCTCTGGCTTTCAGTCTTATTCTTACAGTAGCCTCAAGACTTCTCCATCCATTCAGCACAGATGATAAAATATCTAGGTTAATGGTGAAAAGATTCTCCACAATGAGGGACACCCAGAGGAGTTCACAGAGTTACATGGAGAAGAGAAGAGGGAGGAGGACAAGATAGAGGTGCCCAGGAGGAGAAGAGGGACAATCAAAAGGGGAGAGAGCTATCGAGCTAGTAATCAATTTCCTATGTGCTGTCCACAGTCTGGAACACCCAAAGAAGTTCATAGAGTTACATAGAGAAGAGAAGCAGGAGGAGGGAAATATAAGTGACCAGGAGGAGAAGCAGGGTACTCAAAAGGGGAGAGACCAGTCTAACCAGTAATTGGTTCCCTGAGTGTTCTCCACAGCCCATATACCCAGAAAGAGTCACAGGGTTAAGTAGAGAAGACAAAGGGAGGGAGGAGATAGAGGTGACCTGGGGGAGAAAAGGAAGAATCAAAAGGGGAGAGAGTAATCAAGACAGTAATCACACCCCTAAGTAAAAATGAGTACTGATAATTAGATTCTTAAAGGTACAAAATTGATAACTAATACCAAAAAGCAAAGATGAAAAATCTAGAGTAGAAGTTAGACTCTCAAAAAATAAAATAGTAAAATACAAAACAAAGTTAGTAACAAAAATTATAAAACATATATATNTCTAACCTGTCCATTGCCTCATTTAAAGTTTGTGTTTCCTTGCTAATTTTCTGTTTAATTGATCTATCCATAGGTGTGAGTAGAGTATTAAAGTCCCCCACTATTATTGTGTTACTGTTAATTTCCTCTTTCATTCTTTGCCTTACATATTGCGGTGCTCCTTTGTTGGGTGCATATATATTTATAATTGTTATATCTTCTTCTTGGATTGATCCTTTGATCATTATGTAGTGTCCTTCTTTGTCTCTTTTCACAGCCTTTATTTCAAAGTAGTTTATTTGACATGAGTATTGCTACTCTTTCTTTATTTTGGCCTTCATTTGGGTGAAATATCTTTTCCCAGCCTTTCACTTTCAGTCTGTGTGTGTTCCTCATTTTAAGATGGGTCTCTTGTAGATAGCATAAATAGGGGTTTTGTTTTTGCATTCATTCAGCCAGTCTTTGTCTTTTGGTTGGGGCATTCAACCCATTTATATTTAAGTTAATTATTGATAAGTATGATCCCATTACCATTTACTTTGTTGTTTGGGATTTGAATCTATAAACCTTTTCTATATTTCCTGTCTAGAGAAGATCCTTTAGCCTTTGTTGAAGAGTTGGTTTGGTATTGTGAATTCTCTCAGCTTTTGCTTGTCTGTAAAAGCTTTTGATTTCTTCTTCATATTTGAATGAGATCCTTGCTGGGTACAGTAACCTGGGTTGTAGGTTTTTCTCTTTCATCACTTTAAGTATGTCCTGCTATTCCCTTCTGGCCTAAAGAGTTACTATTGAAAAATCAGCTGTTATCCTTATGGGAATCCCCTTGTGTGTTATTTGTTGCTTTTCTCTTGCTGCTTTTAAAGTTTGCTTTTTGTGTTTGATCTTTGTTAATTTGATTAATATGTTTCTTGGGATATTTTGCCTTGGGTTTATCCTGTTTGGGACTCTCTGTGTTTCTTAGACTGGGTGGCTATTTCCTTCCCTGTTTTAGGGAAGTTTTCAACTATTATCTCAAGTATTTTCTCATGGCCTTTCTTTTTGTCTTCTTCTGGGACTCCTATGATTCGAATGTTGGGACATTTAGCATTATCCTAGAGGTCTCTGAGGTTGTCCTCATTTCTTTTCATTCTTTTTTCTTTTATCCTCTCTGCTTCACTTTTTCCTACCATTCTATTTTCCACCTCACTTATCTTATCTTCTGATTCAGTTATTCTACAATTGGTTCCCTCTAGATGGATTTTGATCTCATTTATTGCATTATTCATTATTGATTGACTCTTTTATTTCTTCTAGGTCCTTGTCAAACATTTCTTTCATCTTCTCAATACCTGTCTCTAGTCTATTTATCTGTAATTCCATTTTGTTTTCAAGATTTTGTATCATCTTTACTATCATTTTTTGGAATTCTTTTACAGGTAGATTCCCTATTGCCTCATCTTTGGTTTAGTTTGGTGGACATTTATCATGTTCCTTTTCCTGCTGAATATTTATCTGCCTTTTCATTTTGTTTAAATTGTTGTGTTTGGAGTGGCCATTCTGTATGCTGGAAGTTTGCAGTTCCTCTTTATTGTGGAGGTTGCTCACTTTGGGTGGGGTTGGACTAGCGGCTTGTCAAAGTTTCCTGGTTAGGGAAGCTTGTGTCGGTCAGGGGTGGAGCTGAATCTCTTTTCTCTGGAGTGCAGTGAAGTGTCCAGTAGTGAGTTTTGAGGTGTCTATGGATTTGGTGTGACTTTGGGCTTCTTGTATTTTAATGTTCATGGCTATATTCCTGTGTTGCTGGAGAAGCATTGTATGTCTTGCTCTGGAATTGTTGACTCAGGTGAAGCTTGATTTCAGTATAGGTATGGAGGCTTTTGGATGAGCTCTTGTCAATTAATGTTCCCTGGAGTCAGGAGTTTTCTGGTGTTCTCACTTTTTGGATTTAAGCCTCCTTCCTCTGGCTTTCAGTCTTATTCTTACAGTAGCCTCAAGACTTCTCCATCCATTCAGCACAGATGATAAAATATCTAGGTTAATGGTGAAAAGATTCTCCACAATGAGGGACACCCAGAGGAGTTCACAGAGTTACATGGAGAAGAGAAGAGGGAGGAGGACAAGATAGAGGTGCCCAGGAGGAGAAGAGGGACAATCAAAAGGGGAGAGAGCTATCGAGCTAGTAATCAATTTCCTATGTGCTGTCCACAGTCTGGAACACCCAAAGAAGTTCATAGAGTTACATAGAGAAGAGAAGCAGGAGGAGGGAAATATAAGTGACCAGGAGGAGAAGCAGGGTACTCAAAAGGGGAGAGACCAGTCTAACCAGTAATTGGTTCCCTGAGTGTTCTCCACAGCCCATATACCCAGAAAGAGTCACAGGGTTAAGTAGAGAAGACAAAGGGAGGGAGGAGATAGAGGTGACCTGGGGGAGAAAAGGAAGAATCAAAAGGGGAGAGAGTAATCAAGACAGTAATCACACCCCTAAGTAAAAATGAGTACTGATAATTAGATTCTTAAAGGTACAAAATTGATAACTAATACCAAAAAGCAAAGATGAAAAATCTAGAGTAGAAGTTAGACTCTCAAAAAATAAAATAGTAAAATACAAAACAAAGTTAGTAACAAAAATTATAAAACATATATATATATGAAATTTGCTTTAAAAATAGGGTCTTTTTGGCAAGGTAATAGTAGGTTATAAAAATAAAAATTAAAGGAGTAATAAAGAACTTAAAAATAAAAAAAGTTTAAAAATTTAAAAATGATAATAGTAAAAATATATCTAGAAATTTCTCTGGAGCTGTTGAGGGCAATGTGGATCAGTTTAGTTTCAGATAGTTCCATGATCCAGGTTATATTTCTTCTCAAGATATATAGGCCCCTTCCAATGCTTAGTCAATGCTAAATACTGGGTTTTAATCTGTTGCAGCTATCGCTTCCAGATTGGTTCCCTCTTCTTTATTTTGGCTTCCTCTGTTTGCATGTCTCTCAGTGTCTAATTTCTCTCCTGACACAAGGAGGTGAAGGTGGTCACTTATTTAGGCTCACTTGTTCAGTTCTGCTGTGGGGAGGGAGGAACACCACAAACAAATATCACAGGGGTGTGTTTGTGTGATGCTCACAGTGTATGGACTGCACTGGGTTTGCTCCAGCTCGTGGTGGTGTGTGCATTCCCAGTCTACACTGTTCAGGTTCTGGATTGCTCTGCAGGGCAATTGTTTAAAACTAGCCTTGGGTTTCATGCACTTCCCAGGTCTAAGCTGCTCAGGTTCAGGTTCTTGGGTACCCCACAAAGGCACAGATTCAGTCAGGCCTGCGTTTTGTGCACTTCCCAGGTCCGAGCAGCTCAGGTGACCAGGTGCTTGGTGAGCGCACTGTCCCAGGTGGGCTGTGTGGCTTAATCACCTCTCTGGTCCCAGATGCTCAGTTTCTTGGCTGTGGAGCAAGAGTGCTGACTCTGGTGTGCCTGTGTCTTCTCTGGGGAGCTGATTTCTGGCTGCAACACTCCTGGTGGATGTCAACTGTCCAGGATCCCAGGAAGACTTGGTTAGCAACTGGGAGCCTGCTCACAGTTTGGTGGAGGATACCATCTCTGGGACCAAGATTTCCCCTTAACTTCCAGCTCTGGCTGTTGCCCACCTGTCTTTCTTCTTCCCTCGGAAGGATGGGCTGGTCCACAGCTGGCTAGCTCTCCTTTGGTGTTCGCTCAGTCCTTTGCTCTGTAAGTGGGCGAGGTTGTGCCTTAGGTTAGAGCTTTTCATGAGAAAGTTCTCTCTCTTTCTCTCTTTTACTCTCTCTGGCTACCCCACAGTTTGGGTTGCTATCTCACATAAGCTCCCTCGAATTGTCCTCCGGTCATTCAGGCCTGGTCCTTACCCTAAGCATACAACCCGCATCTCCCTGTTCAGCCCCTGCTCGCTGGTGGCAGACGCCAGCATTTGGGCTACTTCTCCACTGAGAGTTGCACTTAGGCACGCATTCTGTGGATTTTCTTTTTTTCCTTCTGATTTTGTTACCCTCTGAGATTCCAAGTCTCCCCACAGACAGGCTGAGGAGAGAGTTTCCTGGTATTTGGAAACTTCTCCCCCTTTACAACTCCCTCCCTAGGAAAGGTCTCCATCCCTAGCTCTTTTGCTTCTCTTTTTTAAAATATATTTTGTCCCTCCTCCTTTTGAAGAAAATGGGCTGCCTTTCTGGGTGCCTGGTGTCCTCTGCCAGCGTTCAGAAGTTGTTTTGTGGAAGTTGCTCAGCATTAAAATGATCTTTTGATGAATTTGTGGGGTAGAAAATGGTTCCCTGTCCTATTCCTCCACCATCTTAGGACCGCCCTCTGTCATAGCTTTTTTTTCCAAGAAGCAAGCATCTTTAAATTTCATGGCTGCAATCACCATCTGCAATAATTTTGGAGCCCTCTAAAATAAAGTATCTTACTGTTTTCATTGTTTCCCCATCTATTTGCCATGAAGTGATGGGACTGGATGCCATGATCTTCATTTATTGAATGTTAAGTTTTAAACCAGATTTTTCACTCCTCTATTTCACTTTCATCAAGAGGTTCTTTAGTTCCTCTCCACTTTCTGCCGTAGGGTGATGTCATCTGCAAATCTGAGGTTATTGATATTTCTCTCAGCAATCTTGATTCCAGCTTGTGTTTCACCCAGCCTGGCATTTCGCATGATGCACTCATTTTGTATGTAATTTAAATAAGCAGGGCTACAATACATAGGTTTGAGGCAGTCCTTCACAATTTGTAACCAGTCAGCTGTTCCCTGTCTGATTCTAATTATTGCTGCTTGATCTGCATTCAGATTTCTCAGGAGGCAGGTAAGGTGGTCTGGTAGTCCCATCTTCCATCTCTTTAAGAATGTTTCACAGTTTATTGTGATCCACAGTCAAAAGTTTTAGTGTAGACATTGAAACAGAAGACTTCTTACTGAAATTCTCTTGTCTTTTTTTCCATGATCCAATGGTTGTTGGCCATTTGATTTCTGGTTCCTCTGCTTTTTCTAATCCAGCTTGAATATCTGGAAGTTCTTGGTTCTTATACTGTTGAAGCCTTGCTTGGAGAATTTTGAGTGTTACTTTGCTAGCTTGTGGATGAGTGCATTTGTGCAATAGTTTGAACATTCTTTGGCATTGCCTTTCTTTGGGATTGGAATGAAAACTGATCTTTTCCAGTCCTGTGGCCACTGCTGAGTTTTCCAAATTTGCTGGCATATAGAGTGCTGCACTTTCACAGCATCATCTTTCAGGATTTGAAACAGCTCAGCTGGAATTCCAGTACCTCCACTACTTTTGCCCCTAGCGATGCTTCCTAAGCCCACTTGACTTCATACTCCAGGATGTCTGGCTCGAGGTAAGTGATCACACCATTGTGATTACCTGGGTTGTGAAGATCTTTTTTGTATAATCTTCCTGTGTATTCTTGCCACCTCTGCTTAATATCTTTTGATTCTGTTAAGTCCATACCTTTTCTGTCCTTTATTGTGCCCACTTTGCCTGAAATGTTCCCTTGGTAAACAATGTATACTAATGCATATAAATGGAATCTAGAAAGATGGTACCACTGAATTTATTTACAGGGAAGCAATGGAGAGGCAAACATAGAAAACAGCCTTATGGACCCAGGAGGAAGGGAGGAAGGAGAGAATGAGGTGTATGGAGAGAGTAACATGGAAACCTGCATTACCGTTACCTTGACTGTAAAATATACAGTCAAGGGAATTTACTGTATCCCTCAGTGAACTCAAACAGGTGCTCTGTAGCAACCTAGAGGGGTGGGATGGGGAGGAGATGAGAGGGAGGTTCAAGAGAGAGTGGACATATGTATACCTACAGCTGATTTATGTTGATATTTGGCATAAAGCAATAAAATTCTGTAAAGCAATTACCCTTCAATTAAAAAAATATCCTGTATTAAACAATATGAAATAAGAAAATTTAAGTAATAATAAAAAATCCTCAGAAATAAGAAAAGTCCAAGCCCAGACAACTTCACAGATGAATTCTATAAAACAGAGAGAAATTAATATCAATTCTTTTCAAACTCTTCCAAAAATATAGAATCAGAAGGAATACCTCAGGGTTATTTTATGAGGTCAGTATCACCCTGGTATCAAAGCCAGACAAAGAACTACACGAAAAGAAATTCACAAGCAAATATCTTTGATGGGTGTATAATCACTGCAAACTATTTAGGAGTATATCAGTAAATCAAACGCAACAACACATCAAAAAGATTATACACCATGGCCAAACAAAAGTTATGCAAGTTTGATTTAAATATTCACAAGTCTGTGTGATACACATTAACAGAATGAAAGACAAAAAACACATGATCATGTCAATAGATGCAGGAAGAGCATTTGACAAAGTTAAAAATCTATTCATGATAAACATTATCAATAAAATAAATTTATAAGAATCCACCTCATCATGAACAAAGTCATTTATATCTAGTACACAACCAATGTCATAATTAGTGTTGAGAAACTGAAAGCTTTCCCTCAGTACCAATACAAAGACATAGCTACTGACTCTTGCCACTTATATTCAGTATATGAAGTAATAGCAAGGACAATCATACAAGAATAAGAAATATAGGCATTCAAATAGGAAAGGAAGAAACAAAATTAAATGTTTGAAGATGGCCTGATCCTACATGCAGAAACCCTAAAGATTCCACAAAGAGCAGTTAAGACTAATAAAAAAAAAATCAGTAAATTTGTAGGATACAAAATCTACATACAAAAGTCACTTTCACTCCTTGCATTATCAACTGAATTAAAGAGGTAAACTGAGGTAAGTTCAAGTTACAATAAATTTATTTCATTATGGAAAAGCAGAGTAACTGACAATTGAGGGCTTACAATGATCTGTATTATGAGCAAGAAGTGCAAAGAGGGAAAATCCAATCAGACATCAAACAGGAAGCTAATTGGCTTGAGGATGGAGAGAGATACTTAGTGGATGTTTACTGAAAAACAGATAAAGTCTTGGCTTCTAAAAAACTGAACATTTATGGGAAATCAGTCTCTCAGTTCTTAAGTTCCATTGTTCTATGTGCACATGTGTAAGACTGTCCATTTTATATCCTCTGATTCCATTTTATACTGAAATCCTTTCACAACACTAAGAAAAATATGTTCAAAAAGGAAATCAAGAAAGCAACCCTGCTTATATAATATTAAAAAGAATAAAATACTTAGGAATATATTTAACCAAGATTTGAAATGTAGGTACACTAAAAAGTATAAAACATTGAAGAAATAATTAGAGTTGACACAAAGAGATGGAAAGATTATTCTGTCTTCATGGGTTGGAAGATTTATGTTTACTAAAACATCTATATTACCCAAAGTGATAGATTTAATGCAATCTTTATCAAAATTATAATACATTTTTTTGCAAACATAGAAAAGACTATTCTAAAATTCATGTGAAATCACAAAAGATCCCCAAATAATCAAAGCAGTCTTGAGAAAGAAACAACAAACCTCATTTCAAATTCTGTTAAAAAACTGTAGTAATCAAAACAGTATGGCATTGGCATAAAACTAAGCATACAAACTAATGGGACAGAATCAAGAATTCAGAAATAAACCCAAACATATACAGTCAATTAACTTTGTCCTCACATGAGGGAAATAATAGTCTCTTCAATAAAAGGTTTGGGGAAAACTGGTTAGCCACAAACAAAAGAATGAAACTGGATCTTTATTATATACATACACACCAAAAAAAACAAAAAAATATCAACTCAAAATAGATACAAGACTTAAATGTATGTCCTGAAACCTAAAACTACTAGAAGAAAACATAAGAGAAAAGACCTTCAGCATTGATTTTCCAATTATTTTTGGCTATGACTACAAAAGCTTATCCAACAAAAGCAAAAATCTGAATTTTCATAAGCTTACTCTTGAAATGAACTTGAAATAATATAGCAGAGGCTATGAATAATGCAAGTTGATTTTAAAACTAGAAGTTCTTTGAATTAACATTTCTGCAATTGTGATGTTTGTTAAGGAAATGTAATTAAAAATATGCTAAGATAAAGCTTGTGCATATATATAATCAAAACTCATCAGTAACAATGGCAACAATTTGGTACTTAGATATAACATAAGTTGCTTTTTTTCTACTGAAAATGTATTTTATCTTTGCCATCAGAAGCAGACAAACTTGCATTCAGTTTCATTATTGCTTTGAAATTCTTTAAAATAATACATCTTCCTATTGCCTCTGACCATGTCTGAATACTGCTTGGCCCTTCTCTCCCCATACCTTTGTGTTTTTTTTTTTTTTTTGAAAATTTTTTTGATGTGGACTATTTTTAAGTCTTTATCGAATTCGTTACAAGGCCACTTCTGTTATTTACGTTGCTCTTCTTTTTTCTTTTCTTCTTGACTGCAAGACATATGGGATCTTAAATCCCTGACCAGGGCTTGAACCTGCACCTCCTGCATTGGCAGCAAAATCTTAAACAGGAGACTACCAGGGAAGTCACTTTATAACTTTATTTATATCTTATCCAGATGCTCATGATTTTATATTAGAATTATTAAATTTTTTTTCATATTTTCAGGTGATTGTTTTTCCTTACTCTGAGGCACTCTGAATATTGCTCCAAGGTTAATCTTCCTCAAATAACATTTACATTATGTCCTTATCCAGCATTACAAAGTAAAGATCACACACATTGATACCCTATTTTTTTCTACATTAAGCCTAAACAATTTTCTTCTTTATTAAAAAAATGGACAGAATCTGTTTACTTTTCTATATAAATCTATCTAATCTTTTCTATATAAATCCTTGTTTTGTCTGCCCTAATTCCTCAGTTCTACACATGCTGTGTTAATTTCTGTGTCTATGCATACTCCACTTATCTTTTCTTAAGACAGGAATCTCAATTCTGATCAGTTATTTCCTTTAAGTGAGCTTAACTCTTTTTTCCACTAAATTCTCCCTGACAACACCAATCCATAATAAGCTATCATTACCTTGAGCCATATGTTTTATTTCTGTTCTAAATTGTATCTATTAAAAACTATCCATAATTATTAGTAGAGAAGATGGCATGAAATTTTGCAAAAAAACATTTTTAGAATTTAATCATTTCCATGTAAAGTTTAAAAGTTTAAAGGACTCATACATCAAACAGAGCTGTGTTTAGAAACACAAGGGGGAAAAAGATTCCCTGCATGTCAAGAATATAGCATTTACAGATTTTATATCAGTCTTGAAGCACAATTTGAATAAACATTCATGATATGTGATATTATTGTGAGAAATTTGTCACCACATTTTAATAAAGTAAAACAAAAGTGTCTAGCATAAACACTCTACATATAAATATAGCCTTTGTTCTCAAAGGTATCAGTGATAATTTATTATGAATTCAATTTTTATAAGGGTAATTTTCTATATAATTAATATATTCCTAATATAATAAGGTTAGTAGTTCAGCTTTAAAATTATTTGTTAATATCTTGGGTAGATTTCCTAAGTAGATTACAGCTTCATAGATGTTTAAATGTGTTAGAATTGAACTAGTTTTTTTTTTTTTTTTTCCCATTAAGGAAACAAATGAAAAATTTTTTTTCTCATCAAGGGATAATACTACAAATTCTATTTTATGTCATCTGTTTGCATCTGTATAAAATTTATTGAACAATTCTCTATGGCTTTTAAAGACATTATTTGCAAGCCTTTTGGGGGGTGGCAACATAGATTTTATGTTTTGCTATATTTCTATTGGTTAGATGGCTCCATTCCATGATAATTTCATTATATCTTCAATGTGTGTTCCAACTCTCATGGCTACAATTACTTGTGAAATTTATAGTTACCAGATTGTAAGGTTATGACAAGCACTACCAGCTACCCAAGGGTCACTTTCTCATTACACTACATTTTCCTTAGTTTTGATATCATGGAAAAAAAAAAAAAAAGAATCCTTAAGGAAAAAGAGTTCTTAGAGTTAGGTTCTTATAGCTGGTATTTCTGTTGAAATATTGTAATAAACATCTTGGTTGCTGATTAGCACAATATTCCTTCTAAGCATGAAACTTTTTAAAAATATTAACTAAAATTGTATTTATTCTCTTCAGTCAAAACCACTTTAGAAAATCTCTTGCACTTTTCCAGGAAGTACAATATATAAACCAAAGATATCAGCAAGTGTGGGAAATTTTCTAACAAATTTCATCCCAGAGACACCCCAAACCAGGAAGTCAGATAGAGCTCCAATCCACCAAAAAGGATTCCATAAGCTCATTGCTGTTTTTCAGTGGATTTCATGTCTATGTACAACCCCAGGAACTGGAGTATGTCAGGCTCCTTCACAGTATGCTGTCCTCCACTATTTCCCAGAGTTTGTTCAACTTCATGTTCATTGAGTCAGTAATGCTATCTAACAATCTCATCCTCTACCCACTGCCCCCATCCTGCCTTCTCCTTTTGTTTCAGTCTTAAAGAGCATCAGGATCTTTTCCAGTGAATCCTCACTTCACATACGGCGGCCAAAGTATTGGAGCTTCAGCATCGGTCCTTCCAATGAATATTCAGGACTGATTTTTCTTTAGGATTGACTGGTTTGATCTCCTTGCAGTCCAAGGTACTGTCAAGAATCTTCTCCAGCACCACAACATGAAAGCATCAGTTCTTTGGCCCTCAACCTTCTTTATAATACAACTCTCACATCTGTACATGACTACTGAAAAAACTATAGTTTCAACTATACAAACTTTGGTCAGCAAAGTGATGTCTCTGCTTTTTAATATGCTGTCTAGTTTTGTCATACCTTTCTTTCCAAGGAGCAAGCATCTTTTCATTTCATGCCCGCAGTTACCATCCACAGTGATTTTGGCATTCAAGAAAATAAAATCTTTCACTGCTTCCAGTTTCTTCCCTTCTGTTGCCATGAAGTGATAGGACCAGATGCCATGATCTTTATTTTTAAATGTTGAATTTCAAGCCAGCTTTCTCACTCTCTTCTTTCACTTTTAGCAAGAGGCTGTTTAGTTCCTCTTAACTTCTGCTGATAGCTTTCCTGATAATCTTCATACCAGCTTGTGATTCATTCAGCCCAGCATTTTGTATGATGTACCATGCTGCTGCTGCTGCTGCTGCTGCTGCTGCTAAGTCGCTTCAATCATGTCCGATTCTGTGCAGCCCCACAGATGGCAGCCCACCAGGCTCCCCCACCCCTGGGATTCTCCAGGCAAGAACATTGGAGTGGGTTGCCATTTTCTTATCCAATGCAGGAAAGTGAAAAATGAAAGTGAAGTCTCTCAGTCGTGTCTGACTCTTAGCAACCCCATGGACTGCAGCCTACAGGCTCCTTCATCCGTGGGATTTTCCAGGCAAGAGTACTGGAGTGGGTTGCCACTGCCTTCTCTGGATGTACTATGCATATAAGTTAAATAAGCAGGGTGACAATATTCAGCCTTGATATACTCCTTTCCCAATTTAGAACCAGCCACTTGTTCCATGTCCAATTCTGTTGCTTTTTGATCCCTATGCAGGTTTCTCAGGAGACAGATAAGGTGGTATGGTATTCCCATCTCTTTAAGAATTTCCCACAGTTTGTTGTGATCCTCACAGTCAAAGCTTTAATGTAGTCAATGAAGCAGAAGCAGGTGTTTTTCTGGAATTCCCTTGTTTTCCCCATGATACAGTGAATGTTGACAATTTGATTTCTGACTCTTCTGACTTTGAAACCTGGCTTGTACATCTGAAAATGCTCAGTTCATGTGCTGAAAAAGCCTAGTGTGCAGGATATTGAACATAACTTTGCTAGCATGTGAAATAAGCACAGTTGTATTGTAGTTTAAACATTCTTTCACATTTCCCTTCATTGGGATTGGAATTAAAACTTTTCTAGTATGACCACTGATCAATTTTCCAAATTTGCTGACATATTAAGTGCAGCCCTTTAAGTGTATCATCTTTTAGGATTCGAAATAGCTCAGTCATCACCTCCACTAATTTTGTTCACTGTAATGCTTCCTTAGGCCCATTTGACTTCACACTCTATAATCTGGCTCTAGGTGAGTGACCACACCACCATTATGGTTATCTGGGCCATTAAGATCTTTTATATATAGTTCTTCTAGATATTCTTACCACTTCTTAATCTCTTCTGTTTCTGTTAGGTCCTTTATTGCATTTTTTTCATTAGATCTTGCTGTCTCCATCCTTTATTGTGCCAATGTTTACATGAAGTTTTCCCTTGATAGCTTAAATTTTCTTGACGAGCTCTCTAGTCTTTATAATTCTCTTGTTTTTCTCTATTTCTTTGCACTGTTCACTTAAGCAGTCCTTGCTGTCCTTGCTCTTCTCTGGAACTCTGCATTCAGTTGGGTGTATCTTTCTTTTTCTCCTTTGCCTTTCACTTCTCTTCTTTCCTTAGATATTGTAAAGCCTCCTCAGACAACCAGTTTGCCCATTTTCATTTCTTTTCCTTTGAGGTGGTTTTGGTTCTATACAATGTTAAGAATTTCTGTCCATAGATCTTTAGGCACCCTGTCACTAGATCTAATTCTTTGAATGCATTGGTCACCTTCGCTGTATAATCATAAGGGATTTGATTTAGGTCACACCTGAATGGTCTAGTGGTTTTCCCTATTTTCTTCAATTTAAGCCTGAATTTTTCAATCAGGAGCTCATGATCTGAGCCACAGTCAACTCCATGTCTTGTTTTTGCTGACTGTATAATCTCATAATTGAAGCTTAAAACATTTGCATTCAATCAACTTCACCTAAATGGATCAAGTTAATTCTCAACAATGCCAATTAAATGAGAAGTTACACTACTTAATTGTCCCCTGTCATAGTATGATGGTACTTGAAAGTGTTAGTGTATTATCAAAATTTTCAAGATATTACCTAGAAGGGCACAGACTCAGGATTAAAAAATAAATAAAAAGATGGCTTTTAAAGAATAACTGACTAAAAGCATGTGAAACCTTCTTTCCACAAGATTAGCTATTAATCCATCTTTCTTTCTACTCAAAAATCAGTGATGCTACAAAGAATTATATGCTGCTGATTAGAGCAAGGACTTCACCATTTTCCTATTATATTAATATATTAAAAGAATAACTGAGGGTACATTAAAGAAGAAAAGAAATTTACAAACTGGCCCAGATGGAAAATTCCATTCTGATTATTTAGTTCAAATTTCTTGTTCTTTATCTAAAGCAACTAAGAATCAATAGGTTAATTGATTTGCCCAGACTAGAATTTTTGTTACCTGAATCCCAGTTCAGGGTTATTTTTTCTTCACTGATAATTCTTAGCTCTCTGGTGACTGGGGATCAATTAGATATCATTTGTTGATGAAACTAAGGATGTTTCCACATGCTCAATGCTCTCTACAACTTCAGAATCTGAATTCCCTTTCTGTATAGTGCTATGATTAGAAATGACCTGTTTTTGTAAATTCCACACTTATTTATTTTTAAATTTTGTATTGAAGCATCAAACAAGACTAATGTGTCTTTTTATCCTATATGATGCTCTTGTGAAGGTTTTTTCACTGGTGTGCTATCACCCACATAATTAATTTGTGTGAGATTATTTGATGTGGAAGCAATAGTAGGAGGTATTGCCTACCTTTATTTTACTATTTGTTTACTTCTAATGGAGTCTGAAAATTTTAAATTTACATGATTATAATGGTCTTCCCCAATGGCTCCAGGGGAAAGAATCTACCTGCAGTGCAGGAGATACAGGAGACATGGATTTAATCCCTGAATCAAGAAGATCCCCTGGAGGTAGAAATAGCAATCCACTCCAGTACTCTTGCCTGGAAATCCTAAGGACAGAAGAGCTTGGTAGGTTGCAAAGAGTCATACATGACTAAGAACATAATGGATTATGGAATGTAGACACAACATTTGTGTGTTAGCATTGAGATCATATTAACTTTTAATCATTATCCAAGGCAGATGTATTTTAGCCTGACTATATTCAACACATCACACGAAGTAGCCTCTTAACAATTTCTCGATGATCACAGAAGTTTTCTGAAATAGTAATGTACATGCATATGTTAAGAGATCTCTCATCATGGGTTCTCTGTCTCTTCATTGTCTCTTACTCTGGTTCCATGGCTCGTATGATTAAAACTGTTTAACAAAATTTCACCTCTGCCAAACAGAAGGTGTCCATTTTAAGAAGTCTAACATTCATGCCAAAGACACTTAGTCCTTGAGGTCCCGGAATGTTGTAGGCTTGCATATAGATCTGTAAGTATGATCTAATTACAACTACTGGAACGAATCTAATTACAACAACTGGAGCTCTCAGCACAGCTCTAGGTGTACTAAGCATCTCATAGAATTATCTCATCAATTTCTAGGTCAGATGCTAGCTTTCTTCCTTCACTTAAAGTCTCAAAATTGCTTTCAAAAAAGAGATCCTTCAGTGTGTAATTCTCATCTCCCTTGCAGAACTTCACTGGCTCAACTCCATCGACTTTCTCTGAAAGTTTGCTTAAGTCTCGGCTGCTTTGGAAGTTCTTAACATCAACCTATGTGTCTTTGGTGAAAGTGAAAGTCATGAAAGTGAAAAGTCTGACTCTTTGTGACCCCATGAACTGTGTAGTCTGCTAGGCTCCTTTGTCCACCAGAGTGGGTAACTGTTCCCTTCTCCAGGGAATCGTCCCAACATAGGGATCAAACCCAGGTCTCCTTGTAGGCAGATTCTTGCCATCTGAGCCTGTGTCTTTATCTTAGTATTATTCCTTTCTCAATTTTAGCATTCTATCTCTACAGCTCTGGGAATTAGCATATGTTTTCATGGGAAAACAAAACAGATCAAATGTGAAGCTCAACTCTGAGCTCATCTCACTCATTTTAATTTTATTCTTGCCAGTCCTGATTACATTGGGACCTCTCCAATGGATCTAAATAGAAGTTTTATATATTTAACCCAGTTTTAGTAGTTCTTCATAGTAAACAGTTGACTCTTACAGGTTCCTCCCTCATGGTCATAACCTGTAGTCTCTACTTGCTAACATTTTTATTTTAAGCAAAATTTTTAACCTGTCTGATTTCTTACAAGCTAGTCATTTTTCCCACACTGATGAAAGTTTTCTGAATCAGATATTCCTTGGATAAATATATTATCTGTCTTATTTCTTTAATACTATTTCCTCCTTGTTTAATTACATTCAACAATTAACAGAATGTAATGATTAGTACCTAACTTCTTAGTATGCTTTTCTTCTTAAGTGATATACCAAACTAAGTATTCCATAATTCCACACTAAAATCAAAAGGAGTTTCTACCACAAACTAGTCAGATCTGTCAGATTGAAGGGGGGGTTAATACTCAGTTCCTATAGAGTAATAAATATGCTAATACCAAGCCCCCAAATGAAAGGACACTTTTCTGGCAATACTATTAGAAATAGCTGGGGCTTCTCAGGTGGCTCAGTGGATAAAGAATCTGCCTTCAATGCAACAGATGTAGGAAATACTGATTTGATCCCTGAGCCAAGAAGATTCCCTGGAGGAGGAATGGCAACCACTCCAGTATTCTTGCCTGGAGAATCTCATAGACATAGGAGCCTGGCAGGCTCCAGTCCTTAGGGTTGCAAACAGTCAGGCATGACTGAAGTGACTGGCCACGCACACATGTACCTGATATCTCTCTTTCATATGGCACTTTAAGTGAAAGAATAAGATCATATTGACCATTTGCCTTTTCTCAGTTTAACTTCATTTTTAAATAGCTATATGACTTTTAAAATGAGTCCTTCTTCATTTAACATTTTATAACATTATTCAAATTTCAAATAAAATTTGGTAAAGTATTATATACAATGTTTTAACTTTTAAACTTTCTCATCTACCTACAATCATTTATGTTCCACAATTTTAGGATGATCTTGATATGCTTTCAATCATGACTAGATTTTAGATACCATTCTTATTGACACATGTAACAAACCCTCAGATGTGTCCAGAACCATAATGCCTATCACCTGAGCATTTATCATCTGAATTTTAAATTTGAGGAGACTCGAATACAAACAACTGTATTGATTTATTTGTCAAAATATTATTCATAGGGAATATGGATTCCCCTATATATGTTTATTTCAATATGAGAAGAATATATTTGGTGAAGCTAATTTATCATTTCAGATAGACATCACTCAGTAGAAAAGGGTGCGACAATCCTTGAGTTACTAGTTTTACATTTATAGTCAAGGAGTTAGTATTTCTGTTTCTTTTCTGCTTGCCTTTACTTCAGAGATGGCTATTTTAGAATAAGTTGAGAATCAAAACTTTTTGCCTTCTAATATTTCTCTCCTGCTGTGAACCACACTCAGAAAAACATGAAATCTGGAAAAATAAGAGAAAGAATATTTTGCATTTAATAATGGCTTTCTGCAGTCCAAGTCATTGCAATATTTTATCCATAATTTTTAAAAGATAGCTCATTTCTTCCAAGCAATGAACATCAACAGGTTTACATAAATTATTCTATTTATTTACAGATATGTGTACCATTTCACACTTGTATATTTAAAGAAGACATGTCCTATCCTGGCCATATACCTAGGACAATAAAATAGCATAAAATTCAAGAGTGCTCTACTCAAGCCTCTGTGGTGACCTAAATGGGAAGGAAATCCAAGAAGGGGGATATATGTGTGTACAGCTAATTTATTTTGCTATATAGCAGAAACTACTGTGACATTATAACTATTTTCCAATACAATTTATGTGTGTGTGTGTGTGTGTGTGTGTGTGTGTATGTTAGTCACTTAGTCATGTCTGACTCCTTGTGACCCCATGGACTGTAGCCTGCCAGGCTCCTCAGTCCACGGAATTCTTATATATGTATATATATATATATATATATATCTACTTCATCATCTACCATATGTGTGTGTGTGTGTATATATTGTGTATATAGATGATGAAGTCCCAGGACTTTCATTTCCTTCTTATAATTCTATTTTTAACATGCTAAGTGGTATTTCTTTTAGAGTTTCTGTGATTGATATTTGCATAGGGAAATTTGGGAGAAAGTATAAAATAAATCAATTTAATAAAATTATGTAAACTATTAAATTGATGTATATTTTCCTGCACATTATGTGTATTTGTCAACTTTGTGGATAATATTTGAATTTTGGAATAAATTTAAAATTGAACTATGAAAAAAAATAGTAAAGAGTGCCCTCCTCTGTGTTGGGGAAGGACAGGAGCCTATAGATATGTGAAAGCCTGAATATGCAACATATCTCAGGCGCTAGAAAGGAGTTTGGTTTTTATTTCAAGTTTCAAAGAAAAACCATGACAGAGTTCTAAGCAAGTGGAGAGCATGAATTAGTGTAATTTTTTAAAATATTATTTTGAAAGCTGTGTGGAAAATAGAAAGCAAGGGAAGAAGAGTGTAAATGAAAACGCCAAGAAGAGGACTGCAGTCAGGAATCTGAAAGTGTTGCCAGCATGGAACATAACAGCAGCTGTGGAAACGGACAGGTGTGTAGAACAGATGGGGAGAAGTTTTGCACTGGGAGCCACCAAGAGTATCTGATAAATCGGGTACTGGGGTGCGTGAGGAAAAACAAAACATCAAAGCTAGTACGTAGATTTTTGGCCTGAGCCAGTGAATATTTTGCATTCTGGAACTTTGAGCTTCTTGGTTTTTGTCTGAGCAGAAGGATCTCTGGGCGCTTCCCAGACCTTCTCTCTAGACTCTAACTGCTCCATGAGGAAGCATCCTTATGCATTTTCCACCTTGTTGAAATAGTTACAGGTTTTGACAATATTAAAAGGTTTCATCTTTAGAAAGGGAACATCAGCCTATACAGAGATGGCCTGCTGCAAGGGTGCCATAGCTCACTCACTGAATTCTTTTATGAATCACAGCTGCTCTTGTTTCCAGTTTCTGAGATATTTTTGCCCTCCCTGTCCCCTCAGGACTATTTTAGGAAGAATAATTCAGAAGTCTTGTCTTTTTCTTTAGGGAAGTTGCAAAGTCTTTCTTTCAAGATGCTTATAGAATTTTTATATTATATATTTTTTGCTATTTCAATAGATTTGGACAAAAGGAAAAATGCATGTGTGTATTCATGCACAGACCTAGAATTTCAAGTCTGCAAATACACTTACCCTCCAGCATTTTGTCAGTCTCACTCTAGAAATATATATTCAGGCATCATATCAGAACTATTTTGTGGGTTTTTTTTTTTTTTTTGGTCATTGTTATTTATTTGTTGAATCAAATAGCTTACTCTATTTGACATGGAAAAGTTCTATTCTTGTCCTTAAATAATAGTTTTCAAAACCATTTATGCTTCCAAAGCAAGTAAAGTTCTACAAACTTATTATATGCCCCAGGACCTTCTCAGCTATGCTGAATCAGAATTGTAGGGATGTACATCTGAAAACTGTATTTTTATAGATTCCATGGCTCAGATGGTAAAGAATCTGCTGGCAATATGGGAGATCTGGGTTCAGTCCTTGGGTTAGGAAGATCCTCTGAAGAAGGGAATGGCAACCCACTCCAGTATGCTTGCCTGGAGAATCCCATGGACAGAGTCCAGTGTCGGAAAGAGTAGGACACAACTGAGCAACTAACCCTTTCACTTTCTAAGTGACTAAGATGAACAGCCTGATTTGAGAAACACTACCTTAGAGTAATATGCCCTCCTAATTCTCCACTATTTTAGAATTGCTCTGTGTAATGAGTGGTGTCACCTATGAGACTATGTTGTAAATATGATCCATGTGAATCAGAAAATAAAATGGATAATGTACTTTATCTACTGATTTAGATAATTTGGATGCAGCCCTTTCTAACATCATAAATCAAGAAGCAATCATCACTCTGTGTGCTGACGACATTGCTCCATAATGAAGAAGCCTTAAGCAATTAAACCTCTGACTAATTATAATGAGAATAATAGCTCAGCTGCAGCAGAGCTAAAACAAAACCCTAAATTTTGAAAAATATTTTCTAAGACTTCACTGATTACTATACAATCTCACCCAGAGGTCAAATTCTTGTGACTTAATCATCAGTCATTCTAGAGGGACAAAAACAAGTTTCTACTCAGGTCAAATTATCCAGTTGGTAACTTTTCACCATATTTTCACAATAGCAATGTGGATTTATGTGTTGAGTATTTAATACGACAATATACTTTCTATATTAAAAAAATCACCATTTATATATTGTATATTTTGTGACATACAGGGATTTTTTTTTTAATTCTCTAAGTACAAAATCACAGTTTTGCTACCAAAATAAATTATATGAGCATAAGAATGACAGTACAAGAGAACAAGTGAATATATTACAATTTGAAATATTGTGTGTGTGTTAGTTGGACTCCTATTCCAGGTACTTGGTCACTATGTGACACTGGTCAACTGATACATGTTTTTTTTGATCCAGTCTTATCATTTCTAAAAGAGAATATTCATACATTTTAAAAATTATTGTGCAGATTGCATGAAATAATCTTATAAATGGCAAGCAGTCATATAACCAAGCTAAATATATGGTAGCTACTATTCAGAGTTGCTCATCTTAAAAAAAAATCCAACATCTATAGACGAATGCTTCTTTTCCTATTCTACGCACCTACTTATTTTCCTAATGCTGTTTTTCTTCTTCCTCACTCCCACCTTCTAGAGCCCACACAAACATATTGCTGCCAAGCCTAGAAAATGGAAATAGTTCTGCTACTCTTCCTTTTTTCATTCCCTCTCTAATGTTCTATTTGATGGTGTTTATTAATGTTGACATACTAACCTATTGAGGTGTTCCTTTTTCATGAATTTGATTTATAGAGTTCCAATAGGTTTGCACAGCAGTCTTTATCTCTAGGAAAATGTTCTGTTTTACTTTGTAGGAGTTTTAGTTCTGACATTTGGTGACATTTTCTCTTACTGTTGACAGTTGGTTTTAGTTTTTTTTCTTTCGACTGTGAACCAGACTGGTGAGGTGTTTCATTTGTTCGATCCAGCCTGTTTTATATCTCATAAAGTCCTACAAAGTTCCCATCACACAATACATCGTTGTTTATTTTTTACTGGCACTACTTTTTGCTTTAACCTGAATTATTTTGTTGTTTACTAGGATACANTTTTTTTTTTTTTTTTGGTCATTGTTATTTATTTGTTGAATCAAATAGCTTACTCTATTTGACATGGAAAAGTTCTATTCTTGTCCTTAAATAATAGTTTTCAAAACCATTTATGCTTCCAAAGCAAGTAAAGTTCTACAAACTTATTATATGCCCCAGGACCTTCTCAGCTATGCTGAATCAGAATTGTAGGGATGTACATCTGAAAACTGTATTTTTATAGATTCCATGGCTCAGATGGTAAAGAATCTGCTGGCAATATGGGAGATCTGGGTTCAGTCCTTGGGTTAGGAAGATCCTCTGAAGAAGGGAATGGCAACCCACTCCAGTATGCTTGCCTGGAGAATCCCATGGACAGAGTCCAGTGTCGGAAAGAGTAGGACACAACTGAGCAACTAACCCTTTCACTTTCTAAGTGACTAAGATGAACAGCCTGATTTGAGAAACACTACCTTAGAGTAATATGCCCTCCTAATTCTCCACTATTTTAGAATTGCTCTGTGTAATGAGTGGTGTCACCTATGAGACTATGTTGTAAATATGATCCATGTGAATCAGAAAATAAAATGGATAATGTACTTTATCTACTGATTTAGATAATTTGGATGCAGCCCTTTCTAACATCATAAATCAAGAAGCAATCATCACTCTGTGTGCTGACGACATTGCTCCATAATGAAGAAGCCTTAAGCAATTAAACCTCTGACTAATTATAATGAGAATAATAGCTCAGCTGCAGCAGAGCTAAAACAAAACCCTAAATTTTGAAAAATATTTTCTAAGACTTCACTGATTACTATACAATCTCACCCAGAGGTCAAATTCTTGTGACTTAATCATCAGTCATTCTAGAGGGACAAAAACAAGTTTCTACTCAGGTCAAATTATCCAGTTGGTAACTTTTCACCATATTTTCACAATAGCAATGTGGATTTATGTGTTGAGTATTTAATACGACAATATACTTTCTATATTAAAAAAATCACCATTTATATATTGTATATTTTGTGACATACAGGGATTTTTTTTTTAATTCTCTAAGTACAAAATCACAGTTTTGCTACCAAAATAAATTATATGAGCATAAGAATGACAGTACAAGAGAACAAGTGAATATATTACAATTTGAAATATTGTGTGTGTGTTAGTTGGACTCCTATTCCAGGTACTTGGTCACTATGTGACACTGGTCAACTGATACATGTTTTTTTTGATCCAGTCTTATCATTTCTAAAAGAGAATATTCATACATTTTAAAAATTATTGTGCAGATTGCATGAAATAATCTTATAAATGGCAAGCAGTCATATAACCAAGCTAAATATATGGTAGCTACTATTCAGAGTTGCTCATCTTAAAAAAAAATCCAACATCTATAGACGAATGCTTCTTTTCCTATTCTACGCACCTACTTATTTTCCTAATGCTGTTTTTCTTCTTCCTCACTCCCACCTTCTAGAGCCCACACAAACATATTGCTGCCAAGCCTAGAAAATGGAAATAGTTCTGCTACTCTTCCTTTTTTCATTCCCTCTCTAATGTTCTATTTGATGGTGTTTATTAATGTTGACATACTAACCTATTGAGGTGTTCCTTTTTCATGAATTTGATTTATAGAGTTCCAATAGGTTTGCACAGCAGTCTTTATCTCTAGGAAAATGTTCTGTTTTACTTTGTAGGAGTTTTAGTTCTGACATTTGGTGACATTTTCTCTTACTGTTGACAGTTGGTTTTAGTTTTTTTTCTTTCGACTGTGAACCAGACTGGTGAGGTGTTTCATTTGTTCGATCCAGCCTGTTTTATATCTCATAAAGTCCTACAAAGTTCCCATCACACAATACATCGTTGTTTATTTTTTACTGGCACTACTTTTTGCTTTAACCTGAATTATTTTGTTGTTTACTAGGATACAGGAAGTTGACTTTTCCCCCTAGGCATCAGGGACACAATTTTGTTTGTCTTTGTAAAAAGTTGTCCTCCTCCAATAATCATGTTGTCTGAATTGACTTACTTTTGAAGCACTATAAAATAAAATATCTTAATTCAAGTAAAACCTAATATGAACATTATTTTACAACTTGTTCTGTATTTATTTATATGGGTCAGTGTTACCCAACCAAAAAAATTTTGTACAGTCTTGTCTCTCAGCAAATTTTCTATTTTTATCTAACATATGCAATAAACACTACTATTCAAAATTGCTTATAGAAAAAAAAGGGCTACATTTTCATAGCATAGGAAATAAATTTTTTATCATTGTTAAAATGAACATGATTAAGGTAACACTTTCTGTATAGTGGTGGAAATTACAAACAGTAATTAAATAGCACTTAACTAGGCTGAATTCTCTGCCTCACGACTATTTCCATCACACTTGACAAAGCAAGAGTGACACTATTTTGTACAATTCCCCGTCATTAAAAACAACAACAAAAATCAGTGTGTAGCATTCTTGCAAAGCTAGAAGTTTAAAGTACTTGAACCAACTGAACTGAACTGCTGAAGTTGAAACTCCAACATTTTGGCCACCTGATGTGAAGAGCCAACTCACTAGAAAAGACCCTAATGCTTGGAAACACTGAAGGCAGAAAGAAAAGGGGGTGGCAGAGGATGAGGTGGTTAGATAGTATCACTGACTCAAAAGACATGAATTTGTGCAAACTCTGGGAGATAGTGGAGGACAGCAGAGACTGGTGTGCTGCAGCCCATGAGGTTGTAAAGAATCAAATATGACTTCACAACTGAACCACAGCAATTTCTTTATTCACATGACCATCATGCCCTATTGTTGTCTTAAGCTTTAAATATGGCTATTTAACCCACAACCAAGATACTGACTTTGGTACTGAACTTGAGAATCTGTGCAAATTCATATATATAATCATATCCCTATTCATGTACACACACAGGCTTCACTTTAATGAATCCTCTTCCTGGTACTTTTTTAACACCAACTTGATTTCAAGATGTTTGATACAAATTTAATAAATTTTACAAACAGAATTTTCTGCTGTGGCATAGAGATAAATTATTCCTCAATATAAAAATATATTTGAGAAATGCAGAAGAAATGAAGATTCTAAACATTTTTGTAGTATGCTCATTCTACACAGAATATATTACAACATAAGGATCAGAGCTGTAAAGAAGAGATGGCTTAATTAAAGTACTATATTCACTGCTCCCTATTTAAAGCATCTCTCAAAGTAAAGGTTAGAGCATATTATAAAAGATGAACAATCATCACACCGGTATTATCTAGCCTTAGGCCCTCTTAAAGAGCAGTGACATATTCTCCCAATTTCTCCAGAGGAGGTTTTCTGACATTTTGGTTGAATTTATTCATACATATATAACCTTAACAAGATTATCTTTGCTATTCTCCAGTGGCTTTAATTATTTCAACTGGTCAACTCCTTTTTAGATAAATCATTTTTACCATAAATTATGATTTGTATATTTAAGGATTTGAATGTTAAAAGCCATTTCAGGAGCCAAACTACATTCTCCTATCTACTGCCCACACTCCTTAACACCATTATTGAGATTCTCTTGACAAAGTTCTCAACCTCTCAGCTATTTCATTCCATCTGTCCTGTAGAATTCCAACCTCAGTTGAGAACATGTCCTGCTTATGCTTCTCCAGGGTAACGGAGTCACACCCAGAGCAAACATGTTGCCCAGAGGAACTGCAGGTCTGGTAACTTCTGGTTAGTCACTACCCACAATTAGCTCCCCCATTTTGGCTAACATAATTCAATTTCCCTTGTCAAGCTACTCATTTATTCTCCTCAATCACTACTCTTAATCTTACTGTCTTCCTTTCAGACTCCTTTACCAGGTGATTCCAGATCCAGATTAAAGGGATCTGGTCAAAAGGTGCTCAAGTCAACACCAACTAATTAATCAACATGTGTTTACCAAGGCTTCTTCTCCTACAGGTCTAATATATGAATGACTCTAGTTTTCTAGAGTAGCCAATTCTTTTGAACCTGTCAAGTCAGCCTTTATCAATCCCCTTCTCCCTCCCAGCTATCTAGTTATAGATTTTCTCTCAGAGCCTTTGGGTACACATTTGTCTTTTTATACTTGGACTCTACTTTCCAGTGTTTGTTGCATATTAAAATTATTTCTTTTCTTAGAAACAGATACTCTCTTGGCTCTGTTCTCCCCAGTTCACATTTTTCTCTCATTTATCTAACAACCTATTTTTATGAAGTTTTGGGAGCACTTTCTGTTTTTATTGCTTATTTCCTACTCATTCTTCCACTCGATTTAATTTGGCTTCTGTTTTCATCATTCCAGTGAGACTGCACTTTTTGCGGTCATTCAGATACTTCTCTGGGACATCTCTTTCCTACCTCTTATATTAATTAGTAAAGTTGATTATGGGTCCTCCTTGTGTAAGGCTTACAGAAAGCACTTGACAAACATTAAACACGGTAAGTCTCCTACATATGAACCTTCAAATTGCAAACTTTCAAAGATGACAATGTGCATTTGTATGTCCAATCACATGTTAGTTCACATGTCTGGCATACATTATCACATGTGTGCATCCTTTACAAGTGGTTGTGCTTCTGTGTACTTTAAAGTACTGTACAGAGTACAGTAGTACAGTGTCTTTATTTTAACCCCAGGATGTCTGGATTCAAGCATAAAAGCAGTAACACAGCTGGTACTGCTAAGAAGCACCCAGTGATAACAGTGAAAACAAAAGTGAGAATAACTGAAAAAATGGAGTGAGGTGAAAAGCTGGTAGAGGTCATTCATTCTTATAACACTGAACTCTTTGCTGTGCAACACAAGGAACTTACTAATAAAGACCTGATAGAATTGGAGGCCCAGGGAAAGGATGAAAGAGACAAGAGGAAGAGGAGGTATCTGAAGAACTGAAGAGTTCATTCAATGTCAACACTTGTATGCCAGCTGTTGTACTGTACTGCTCTCCTTTGCCAGGTACTGTAAGATTAAAAATGTTTTCTTTATTTTTTGTGTTTGTTTTTGTGTATTGTTTGTATGACAATTACTATATATGCAAAACAGTACAATACTATATAACTGATTGCATTAGTTGAGTACCTACACTAATTTTATTAGACTTAGTAACAAATTGGACTTAGAAGCATGCTCTTGGAACAGAACTTGTTCATATGTAGGCAATTTATTTTATTAAAAATAGTAATAGCAAGAATTATCACACTGAGCATTACTTAATATTTTTGTAAGTTTGTATTTTACATGTGTTTTCCCTATAGGTTTAAGGTTCACTGGGGAATGTATGAGTCACTAATTTTTATATTTATACCTATGTCTGACTGCCCTATTGCCATCACAGTACCTTTAGAAGGTTTTGCCATGCCAAGTTTAACATGTAGAAAGAGTATTAAGCTGTAATTCCATTTTGGCAGACATTAAATGGAAGAATGAAATATATAAATACAAAGCCATAAAATATAAAAGGAAAGGTAAGTATTTAACAAGCCTCAAATTAAGAGTGTAATGTTTTAGTATAAAATAAAACATATCAATAGATTTTACTACTTACAAAGTTAAAATAATTCTAAAATAAGGCAAAAATAATGCTAACACAAATTAATGACCAAATCACAAATGGTTAGAATATTACAAAAAGTTTTTCTGAAAGATCCTTGAGAAAAGCAGCTGTCTTAGATGTTGCAATATGATGCATATTCCAGATAGACTACCAATGGGGTTCAGGCATATCTTCACAGATTGGCGGGTATTTGGACCCTCCAAACTCATTTCAATGATGGAACTACATTGAAGGTTTTGCTGAAGCAGAGGAGATTATGTCCATGACACTGGGACAAATAGATGGAGACCATGGCAAGTCACAGATCTCCAAAATCAGTTCATGGTGGCAATGGGGGGGAATAGGTAGAAAGAGCTGCCTATGGTAACTCCTTGTTGGTTATCTATTTTTTTAATTAATTAAATTTTGGCTATGTCTTCACTGCTGTGTGTGGACTCTCCCTAGTTACGGTGAGCAGGGACTGCTCTTCATTGTGGTACACAGGCTTCTCATTGCAATTGTTTCTTTATTGTGGAGCACAGGTTCCAGGTGCTTGCTCTGCAGCTGTAGCACACTGGCTTCAGTAGTTGCAGCACGTGGACTCAGTAGGTGCGGCTTATGGGCTTGTTTTCACCATGGCATGTGGGATCTTCCCCAAGCCAGGATTGAATCCTGTATTGGCAGGTGGATTTTAAACCACTAGACCACCAGGTAAGCCCTTGTTACCTATTTTAAACATAACAGTGTGTATTGTCAATCCCAAATTCCCAGTCTATCCCTCCTCTCCACCCTTCCCTCCTGGTACCCATAAATTCATTCTCTAAATATGTAAGTCCATTTCTGTTTTGTAAATGAATTCATTTGTATCATTTTTTTTACATTCTGCATATAAGCATTATCAAATTATATTGTCTTGCCCTGTTTGACTTACTTACCATGGTAGTAGGTCCATTCATGTTGCTGCAAAAGGCGTTATTTCATAATTTTTAATAGCTGAGTATTATTCCATTGTATACATGTACCACATCTTCTCTATTCTATTAACCTAAATGGGAAAATAATTTGAAAAATAATAGATTCATTATATGTATATTGATACATATATGGAATAGATTCATATATATGAATCACAGTACTATACACCTGAAACTAACACATTGTTAGTCAACTATGGATGTGTGCATGCTAAGTCCCTTCATTCATGTCTGACTCTTTGTGACTCTATAGATCATAGCCTGCCAGGCTCCTCTGTCCATGGGATTCTTCTCACAAGAATATTGGAGTGGGCTGTCATGCCCTCCTCCAGGGCTCCTTCCTGACCCACGGATCTAACCCACGCTTCTTATGTCTCTTGCAGTAGCAGGTATGTTCTTTACCACGTGTGCTACCTGGGAAGCTCTAATCAACTATACTCCAACATGAAATATGAAAAAAAAAAAAAGAGAAATAGCTGCCTTTAGGAAGCAATTGCTAAGACTAGAGAATAGATATCACTGCTCTAGTTCCAATCACAATGTGTGATATGGTATGAGAAGACCAGTAATTTTACATCTGATTCAAACAGAATAAATTTGGAGAAATTCAGTAATCACTCAATGAGAATTTGTGCCAATAAAAAGTTGAATGGAAAATGGATAGCATTTCCAAGTGGATGCAGCCAATGCCTTTAAAGACCATTGGTAATGAAAGAAGCTGTAGTAATGAATGACAGGAAGGTGACAGGAAGAATAAAACAGTATATGGGTAAACTTTGCAGTGTGTAAAAAGAATTCCTCCACATATATCACTGTGTACATGGCAGATACTTGAAGATGTCTTAAGGTAAATGAAAAAAGAGGAGATAACTGAGGAGATATAGGGGTACCAGCTGAGAAATCTCACTAAAATTTTGGTCACTGCCACTTTGTATGAAGTAGATAGCACTATCACTTGCAAATAAACACATATACACACATATGTACACATTTAGCCTAAAAAGTCTACATGAAAACATAGGAAAAAGTTTGAAACTAATATAACAAACAGAAGACACTGATTAATTTTGTCTCTTGGAATGTTACTGCTGCTAAGTCGCTTCAGTCATGTCCGACTCTGTGCGACCCCATAGACGGCAGCCCACCAGGCCCCCCCATCCCTGGGATTCTCCAGGCAAGAACACTGGAGTGGGTTGCCATTTCCTTCTCCAATGCATGAAAGTGAAAAGTGAAAGTGAAGTCACTCAGTCATAGCGACCCTGTGGACTGCAGCCTATCAGGCTCCTCAGTCCATGGGATTTTCCAGGGAAGAGTACTGGAGTGTTAGGTCAGTTTAATTTTCATTTACACATATTTGGCATATTTCAGCATTTCCATGGTGAGGAATGTATATATACAGGTATATAATAGTTATATATTATATAATCATTTACTATATATAATTTTACAGTACATAAAATAATATTAATGGAAATAATATTAATCATATATTTATTCAGTTTTCTGAGTTGTATCTTATTGATAAATACTGTAATAAAAATTTATTGCATTTTCTTATATTTAAGTCTGAATAATTGTTTTGCATCAGGAATTGCTATGGTCATGTTCTCTATATTAATGGCTAGGTAGAAAGTAGGACCTTCTGAACAATGAATAATGGAAAAAGGTGTATTTGTTACTTATTAAAGGAAAAGACTAGAGTTAGGTGTACATATATAAAGAGGAAAAATTTGTATAAGTGAATATGAGAAGCAGAAGAGAAAACAGTTGAGACCTAAATGTTTGGATAATATGATGATTTCCCTACCTGTAAGCTCATATTTTTTCTCATAAATTTAGGATTCAGTTATATGCCTATGAAAAGGAAACCTTAACTCACACAGTGAACTCCCTTCTCAATGAACCAACAGCATAGAATCATGTTGATTTAAAGACACGGCTCAGTATGAAATAGGTTCAATAGACTCACTTAGAACTACCCCAGGACCAAGTAAGAGTTAGTATCAATCTGCTTTAGCAAACAAAGAAAATGGTTTGATAGGTGAACAGAGTTCAGAAGTGCCACGTGTGGTAAAAAAATATAATCATAAATATTTAGGTATTTCCACAAGTTCATAGACATACATATATAATATATGTGTGTTATAAGAATTCTCTCGCTGTAGGTACGTACATACTTTCCTTGTTATAAATGTATTGTTTCTATAGAATATAAATATATTTTATATTACATATTTATTTAAGGATGATTTACATATACTTTATATATTATTACTTGAAAATTATAACATACATATTTAAAAGTTAAGAGAGAAATCATAGTTATTCAAAGTGAAAAGCTAAGAGTTACAGTAAGGTAACCAAAATAAATGGGACGGGGACCACAATGATATTTTGAATAAAATAAGAAACTAGCATTTTCTGTAATTATACTGGCATAATTTATGCTTTCTGTTAATAAAATATAGGATAATTTTAACTGGTCAATTTATAAATACATTCAAGTATATACATTTATATATTGTACATATACATATACACAGACCAGTTCAAATTTGGAAAAGGAGTGCATCGAGGTTGTATATTTTCACCCGACTTATTTAACTTATATGCAGAGCACATCAGGCAAAATGCCAGGCTGGATGAATCACAGGCTGAAATCAAGACTGCCAAGAGAAATATCAACAACCTCAGATTTGCAGATGATACCACTCTAATGGCAGAAAGTGAAGAGGAAATAAAGAGCCTCTGAAAAAGGCTAACTGAAAAGGTTAACAGGGAGAGTGAAAAGCTGGCTTAAAACTCAACATTCAAAAAATGAGGATCATAGCATCCGGTCCCATCACTTCATGGCAAATAGATGGGAAAAAATTGGAAACAGTGACAGATTTTATTTTCTTGGGCTCCAAAATCACTGTGGATGGTGACAGCAGCCATAAAATTAAAACAGGCTTGCTCTTTGAAAGAAAAGCTATGACAAACCTAGACAGTATGTTCAAAAAACAGAGACATCACTTAGCTGACAAAGGTCTGTATAGTCAAAACTATGGTTTTTCTAGTAGTCATGTACCAATGTGAGAGTTGGACCACCAAGAACACTGAGTGACAAAGAATTGATGCTTTTGAACCATGGTGTTGGAGAGGATTTTTGAGAGTCCCTTCGATAGCAAGGAGATCAAACCAGTCAGAAACCGGATTTCTAAAGGAAATCAACCTTGAATATTCACTGATCCTGATCCTGAAACTCCAATACTTGGGCCACCTGTTGCAAAGAGCCAACTCATTGGAAAAGACCCTGATGCTGGGAAATATTAAGAGCAGGAGAAGAAGGGGGCGACAGAGAATGAGATTTTTGGATGGCATCATCAACTCAGTGGACCACAGCTTGAATAAGTCCATGGGTTCCTAAGAGCTTCAGTTGATAGCTCAGTTGGTAAAGAATCCACCTGCAATGCAGGAGTCCCCAGTTGGATTTCTGGGTCGGGAAAATCCACAGGATAAGGGATAGGTTACCCACTCCAGTATTCTTGGGCTTCCCTTGTGGCTCAGCTGGTAAAGAATATGCCTGCACTGTGGGAGAGCTGGGTTCCGTCCTTCGATTGAGAAGATCCTCTGGAAAACAGAGAGTTTAGCCACTGCAGTATTCTGGCCAGGAGAAGGCCATGAACTGTATAGTCCATGGGGTCGTAAAGAGTCAGACGCACTGAGTGACTTTCATTTTCACTTTCACTGATTTGTAAAAAGTCAGGCACAAATTAGCGACTGAACAACAACATACACACACACACGCTCACACATCAATATCTGTAATATCTTTGTGTATTTAACTTCTAAAAGATTTTATTTTGACATTTTGCCACTTAAAATGAATCCTACTAAAATCTTGCTCTTGGTCAAAGACAGTAGATGTTCTAAGAGATTTCATAAACCGCAGAACAAGCCCAAAGTCTAATTTTAAAATGTAAACATTATTTTCTGTTTTCAAATTGCTTTGGAAAGTCATTAGATTTATGCAACTTTGCAATAATTTTATATTTCAAACTTTGAGTTCATTTTTTAATTGGAGGGTAATTGCTTACAGTGTTGTGGTGTCTCTGCCATACATACATCGATATAAATCACATATATATCTATGTATCTATCTATCTATCTATCTATCTATATATATATATATATATATGCCTTCTGTCTGGTGCCTCTCCCTCCCCACTTTCACCCATCTTGGTCATCACAGAGTGCCAGGCTGAGCACCCTGTGTAATATAGCAGCTTCCCACTAGGTATGCATTTTACACATGATAGTGTATATGTGTCAGTGCCATTTTCTGAATTTGTCCTACCTTCTCCTTCCCCAGCTGTGTCCACCAGTCTGTTCTCTACATCTGAGTTTCCATTTCTTCTCTGTAAATAGGTTCATCAATACTATTTTTTCTAGATCTTATGCATATGCATTAATATATTTGTTTTTCTCTTTCTGACTTACTTCATTCTGTTAAACAGGTTCTAGGTTCATCCATTACTCAGTTCAATTCAGTTCAGTCGCTCAGTCGTGTCTGACTCTTTGCAACCCCATGAATCGCAGCACACCAGGCCTCTCTGTCCCTCACCAACTCCCGGAGTTCACACAGACTCACGTCCATTGAGTCAGTGATGCCATCCAGCCATCTCATTCTCTGTCGTCCCCTTCTCCTGCCCCCAATCCCTCCCAGCATCAGAGTCTTCTCCAATGAGTCAAGTCTTCGCATGAGGTGGCCAGAGTACTGGAGTTTCAGCTTTAGCATCATTGCCTCCAAAGAAATCCCAGGGCTAATCTCGTTCAGAATGGATTGGTTGGATCTCCTTGCAGTACAAGGCACTCTCAAGAATCTTCTCTGACACCACAGTTCAAAAGCATCAATTCATCAGTGTTCAGCTTTCTTCACAGTCCAACTCTCACATCCATACATGACCACTGGAAAAACAATAGCCTTGACTAGAAGAACCTTTGTTGGCAAAGCAATGTCTCTGCTTTTCAATATGCTATCTAGATTGGTCATAACTTTTCTTCCAAGGAGTAAGCATCTTTTAATTTCATGGCTACACCAGATTAAAATCCACTTCTTTAATGGCTGAGTAACATTCCATTGTATATATTTATCAAAAATTCTTTATTCATTCATCTGTTGCTTCCATGCTCTGGCTATTGTAAATAATGCTACAATGAACATTGGGATTAGAATTGCAGTTTTCTCAAGGTATATGCCAAGTAGTGGGATTACTGGCTCATATTGTAGATTTATTCCTAGTTTTTTAAGGAACTTCGATACTGTTAGCCACAGTGACTGTATCAATTTACCTTCCTATCAACAGTGCAGGAGGGTTCCATTTTTCTCCACATCCTCTCCAGCATTCATTGTTTGTAGCTTTTAAGATGATGGACATTCTGACTGGTGTGAAGTGATACATCATTGTAAATTGGATTTGCATTTCTGTAATTATGAGCAATATTGTGTATTCTTTCATGTGTTTATCGGCCATCTGTATGTTTTATTTGGAGAAATGTCTGTTTAAGTCATCTGCCCATTTTTTATTGTGCTGTTTGTCTTTCTGAATTTGAACTTCATAAGCTGCTTATATATTTTGAAGATTAATCCTATGTCAGTTATTTCATCTGCAATTACTTTTTCCATTCTGAGGTTTATCTTTTCATCTTGTTTATTTTTTGTTTGTTTGTTTGCTATGACAGATCGTTTAAGTTTAATTAGGTACATTTTTTTATTTTGGTTTTCATTTTCATAACTCTAGGAGCTTCGGTCAAAGATCTTGTGATTTATGTCAAAGAGTGTACTGACTATGTTTCTCTCTAAGAGCTTTATATTTCCTGGCCTTACATTTAAATCTTTAATCCATTTTTATTCTGTTATTGTATATAATGTTAGGAGGTACTCTAGCTTCATTCTTTTAGGTGTAGCTGTCCAGTTTTCCAAGCACCACTTATTGAAGAGGCTGTCTTTTCTTCATTTTATATTATCGCTTCCTCTGTCAAAGATAAGATATCTGTGGGGGTGTATCTCAGGTTTATCTCTGAGTTTTCTATCTTGTTTCATTTGTCCATACTTTTTTTGTGCCAGTACCATACTAGCTCAATGACTATCAGTTCAGTTCAGTTCAGTCGCTCAGTCGTGTCNATGCGTGGGGATGATCCGGAGGGATGGGTGGGGAAGGAGGGAGGAGGGGGGATCGGGACTGGGAGGTCATGTACACTTGTGGCTGATTCATGTCAATGTGTAGCAAAATGAATACAGTATTGTAAAGCAAAACAAACCAAAAAATAAAAATTTAAATAAAAATAAAATAAAATAAAAATTAAAAAAAAATAAAAAATAAAGGAGATCAGTCCTGTGTGTTCTTTGGAAGGAATGATGTTAAAGCTGAAACTCCAGTACTTTGTCCACCTCATGCAAAGAGTCGACTTATTGGAAAAGACTCTGATGCTTGGAGGGATTGGGGGCAGGAGGAGAAAGGGACGACAGAGGATGAGATGGCTGGATGGCATCACTGACTCAATGAACGTGAGTTTGAGTGAACTCTGGGAGTTGGTGATGGACAGGGAGGCCTGGCGTCCTGCAGTTCATGGGGTCACAAAGAGTTGGACACGACTGAGTGAATGAACTGAACTGACATATTCTTGTTAAGTCATCTAAATCCAGCTAAAAAACATTTGAACGAGGTTACAGTGAGACGATTGGTTTCCCTGGTGGCTCAGACAGTAAAGAATCCACCTGCAATGGAGGAGACGCAGTTTCGATCCCTGGGGTGGGAAGATACTCTGGAAGAGGGCATGGCAACCCACTGCAGTAGTCTGCCTTGAGAATCCCCATGGACAGAGCAGCCTGGTAAGCTAAAGTATATAGGGTCTCACAGAGTCAGACACAACTGAGTGACTAAGCACAGAGGAAGATTCTTGTTGATGAAATTAAATTCCTTTCCTGATTTCCTTTGTATTATGGTACCCACTCATCCAAATACTGGTGATAAGAAACTATAGCAACAGAATAATTTGTTTTATCCCTCTTCCTTAAAAAAAAAATTATCTATCCCTGCATCTTATTTTTAATTCACTTATTTGTACTTCTAATTTATATTTTCAATAAATATTTATACACAAATCATTAGTGATAACTAAATGATAAACCACAGTGGCAATAAATTATTGTGTTTATAAGGACCCAGGAGTCAAAGTACATATTTTCAAATCTTGGCTCTTCCGTTTAGAACTTGTGTCATCTTCAGCAAGATACTTAAGCGCTTTGTAACTCAGGTTTCTCACTGGCACATAAAGAAAATAATTTTGCCATCTCAGGAAGTTTTTGTGAGAAGTTATGGAATTAATGATGAAATGTCACTAGAATCATGTTTGTGGTATAACTAGAGTTCCAAATATAACTTTAAAAAATCATAACTATAACTCATTTTAATCTACTCTGTAAATTAAATAATAAATTACTTTAAATATTTATAAAAATCCATATAATAAATATTTATAAAAATTCTATATACCCTCCATATACCCAGGTAAGGTAAAGCTTATTAAAATACAGTTTTAAGATAGTAACACTATTACTATCATATCCAAAAACTTTTTAAATAAAATTGAGAAATATTTTAAAAGCATTTAGACATCTTAAGTGACTGATTTAATCTGACCTGAAGGTTTTTTCTAAGTTTCAGAGTTAATTACATATTCTTCACTTCTTTACAAAACAGATGAATATAGTATTTCTATTAAGAGACACTTAAAGTACTATTGGGCTTAAGATTGAGTGCTGAAGAATTGATGCTTTCAAATTGTGGTACTGGAGGACTCATGACAGTCTTGTACAGCAAGGAGATCAAACCAGTTAACACTAAAGGAAATAAACCTGAATATTCTTTGAAAGAACTGATGGTGAAGGTGAAGCTCCAATATTTCAGCCAACTCACTGAAAAAAAAACCCTAATGCTGGGAAAAACTGAAGACAAGAAGAGAAGAGGATGACAGAGAATGAGATTGTTGGATGGCATGACCAACTCACTGGACATGAGCTTGAGCAAACTCCAAGAGATAGTGATGGACAGGGAAGCCTGGCATGCTGTAGTGCTTGGGGTCATAGAGTTGGACATGACATTGCACCTGAACAACAATAATAAAGGTACTATTTTTGCTAACAGTTAAGCCTCCCTACAACTAGAAAAGATTTCTTCAAGTTTATGATGCAGTTAGCTATGTTCCATTCATATAATAGAATTTCACTTGAGAATAAAGAGACAGAATGACAAAGAGGGGAACAGTTTATTAGCATAGGAAACTTAGAGATACAAATTGGCAGTCAAGAGAGCTCTACTCAGAGAGATGGATGGGGAAGAAAGGAAGACGTTTTTCTTTTTCCTTCATTCTTTTGTTTTTAATAGCTATTTCTTTTTAAATTATATATATGGAGAATTTATGTGTATATGTGTGTGTGTATATATATACATATATAGGCTATAGAATTGATGCTTTTGAACTGTGGTGTTGGAGAAGATTCTTGAGAGTCCCTTGGACTGCAAGGAGATCCAACCAGTCCATTCTGAAGGAGATCGGCCCTGGGATTTCTTTGGAAGGAATGATGCTAAAGCTGAAGCTCCAGTACTTTGGCTACCTCATGCGAAGAGTTGACTCATTGGAAAAGATTCTGATGCTGGGAGGGATTGGGGGCAGGAGAAGAAGAGGACGACAGAGGATAGGATGGCTGTATGGCATCACTGAGTCGATGGATGCGAGTCTGAGTTAACTCCGGGAGTTGGTGATGGACAGGGAGGCCTGGCATGCTGCGATTCATGGGGCCGCAAAGACTGAGCGACTGAATTGAACTGATATATATATATATATATATATATGTAGGCTACAATATATATAGACTTCCCTGGTAGCTCAGCAGTTAAGAATCCTCCAGCAATGCAAAAGCCACAAGAGTTGTGGGTTTGATCCCTGGGTTGGGAAGATCCCCTGGATCTTCCTTCTCTTCTGGAGGAGAGAATGGCAACCCACTCCAGTATTTCAGCTTAAAGAATCTCATGGACAGAGGAACCTGGTGGGCTACAGTCTACAAGGTCACAAAGAGTCAGACGTGACTGAAGCAACTTAACATACATACATATGTGTGTATGTATATATATATTTTTATAAAACTTAATTGAAATATTGTTGATTTATAATATTATATTAGTTTCAGTTGCATAACAGTGATTCAGTGTTTTTAAAATTATATGACATTACATGTTACTGCAAAATAAGGTGTATGATTTCCTATGCTATACAACACATACTTGTGTCTTATCTATTTTACACAATAGATTGGTTTTTATTTCAATCCCATATATCTTTCTTTATCCTCCCTTCATTCCTTCTCCACATTGGTTAATCCTTTTTCATTTTCTATATCTGTTAGTCTGTTTCTGTTTTTATGTTTAAACTTTTTATTTTGTATTGGAGTATAGCTAATTAACAATGTTATCTCTGGTGAACAGTGAAGGTACTGAGCCATTCATATACATGTATTCATCCCCCGCTAAATTCGCCTCCTGCCCAGAAGACATCAACACTCCATCATCAGTCCCTCCTCCACATTAGGCGGAGGAGTGTTCTTGTCTCTGCGTAGTTAAAACAAAACTATCATGGCACTATGGAAATGAGCAAAAAGGTGGTAACATATACTAAAATGTGATAAATCATCCCTAATTTCAATGTAATGTCACCTTTCCCCTAAATTTCTGCTCTCAGTACATGCAGAAAAAGTCCCCTCTCAATGATCATTGACTTACTGATTAGAATGAGAAAGATGCGGTCTCATGTCACAATTATTTTATTGCTTTGGGGCATGTCTCATGCTTCTGTTGCATGGCTTTGTTGCCAGGAAAGCTTGGTTTTGTTATCACGGAAGCTTGCTTTCTTGAGTGATCGTTAACTTACAAGAGTCTCCCATATTTTTCTACTTAAAATTTTCAGTAGGATAATTTAATCATCTATTTTCCCTTTACTCTGTCCTTATCAACTATACTTTATGTAAAATTCTAGTCCTTTTTTAAAGGACTTTTAAAATATTCCACTCCAACTTTATGTAATCCAATTCTTCCATGATCATTTCTTAGAGTGAATGATTAAAAATCATAAGGAAATGGCAGTAATAAGATAATCCTGAGTAATATTTAATACCTTTGAGTGATGTTGTTGTTGTTTAGTCGCTAAGCCATGTATGACTATTTGTGACCTCATGGACTACAGCACATCAGCATGCCCTAACTCATGTTCATTGAGTCAATGATGCCATCCAACCATCTCATCCTTTGTTGCTCACTTCTCTTACTCAATCTTTCTTAGCATCAGCGTCTTCCAATGAGTTGATTCTTTTGCACCAGGTGTCCAAAGTGTTGGAACTTCAGCTTTAGCACTAGTCCTTTTAATGAATATCCAAAGTTGATTTCCTAAAAGACTGATCTTGCAATCCAAGGGACTCTCAAGATTCTTCTCCACCATCACAATGTGAAAGCATTGTTCTTTGATGCTCAGCCTTCTTGATGGGCCAACTCTCACATCCATACATGACTACTGGTAAAACCCCATAACTTTGACTATATGGACTTTTGTTGGCAAAGTGATGTCTCTGCTTTTTAATATGCCATCTAGGTTTGTCATAGCTTTTCTTCCAAGGAGCAAGATCTTATAATTTTATGGCTGTAGCACTCTGCACAGTGATTATGGATCCCAAGAAAATAAAATCTGCCAGTGTTTCCACTTTTCCCCCTTCTGTTTGACGTGAAGTGATGGGACCAGGTGCCATGATCTTAGATTTTTGAATGTTGAGTTTCAAGCCAACTTTTTCACTCTCCTCTTTCACTCTTATCAAGAAACTCTTTAATTACTCTTCACTATCTGACCCTAGAGTGGTATCATCTGCATATCTGAGGTTGTTGATATTTCTCCTGGTATTCTTGATTTCAGCTTGTGAGTCATTCAAGCCAGCATTTTTCGTGATGTGTTCTGCAAAGAAGTTAAGCAGGGTGACAATATACAGACTTGACATACTCCTTCCCATTATTGAACCAGAGCATCACTCTATATCTGTTTCCATCTGTTGCTTCCTGTCCTACATACAGATTTCTCAGGAGACAGGTAATGTAATCTGGTATTCCCATTTCTATAAATTTTCCCCAGTTTGGGATCCACACAGTCAACAGCTTTTGGGTACTCAGTGAAGAAATAGAATTTTTTTTTCTGTAATTCTCTTCTTTTTTTATGATCCAACTAATGTTAGTAATGTGATCTTTGGTTCCCTTGCCTTTTCTAAAAACAGCTTATACGTCTGGAAGTTCTCAGTTTATATACTGCTGAAGTCTCTTGAAGGATTTTGAGCATTACCTTGTTAGCATATAAAATGAGCAAAATTGTACAGTAGTTCGAACATTCTTTGGCATTGCCTTTCTTTGGGATTGAAATGAAAACTGATCTTTTCCAGTCCTGTGGCCACTGATGAATTTTCCAAATTTGCTGACATATTCAGTGCAGCACTTTCACAGTATTATCTTTAAGGATTTGAAATAGTTCAGGTGGCATTTCATCACCTTCACCAGCTTTGTTCATAATATTACTTCTTGAGGCCCACTTGAATTCACACTCCAGGATGTCAGGCTCTAGGTGAGTGACCTCACTATCATGGTTATCCAGGTCATTAAGACCTTTTTTTGTATAGTTCTTATGTGTATTCTTGCCATTTCTTCTTAATCTCTTCCACTTCTGTCATGTCCTTGTAATTTCAGTCTTTTTTTGTGTCCACCTTTGTATGAAATGTTCCCTTGGTATCTCCAATTTTCTTCTTAATCTCTTCTGCTTCTGTCATGCCCTTGCAATTTCAGTCATTTTTTGTGTCCACCTTTGTATGAAATATTCCCTTGGTATCTCTAATTTTCTTGAAGAGCTCTCCAGTCTTTCCCACTCTATTTTTTTTTCCATTATTTCTTTCCATTGTTCACTCTCTATTCTCTGGAACTCTGCATTCAGTTGAGCATATTTTTCCCTTTCTCCTTTGCCTCTTGTTTCTCTTCTCTTCTCAGCCATTAATAAGGCCTCCTCAAACAACCACTTTGCCTTCTGGCATTTCTTTTTCTTTTGGATGGTTTTGGTCACCACCTCCTATACAATGGTACAGACCTCTGCCCATAATGTTTCATGCACTCTATGTACCAGGTCTAGTCTCTTGAATCTATCCATTACCTCCAATATATAGTCATAAGGAGTTTGATTTAGGTCATACCTGAATGGACTGGTGGTTTTCCCTACTTTCTTGAATTTAAGCCTGAATTTTGTGGTAAGGAGCCCATGATCTGATACACAGTCAGCTCCAAGTCTTGTTTTGGTGGCTATATAGAGTTTCTCCATCTTTTACTGCAAAGAATATGATCAATTTGATATTAATATTGGCCATCTGCTGATGTTAATGTGTAGAGTTATCTCTTGTGTTGTTGGAAGAGGCTGTTTTCTATGACCATTGTGTTTTCTTGACAAAACTCTGTTAGCCTTTGTCCTGTTTCATTTTGTACTTCAAGGCCAAACTTGACTGTTACTCCAGGTATCTCTTTACTTCCTACTTTTGCAAGCCATTTCCCTATGATGAAAAAAATATCTTTTTTCATCTTAGTTCTAGAATGTCTTCTAAGTCTATTGAACTGGTCAACTTCAGCTTTTTCCACACTAGTTGTTGGGTCATAGACTTGGATTACTGTAATGTCGCACTGTTTGCCTTGGAAACAAATGAAGATCATTCTGTCATCTTTGCAATTGTACCCAAATACTACATTTCAGACTCTTTCGTTGACTATGAGTGCTGCTCCATTTCTTCTAAGGGATGATCCTCTTGTCTACAATAATAGATAGATATAATGATCATCTGAATTAAATTTGCCCATTCTTGTCCATTTTAGTTCACTGATTCCTAAAATGTCGATGTTCACTTTTGCTTTCTCCTGCTTGATCACATCCAATTTACCTTGATTTTAGACTGTAGATAGAAGGTGTTAAGTGAGATGTCAAATTGTACAAATGTACTATGTGTGCAACAAGTTGGATAAAATTTTACTTACCAGATTTTACCTTGGGAGAGGTCTGTAATTTTATGGAAGATCTCCTAAGATTAACTGTCTTTGTTAGAAACTGAGACCATAAATATTGTCCTAAAAAAAATCTGCTAGAAATGAATCATCAGTCTATGTTCGATACAGGATACAGGATACTTGGGACTGGTGCATGAGGATGATCCAGAGAGTTTATATGGGGTGGGTGGG
>SJYA01002266.1:65742-140994 GCA_006410615.1 Neotragus moschatus | reverse complement strand
GACTGGTGCACGGGGATGATCCAGAGAGTTGATGTGGAGTGGGAGGTGGTGGGGGGGGGTTCAAGATTAGGAACTCATGTACACCTGAGATGGAACATTTTAATTAATAAAATAAAATAATAGACTTAAAAGATGAGGAAAATATTTACTTAATTTCTGGGGAAAAAATAAGAAAAAATGATGCAAAGGAGGAAGAGAAAGGAAAAAGCAAAATTTGCTAAATGGTGTTATACTGTAATGGTTTCTGCAGTTTAAATTCACAGTACTTCAGAGTTGCCTTTAAGGAAAGTAAGTCTAGCAAAAGTGATGGCGTACCCATTGTCATGACAAGGTTACAAATTACCCTGTTGCTTTCAGTCTTTCTTGATCTCTTATTTGCTCCCCCCTGTATTGTAAAATGCTCTGCTGAGTTTTTAATGTCAAGGAACTAGTCAAGGAACCTATCAGTCAACATCTTCTGAAAAACTTGGCTCAGTATAGTAGTCTGCAGAAAACTGAATTCTGACAATGAAAAGATGACTGATGTACCAAGTGCATCATTTTCAGTCAAGTCCAACCCCTCCCCTGAAAAGAACATGGCACCTCAGTCCACACCTTCATGACATCTATGCAAGGTATCTCCAGAGAAGATGTAGCTAAGGCACACCTGAGTGCTTGACTCACAGAGACTGTGAGATCATAAACTTATATTTTTTAAGCTGGTAAATTTTGGGATAATTTATTACTGAATATGAGATAACTAATTACATGAGTGTGTGTTTATAGTTGGAGAAGGCAATGGCAACCCATTCCAGTACTCTTGACTGGAAAATCCCATGGATGGAGGAGCCTGATAGGCTGCAGTCCATGGGGTCACGAAGAGTCGGACACGACTGAGCGACTTCACTTTCCCTTTTCACTTTCATGCATTGGAGAAGGAAATGGAAGCCCACTCCAATATTCTTGCCTGGAGAATCCCAGGGACGGCAGAGCCTGGTGGGCTGCTGTCTATGGAGTCACACAGAGTCGGACACGACTGAAGCGACTTAGCAGCAGAAGAAGTGTTTATAGTTATAATAATGCAGTTATGAGTGCCGTTGTTGCTGTTATTTAATCTCTAAGTCATGTCCAACTCTTTGTGACCACATGGACTATAGTCTGCTGGTTTTCTCTCTTCATGCAATTTCCCAGGCAAGAGTACTTGAGTGCGTTGTCATTTCCCTCTCCAGGGGATCTTCCTGATCCATGAATCAAGCCACATCTCCTACATTGACAGGCAGATTCTTCTTTACCTCTGAGCCACCAGGGAAGCCTGCAGTTATGAATAGTTTTATTTTACACAGTTAAGTATGCAGTTGTACATAGATATATAAAGATATAGAAAGTCAAAATAAAAGTGTTGTTCAGTCGTGTCCAACTCTTTGCAATCCTATGAACTCTAGCCCACCAGGCTTCTCCATCCATGAGATTTTCCAGGCAAGAATACTGGAGTGGGTTGCCATTTCCTTCTCTAGGGAATCTTCCTGATCCAGGTATTAAACTTCGGTCTCCTGCATTGCAAGCAGACTCTTTACCATCTGAGTTACCAAGGAAGCCACATATAATGATATAAAGGTATTTAGTCAGGTATCATATATACTGAAATATGTAACTGCATGAATATATATAGTTAGATTTAGAGTAATAATTAATAGCTCAAAGTTCCTAAGGATATAATATTATTTGGAAAATAAACTTCTTAGAAAAATTGAACAAAGTAAAATAAATATTTGTTCTATAAGGTTATATTTTCAGGAATTATATATCTGTTTTAAAAGATTCTCAGTCAAGAAATTCTAATTCTTTTTCTGAGTTGATATATAATAAATGGGACTAACATGAGACATATTTAGTAATTCATGTTACATAGAATAAAAAAATAATGTATATTTAACTTTTTTCTCAAGAAATGATTACCTTCATGAGTGGGAAAAGTTATATATGTGCAAAGAATCTTAGGACTTCCTGGTGGCTCAGATGGTCAAGAATATGCTTGCAGTGTGGGAGGCCCAGGTTCAATCTCTGGGTTGGGAAGATCCCCTGGAGAAGGGAATGATAACACATTCTAGTATTCTTGCCAGGAGAATTCCAAGGACAGAGGAGCCTGGTGGACTACAGACCATAGGGTCATGTCCAACTCTTGATAAAATGGTGCCTCTTATATTTGAGTTATATAAGACAATCAGAAAACAATGATCTTTAAATCATCACAGATTTTCTTCATGCACTACATCATATGTAATGCAAGAAATTTGCATTAATATATTTCATTTTTTCTTTAAAAATTTGCACAGTTATTGGCATGAAGTTTTCCACATGTTATAAACTTCACAATACATTTTGATTATTTTTCTTCTAAACAGTACCTGGCTCATCATTTTTTTCATTGAGAAAGCATTTATTTTATATTTACCCACATCTGGAAATAATTCTAGGTTATGGTATACAAGGCAAAAGGGATCAATGAGCACGTAAATGAATGAGTATATGAGTAGATAAAGCAATATTGACTGTACACAAAATTGCAAATCTTTTATATTTTAAAATATCCATAAAGCTAGACTGCATGACAACAAGGACAGAGGCAAAAAGGCTTCTAAGATCTTTTCCATTAGTGATAAAATAGTTTCATTTAGACTGTAATAAATAACCTCTTAAAGAATACTCAAAATGTATAACCAACAAGTTAACAGTAAGAAAAAGCAAAATATTTTTAAATAAAAAATAAAGCACCAAAAAAAGGGACATGCAACATATATGTTTAGTGAAAAACAGAGATATAGAAAATGTAAACCAAGTCATAAAATAATAACTTTAATTGTAATTGGATTAAATATTACACATTAGATAATAGTTTAAGCTATTTTAAAATACTAAAATGCAACTGTATCCTGATATAGGGCTTCTCTAGTGTCTCAAATGGTAAAGAATCTGCCTGCAATGCAAGAGACCCAGGTTCAGTCACTGGGTGGGGAAGATCCCCTGGAGAAAGGAATGGCAACCCACCCCAGTATTTTTGCCTAGAGAATTCCATGGACAGAGCAGCCTGTGGGCTATAGTCAACGGGGTCACAAAGAGTCAGACAACTGAATGACATACATACAAACACACACACAAACCCTGATATAAGATACATGTTTAAATATAAGAAAACTAATATTGTGAACATAAAAGAATGTAAAAATATACTTCATAAAGACACAAACCTAAATAAAGTTCCAACAGCTTTAGTAATTTCAGATGAAGTAAATTTTAAAGCAAAAGTAATACAAAGTGTTCAGTTCATCAACAATGCATCATAATGCTAAACTAGTATGCAGTGAATAACAAGCTTCAAAGTACATAAAGAGAGAAAATGAGAAACTAAAATGAAATGTTCATAAACTCTAAATTATCATAAAAGATTGTAACATGCCTTGCTTGTAGTTGCAAACAGGCTTAGAAACAACTATTCTTCAAACATTGTGAATATAAATAAAAATATATAAATTAATATACATATATTGTATATGTATTCATCTCTATCTCTATGCATACATAACTCTGCATATATACATAATTTTATAGAGAAGATATATCACTAGGTTTCTAAGAGTCTTATTTCTGTCTGAAATTAGAATGAAGAGCTAATTATTCATGTTGTTTCTAGAATTTAGTTGAGTTCTGGCAGGACCATTTTTAGTTAGATTAGTTTCACTTGTAATTATTACTAATGGAAATGTCAAGTAAGTAGTTGGATATTTGAATGAATTTGATTTTAGGAAAGATGCTTGAACCACAGATAAATTTGATATGTCACCTTACGATGTTCATAACCATTATATTTCATTAGATCACTAACAGCATGTGAGCATAATTAAGAGATACAAGTAGAACAAGGAAATTCCTCCACCGTTAAATGACCATAGATAAAAGGAAAACCAGAAAAGGAAACAAAATAAGCAGCCTTAGAACTAAAAAGAAAACTAAGGAAATTATCCTGGAAGACAAATGAATAACTGTTTCAAGGATGAGGCTGTAATCAATTATTTCACATGTACTGATCATCCCATAAGATATGTGCTCCTTAATATGACACATATTGATACAAGAGAAATCAAAGTATCTAATCAGTGCTATAGAAGTATTGATTTTGTTGACTCATTCTGGTATCACAGAGAAGAAAACATATCTCTGCTCTGCATATTCTGAATTAATATTTTCAGGCCACCTGATTAAGGATAAGAAGTAGAATTTTCCAAAGTCTTTTACTTGGTGGTTAGTGGTTTAATTGCTAAGTCATGTCTGACTCATTGTGACCCCAACGTACTGGAGTGCACCAGACTCCTCTGACCAAGGGATTTCACAAGCAAGAAAACACGAGTTAATAGCCATTCCCTTCTCCAGGAGATCTTCCTGTCCCAAGGATTGAGCCTAGGTCTCCTGCACTGAAGGTAAATCTCCTGCATTGCTGGTGGATTCTTTATGGTCTGAACTACCAGAGAAGACATTAAGCCACTACGTATAGGAGAGTAGAATTTTCCAATGTCTTTTTACTTAAATATAGGCAAATAATACTATAGATTATCAGCAACAAAATGAAACAGAAGTACCATTTGCAGAATAATCACTATGTTTTATATATTGACAAAGTTAATTTTAAAAAATTTTTTTAATATAAGAATTACAACTGTAATGTTTCTTCAGAGAACCTTTATTTCTATTTCAGGTGTTGGATAAAAGCATTAAAATTTGCATATAATTAAAGTTATTTGAAATATCTTCTGCTTTGAAAGTTTTATGTAGGTTACAAAACTTAGAATGTGTATATATATAATATTATGATGATATATATGTATTATACTACAATATATTACGTATAAGCATATGCAATAGAATATGATTGTTATAGTGAAAGTGAAAGTCGCTCAGTTGTGTCCGACTCTTTGCGACCCATGGACTCTACTCTCCATGGAATTCTCCAGGCTAGAATACTGCAGTGGGTGGCCTTTCCTTTCTTCAGGGGATTTTCCCAAGCCAGGGATCAAACTCAGGTCTCCTACATTCTTTACTAGCTGAGCCACTAGATATGAATATATATTATAACTACACATGTGCACCTTTCATGTGCACATACAAAGATACACATATTGCACAAATACAATATATGAAGAGAATACCTAGATTGAAAAGAAATAGAGAAAGGAAGAAGAGAGAGAAAAAGGAAGATAAGTAAATAGTAGGGAATGTGAGAAGAAAAGTCAGAACAAACAGAATAAGGGACACATGATGTTGCCTTAAAAGTTGAACTGAGAATATTGCATGGCTAAATTCTCAACTCTGAACAAACATTATAAATCAATTTCTGGATTACTTTTAGGCTAATGAGTCTTTATTCTTTGCTTTTACATCATGTTAATTTAACAAATTTAAGTTATCACCCTAGAGAATCAACTTTTTACTCTGCCTTATTACAAACTTTAGCTAAGTTGAATCTTAAATACAAATTCTAAAATCCTTTGAAAATATAAAACCTGACATTATCAGTGCTGAATAAAACAGAAAAAAAATAGCTTTAGTCCCATCTGGTCTTATATTTTTTGATTTGTGTGTATTCATCATTCCCCTTTCTTTCTTTCATTGTGTGTTCTGTATTTTTTTAAATTCAGATTATGTCTTGGTTTGCAGATATCAACATTTTAAAGATGTTTGAATTCATCCAGTTAGAGTCTTCCCAGGGCCTGAAATTTAAAGCTAGTAATTCATAGGCTATTCCTGCTTAAGTGCTTAATGGACCACAATGGAAAGGAGGTCCCTTTGATGTGCTGGATGAAATAACTCAGTTGGAGTGCCAGGCTTGCTGTTAATTGTACCTGAAGAATGGTTTATATACTCATTCTTCATTGTATAAGTTCATAAAATTTAATTTAAATATCTGAACAGAAGAAAATAAAATTAAAAAGTCCTGTATCAGAGATTACTGATTCAGAATGACCAAAACTGTCTCAGCAAAAGTAAGTCTCATGAATTTAGATGTTTAGACTTTTGAATGATCTTTAGAAGACACTTACTCCTTGGAAGAAAAGTTATGACCAACCTAGACAGCATATTGAAAAGCAGAGACATTACTTTGTCAAAAAAGGCCCGTCTAGTCAAGGCTATGGTTTTTCCAGTAGTCATGTATGGATGTGAGATTTGGACAGTGAAGAAGGCTGAGCACCGAAGAACTGATGCTTTTGAACTGTGGTGTTGGAGAAGACTCTTGAGAGTCCCTTGGACTGCAGGGAGATCCAACCAGTCCATTCTAAAGAGATCAGCCCTGGGATTTCTTTGGAGGGAATGATGCTGAAGCTGAAACTCTAATACTTTGGACACCTCATGCGAAGAGCTGACTCATTGGAAAAGACTCTGATGCTGAGAGGGATTGGGGGCAGGAGGAGAAGGGGACGACAGAGGATGAGATGGCTGGATGGCATCACTGAGTTGATGGACGTGAGTCTGAGTGAACTCTGGGAGTTGGTGATGGACAGGGAAGCCTGGCGTACTGCGTAGGGTTGCAAAGAGTCAGACAGGACTGAGCGACTGAACTGAACTGAACTAATCTTGTTTCTTATTTTTTTGATATTTTCCAAGAGCATAACAAACAAAGTTAAAGAGTCTCTTGTGGGAGTGGCTCCAAGGATTAGCATTCCTTTTCAGTTAAGCTTTCCAGGTAAAAGAATGAAACCACAGTAACATAATGAGATGAGCAAAATTTTGCCTTTGTTGCATCTATTCCTTTTGTTTTTATGTTTACTAAGGATAGCTATTATACAAGCAAAGTAGAACCTACAATGCAAAACTCTGGGGTAATTTTGTTCCATTTGGTATTGTTTCAGTGAAAAAGGAAAAATAAAAAAGAAGAATGAGTTTTTCTCTTTCCCTTTCCTAAGAACAAGAATATAAAGAGAAGAATGAGCAGGAATGAACATTCCAAGTTTTTGGTTGTTGTTATTTACTTTAACTGCTCCTTACTCTGAATGTCTATAACTAAGTTTACTTTTCTGCCCCCCAACTCGGCAAGAGCTACACTTGGACCTATTTTCCTTAAACTCTATGCTAAATAAATCCTTTCTCTGGTGTTTACCATTACACAGAGCCACCTACTGCCAAATTCAATTATTGGGTTACTGACTCCAATTTATGACTGTCTTTGAAATAATGCAAGAGAAAGAAATCAAGATCCTATCACCTTTGTTTCTCATCACTGACTCCTGAGTGGGAAACTTTGCCTCATTTAAACTACTAGACTCCTGATGGGAGGAGAGGGGCACAATTCTTGAGGCATTAGCCTACTATGTTCACTTTTCCTCCAGCTGAGAATAAAAGCTCCCTTTCTATTTCCTCCGAACTTTGTCTCCATATTTTTCATTCAGCTTCAGTGGGTAGAGAAGGCCAAGATTTTGGCCGGCAACAATTTCATGAAAAAAAAAAAAAAACTAGATTACTAATTTTTATGATCCTATTCAGCATCTGAATAAATGTATATTGAAGTAGATGGTAAGTGGTATATAGATTCATAACAAAAACCAATATGATTGCATCTGGTGCCATCACTTCATGGCAAACAGATGGAGAAACAATGGAAATAGTGAGAGACCTTTTATTTTCTTAGCCTCCAAAATCACTGTAAATGGTGACTGCAGCCATGTCATTAAAAGATGCTTGCTCCTTGGGAGACAAGCTATGACAAACCTAGACAGTGTATTAAAAAGCAGAGACATCACTTTCTAGAAGAAATTACATCTAATCAGAGCTATGGTTTTTCTGTAGTCATGTATGGATGTGAGATTTGGACCAAAAAGAAAGCTGAACATGAAAGTATAGATGTTTTTGTACTGTGGTATTGGAGAAGACTCTTGAGAATCTTTTGGACAGCAAGGAGATAAAACCAGTCAATCCTAAAGGAAATCAGTCCTGAATATTCATTGGAAGGACTGATGCTGAAACTGAAGCTCCAATACTTTGGGCACCTGATGAGAAGAGCTGACTCACTGGAAAAGTTCCTGATTCTGGGAAAGATTGAAGGCAGAAGGAGAAGAGAATGACAGAGGATGAGATTGTTGGATGACATCAATGACTCAAAGAACATGAGTTTGAGCAAACTCGGGCAATAGTGAAGAACAGGGAAGCCTGGTGTGTTGCAGTCCATGGGGTCACAAAGAGTCAGACATGACTGAGTGAGTGGACAACAAAAAAACTAATTCAGACTATGTTAAAACCATTGCAGTGCAGAGGAAAGAACAAAATCTGGAAGAAAAACTACATGACTCTAATTCTACTTCAATCATGTCTGGACTTAAACAAATATAACCTTGTTTATGTGATTTACAAAATAAAGGGTCACTTAGTTTTCAGCTATATTTTAAATGTGTTAGTAAACTTTATATTTCTCATTATAAAGATGATTCACATTTACAGGGAAAAATACAAGCTGCATGTACAAAGAAGACACCAAAAGCTCATTACTTATAAACAAATAGTGTTAATTTTTTGTTTTTATAATTCTTGTATCTAAGCATAATTGCATATATTTTCTTTATTAAAAAGATGTCTTAGTGTACTGATTTTCTCACTCAACATATGTTATAAATATTGATATTTTGTGTTCATTTGTAATGACTGCAGAGTATTCTGCTCTAGAATAGGCAAAGTTAACAAGTCTTTTATTGTTGAATATTTAAATTGCTACACATTTAATTCTTATTTTAGTTCAGTTCAGTTGCTCAGTCGTGTCCGACTCTTTGCAACCCCATGAATTACAGCACACCAGGCCTCCCTGTCCATCACCAACTCCCAGAGTTCACTCAGACTCACGTCCATCGAGTCGGTGATGCCATCCAGCCATCTCATCCTTTGTCATCCCCTTCTCCTCCTGCCCCCAATTCCTCCCAGCATCAGAGTCTTTTCCAATGAGTCAACTCTTCTCATGAGGTGGCCAAAGTACTGGAGTTTCAGTTTTAGCATCATTCCTTCCAAAGAAATCCCAGGACCAATCTCCTTCAGAATGGACTGGTTGGATCTCCCTGCAGTCCAAGGGACTCTCAAGAGTCTTCTCCAACACCACAGTTCAAAAGCATCAGTTCTTCGGCACTCAGCTTTCTTCACAGTCACTTTATTTAAAAACATCAATAAGAACAGTTCTGTTCACTTGCTAAGTCGCATCTGACTCTGACCCATGGACTGCAGCACACCAGATCTCCCTGTCCATCACCAACTCCCGGAGTTTACTCAAACTCATGTCTATTGAGTCAGTGATGCCATCCAGCCATCTCATCCTTGGTCCTCCCCTTCTCCTCTTGCTTTCAATCTTTCACAACATCAGAGTCTTTTCAAATGAGTCAGCTTTTCACATGAGGTGGCCAAATTATTGGAGTTTAAGCTTCAACATCAGTCCTTCCAATGAATATTCAGGACTGATTTCCTTTAGGATGGACTGGTTGGATCTCCTTGAAGTCCAACGGATTCTCAAGAGTCATCTCCAACACCACAGTTCAAAAGCATCAATTCTTTGCCGCTCAGCTTTCTTTATAGATCAATATCCATATGTGACTACTGGAAAAATGATAGCCTTCACTAGATGGACCTTTGTTGGCAAAGTAATGTCTCTGCTTTTTAATATGCTGTCTAGGTTGGGCATAACTTTTCTCCCAAGGAGTGAACATCTTTTAATTTCATGGCTGCAGTGACTATCTGCAGTGATTTTGGAGCCCCAGAAAATAAAGTCTGCCCCTATTTCTCCATCTATTTGCCATGAAGTAATGGGACTGGATGCCATAATTTTAGTTTTCTGAATGTTGAACTTTAAGTAAACTTTTTCACTCTCTTCTTTCAATTTTGCAATAGGCTCTTTAGTTCTTCTTCACTCTCTGCCATAAGGGTGGTGTCATCTGCATATCTAAGGTTATTGTTATTTCTCTTGGCAATCTTGATTCCAGATCATGCTTCATCCAGCCCAGCATTTCTTATGATGTACTCTGCATATAAATTAAATAACCAGGGTTACAATATACAACCTTGAAGTACTCCTTTTCACATTTGGAACGAGTCTGTTGTTCCATGTCCAGTTCTAACTGTTGCTTCCTCACTTGCACACAGATTTCTCAAGAGGCAGGTCAAGTGATCTCATATTCCCATCTCTTTCAGAGTTTTCCACAGTCATTATAGGGAAATATTTCAAATGGTTTAATTATTTCAAGTGATTTAATAAAAGTGGAATAAGGTAAGTGCTTTTACAATTTCAGTAGGGTTTAAAAATATGTTTTCAGAGTTTCCCAATAAGAATTATTGTATTTTGTGCTCCTTTCAAGTAGTAAGGTTCATAAGTTACATGTGCTTTGATGCATATGTCTTTCTCTAATTCCTTACCAGTATACATTAATGCAAATAGTCACACAAGCTGTAAATTTCCTTAGAAATACTCACTTCCACTTGTTCTTTAGGCAGTCTGTAAGCATTTAATACATTTTATTAGACTAAGCTACTGTAAGAAGATCTAAAATTTTTGTCATGTCTTTGCTGCCAAATTGTCAGCAAAATTCAGAATAACATGGGAAACTTCTACTCTTTATGTAAATGTGTTTGGGGCTTTCCCAGTTGCTCAGATGTAAAGAATCTACCTGCAATGCAGGAGACACAGATTCAGTTCCTGGGTTGGGAAGATCCCTTGGAGGAGGGCCTGGCAACTCACTCCAGTATTCTTGCCTGGAGAATCCTATGGAGGCTGGAACCTGGCAAGCAACCATCCATGCAGTCGCAAAGGGTTGGACATAACAGAAGCAACTGAGTGTATAGAAACACAAGTGGGTTTGCCTCTGAAAACAGAAATGCACCTTTTTTTCTGGGAACAAATAACTCTTTCTTGTATTAAAGGCAGTTTAGAAGAGGATACAAAGAAAGATTATGTGACATTGTAATATAAAAATTATTTTTATGTGTATAGAAAATATGTTTAGCCATTCTATTTTTATTATAACGTCATTTTAATTAATTAGTAAAATGTTGAAAATTCACACCAGTCTCTGTCTTTTTTATATTACCACAAATACTGTGATAATAATGTCTTAACAATTATTACATATAGTCAAGGTTATGGTCTTTCCAGTGGTCATGTAACAGTTGTGAGAACTGGACAGTAAAAAAAAGCAGAAAGTCAGAGAATTGATGCATTTGAACTGTTGTGCTGGAGAAGATTCCTGGAAGTCCCTTTGACAGCAAGAAGATCAAACTGGTCAATCTTAAGGGAGATCAACCCTGAATGTTCACTGGAGGGACTAATGCTGAAGCTGAAGCTCCAGTATTTTGGTCATCTGCTGCAAACAGACAATTCATTGGAAAAGTCCTTGATGCTGAAAACGATTGAGGTCAGAAGGAAAAGAGAACATCAGAGGATGAGATGGCTGAATGGCATCACTGATGCAACGAGAACTTGAGCAAATAACGGGAAATAGTGAGGGATATGGAGGCCTGGCAAGCTTCAGTCCGTGGGGTCACAAAGCGTAAGACACGACTGGGTGACTGAACAAGAACAACAATGACAACAAGCAATTATTACAAAATATTTTCCCAACTTTTTCTCTCAGTTCAGTTCAATTCAGTTCAGTCGCTCAGTCATGTCCAACTCTTTGCAACCTCATGAATCACAGCACACCAGAACTCCCTGTCCATCATGAACTCCCGGAGTTCATTCAGACTCACGTCCATCAAGTCACTGATGCCATCCAGCCATCTCATCTTCTGTCGTCCCCTTCTCCTCCTGCCCCAATCCCTCCCAGCATCAGAGTCTTTTCCAATGAGTCAACTATCGACAAGTCCCTAAAATTGTATATTCTGATCAGCTGTAGGTGGGATTGGCCTTTTTCCAAAATTGTTGCCAAAACTTGATATTATCATATTTTCAAAAATCTGTCAAATCATAAAAATTCCTTATATGTTTATACTTCTAAGAGGTTACCACCCAAAGTGCTATATTATATAAGTAAATGCAGACTTTTTGAACATAGAACAGATGTTTCAACAGAGTTCAATCTACAGCAAAATCTTCCTTCTTTCTTATAAAACTTTTATTACTAATACACATCAAGTAGAACAAATAAAGCATGATACCCTCACTATGTCTGGTGAAAATCTCTCAGTTGTCTCTGACTCTTCACAACTCCATGGACTATACAGCCCATGGAATTCTCCAGGGAAGAATACTGGAGTGGGTAGCCTTTCCCTTCTCCAGGGGATCTTTCCAACCTAGGGATCAAACCCAGGTCTCCTGCATCACAGGCGGGTTCTTAACCAGGTGAGCCATAAGGAAAGCCTAAGAATGCTAGTGTGGGTAGCCTATCCCTTCTCCAGTAAACCTTTCCAACCCAGAAATCAAAAGGGAGTCTCCTGCATCACAGGCAGATTCTTAACCAGGTGAGCCACAAGAGAAGCCCAAGAATGCTAGTGTGGGTAGCCTATCCCTTCTCCAGTGAACCTTCTCAACCCAGGAATCAAAAGGGGGTCTCCTGTATTGCAGGTGGATTCTTTACTGAGCTATAAGGGAAGCCCAAACTATATAAAAAACTTCCCTTTAAGATATGAAATAAACAAAGGTCATAGTGCCCAACTGTGAACATATTAAAAGCAAGTAGTAAATAATAGTAATAAAAATATACTGCTAGGGTAAACAAATACGTTCTTTTTTGCTTATTATCATTTCAGCTATGAGATAGTTTTGCTTGTAAATGACTCTAGTTAGGAGCTACACAGACAAGGGGGAAAAATTTAACAAAAAGTAAAAAGTGGGAAAAATAAAATTCTTTGACAGCAATATTTATAGACATAAATAATTTCTGAAAGTCTATCAGTTTAGCAGCGAGACACAGATATAAAAAAGGTATCCATCCATGAATAAAATAAACATTTGTTACAAATTTTTAATAAAATTAAGACACCTCTTTCCCCAAAAATAAAAAACTTGAGAAATTTCACACACACACACACAAAAAAATACATGGGAAAGCATAGGTATTAAAAAAAGTATACTCTGTATACATTTTTTGAAATATAGCAATAGAATAAAACTTTTACTTAAAAATGTAATTCAAGGTGTTTACAAAAATGGATCATCATTTTAAATTCCTACCACAATTCTTTTATCAAAACTATTGAACTAATGATAAATTTGACAAGAAATTTTATTTCCAGGGATATAATATAATGATAAACAAAAATATGTACCAAAAGGTTTGTGTGTACTGTAGTGCCACTCCTAGAATCAAAAATATATATAATATAAACCAAAATATCAGCCTATTGGACACAACTGGATTTAAATGTTTCCATTCACTGACTGCAACTATATTACACATTAAAATGTTAATATATATTTATTAACAGATAACATATTAATATATAATATATATTTATGTTAAATGTATGTTAATATATTAACATATTTATTACCAAGAAAAAAGTAGATAACAGACATATATGTGATATAACTCAAGCATAAAATACGTGGAAAAACAGTTTTATAAAAAAATATTGGAAGAACAAATGCCAAAGTATTAAGCATAAACATCAATTCATGTTATAACTAAATTAGTTTTTTTATTATTTGCACTTCTCTGTATTGCCAAAACATTTTTTTAATATGTTTTAAGCTATAGCAAAAACAACAAAATATACATATACACTATTTTATTTATGAATTTGGAATTTACTTTGACAAATATTCAGATGAAATGCTAAAAACATGAGGACGTGAAATACTTATGAATATGTGAAATGAGTCTATACTTATATAGACTCTGAGAACTGTTATTTTTTGTGTGCGTTGAGACGAATTTGTGAACTGAAACATTCCCCCAAAACACTACTCACTAAGTAAATAAAACACAGATCGAGAAATACATACCTGGAATTGCTCATATCACCTTGTTTGTCAATTTTAGATTATTATGCTCTGTTTCAATGTATCTCAATACTTTCCTACATGTTAGTTAACTGAAATTCTTTCTTGGTTTTCCCATCACAGACATTCTTTTCTGGTCGAATTTTCATTTCCCTGTAATTTTTCAACCAATTCAGCCTTTAGTGTAATGATATAATTCATGACCATTTGCTTTTAAATAGGGTTCTTAAAGGGAAATAAAAATTGGGGAAAATGATGAGACAAATTATATCTCTAGATTGAGATTTAGAGAATGTATTTTCTTCCTGCTTTGAATATAAAGTAAGGTTTACTTTAAAAATTTTGTGAAAATTTGTGTAGGAATTACTCAAGTCCAATCTTTTAGTTCAACTCTCTTCTTTCACAAAATTCTAATGAAAATCATGATGGCTTGATATATCTGTTAAAAGAAAATCAAGATCAACAATAGTGTCATAGGGTTGAATGACAATTTTTAATGATTTTTTGTCAGAAATATCACTTACTTTTAAATTTTGTTTTCTAGATATAAGGAAACCTTTCACCTTAAGCTAATTATGACATAGAAATTTGGTAAGTTATTACTTTGTAAACAGAATTAAAATATTTTTCTTTTCTATCTACCTGATCCCTCCAGATTTTGGAAACTCTTAGTGAATATTCTTATTTTCATGATCATGTAGTCACATGCATGAGTTCAACAGGAATCTATTCTCCTTATAACAGGTCACAGTTGAAAGAGTTGTATTACAGTGACTTTGACCTGAATGTCATATTTGAGAAAATGCAAAGAATCAGATATGACCAGATAATTTAAGAACTAAGGTGAACTTTATGTAGGCACAAAGATCAATGGAAAAACAGCTTGGTGCCTTGCTTAGATGGAGAAGGAAATGGCAACCCACTCCAGAATTCTTGCCTAGAGAATCCCATGGACAGAGGAGCCTGGTAGGCTGCTGTCCATAGGGTCACACAGAGTCGGACACGACTGAAGCAACTTAGTATATATGCATGCGTGAATTGGAGAAGGAAATGCCAACCCACTCCAGTATTCTTGCCTGGAGAATCCCAGGGACAGAGGAGCATGGTGGGCCCCCGTCTATGGGGTCACACAGAGTCAGACACAACTGAAGCGACTTAGCAGCAGCAGCAGCCTTGCTTAATAGTTTTTCAGCAACCTTACCAGGTAAACGGAGAAGGCAATGGTAACCCACTCCAGTACTCTTGCTTGGAAAATCCCACGGATGGAGGAACCTGGTAGGCTGCAGTCCATGGGATTGCTAAGAGTTGGACACAGCTGAGCGACTTCACTTTCACTTTTCACTTGCATGCACTGAAGAAGGAAATGGCAACCCACTCCAGCATTCTTGCCTGGAGAATCTCAGGGAGAGGGGAGCCTGGTGAGCTGCTGTCTGTGGGGTCGCACAGAGTCGGACACGATAGGAAACTCACTTCCTGGTAGGTGCAGGGAACTCAAAATATTTCAGGGAGAAGAGAGAAATCTACCCAAGTTTGTAGGTATTTCTGGTAGAATCTAGTGGCAAGTTCTTGTTGAGAATTTCTTGAATATGAGGTCTTTTCAAAAGTCAATCTGATAAATGAATACTTATGGCTGACTCATGTCATTGTACAGCAGAAACCAACAACATTGTAAAGCATTAACCTCCAGTTAAAAAAGGTCAACCTAAGATTCTTTGCGAAAAGTTCAAGGAAAATAAATTTTAAAGAGTATATAAGGAGAATGGCATTGAAACATGTATAATATCATGTAAGAAATGAATCGCCAGTCCAGGTTCAATGCAGGATACAGGATTCTTGGGGCTGGTGCACTGGGATGACCCAAAGGGATGGTATGCGGAGGGGGAAGGGAGGGGGGTTCAGGATTGGGAACATGTGTACACCTCTGGTGGATTCATGTTGATGTATGGCAAAACCAATACAATACTGTAAAGTTAAAAAAAAAAAAAAAAAAGAGCATATACATTCAATTGTTATGCTTTTTGTGTAAGTCTCTCAGTTGTGTCTGACTCTTTGCGACCCCATGGACGTAACCAACTCTTTGTGACCCCTTGGACTGTAGCCTGCCAGTATCTTCATCCATGGGATTTCCCAGGCAAGAATAATGGAGTGGGATGTCATTTCTTTCTTCAGGGGATCTTCTTGACCCAGGGATCGAACCTGGTCTCCTGCCTGTGAGGCAGATTCTTTACAGTCTCAGCCATCAGGTTTGGTATTTACTGCTTAAGACTTCAGTTCCAAAAGGCTCCTTGTTATTATACTGACTCATTGTAAGCTTTAACTAAATTATTAAAAAAGGGCATTCTAATCTTGTTTCTGAAGCTTATTATAGTAGTTTGTTTTTTAAATGAAAATCAGATGCCTGATGACATGTAACCTGGAGATTATGCATATTGGAAAAAACATCATTTAAAGGACTCTCTTCAATCTGGATGGAGAGACCCTTATAGGATACACATAACTAGCTCATGTGCAGTCAAATTCATAGTTTCCTAAATTCATAGTTTCCACTTTAAAAAGGGCCCTGTAGTGGTTTACAGAGAAGACAGCTGACTTTAAGCTCACCTTAAAATGATAGTCAAACAAAGAAGAAATGATTCCAACAGCAAGATAAAGAGAAGGTGGCATCAGAAGTAAACAGCTCTTCTAAGAGGCTGTAGCTGGTCTGCATGATTATTTGTAGTATTTTCTTAATTTCTTGGACTGTTTCACATGAATCAGGTGTTTCTGTATCATGGAACACAATCCTACATTCTACTACAAAACTGCTCACAATACTTTGGTGGATCCCTCCTCTCCAAGGCTCTGATTGGATGGTAATTGCAAACCTAACCTTAAAGAAAGAAGCTATAATTAATTACAGTTCTGTTTGGGCCATTATGGAAAAGGAATTGGCAATGTACTCCAGTACTCTTGCTTGGAAAATCCCATGGATGGAGGAGCCTGGTAGGCTACAGTCCATGGGGTTGCAAAGAGTCACACATGACTGAGAGATTTCACTTTGTTTCTTTCTTTTTCTTTGGGCCATTATTGATATTAATAATGCTATTAATCACTCACTTGGCCAATCAATCATACTTGCTTAGACCCTGGCAATAAATACACATTTTCTTTAAATGTTACTCAAGCTCAGTCAAAGTAACAAGCTAAATTTCAGTCAAAACAATAGCCTCACACTTATTAGGAGAACCTTCCCTCAGTTATGGTATTGATTTATATGAAAAACACCAGGTTATGTTCATTTAAGTTTAAAGCCCCTCTGTATTTGGAACAATTAATTAAAATTATAGATAATCAGATTAATAACATTAGGAAATTAGACTGAGTGCCTTATCAATAATGCTAATATATCAATACTTTTAAAGATGATGCTTGTCATGGGACAGAAAGCTAGGGATATACTGGGCCACACCTAATGGAAATTCTTGTCTTAAATTCTTTTAACTTATGACCTTACTGATGCTAAAGATGTATTACTTGCATTCTGTCTATGCTGCACAATTTTTGGTTTTTGTATTACTCTGTGTAATTGATCACTCAATTCAAGTTACAATGACTAAGTCACTTGAAATGACTAAGCCACTTGAAATATCTAGTCCTTTGTCTAGTAAAAGCTATGATTTTTTCCAGTAGTCATGTATGGATGTGAGAGTTGGATGATAAAGAAAGCTGAGTGCCAAAGAACTGATGCTTTTGAACTGTGGTGTTGGAGAAGGTTCTTGAATGTCCCTTGGCCTGCAAGGAGATCCAACCAGTCCATTCTAAAGGAGATCAGTCCTGAATATTCATTGAAAGGACTGATGCTGAAGCTGAAACTCCAATACTTTGGCCCCCTGATGCAAAGAACTGAATCATTTGAAAAGACCTTGATGCTGGGAAAGATCAAAGGCAGGAGGAGAAGGGGACGACAGAGGATGAGATGGTTGGATGGCATCACTGACTCGAAGGATGTGAGTTTGAGTAAACTCCAGGAGTTGGTGATGGACAGGGAAGCCTGGAGTGCTGCAATCCATGAGGTCATAAAGAGTTGGACACGACTGAGCGACTGAACTGAACAGAGGAATGAAACCTTCAGAAAGTTACTATAACTTGAAGATCAGTATCCTAGTCATTTCACTCTATTTTTATTTTAGCTAATCCATTCTTTTGAAGGGAGAAACTTTTCATTCCATGTAAAGACAGAGAATGGTACCTGGCATTCAATTGTTCTTTTGTATCCTTCATTGGTGATTCCATTTTCTCTCTAACCATATTGCTCCTTTTCATTTCTTTTTAAAACTTTTTCCTTCTATTGAGAATAGATACTATGAAGACAAGTCAGAATTACTAGAAACTGCGATAACAGCAACAACTTGGCAACAGAATAAGGAGATCCTGATTGAAGACATTATTCAATTTACAGTCAGACTTTTCTGTACCCCTGACTTCATTCTGCATAAAATCTGCTTTCATCATTCAAAATTCCTTGATCTAGCAAGAGGGATAAAACATTAAAAACAGCAATAAATTTCTGCCTTAGAATCAGCTGTTCTATACTTTTCTATGGCTTTTCTTCTTTTCAGACTTTAGATCTTGCCAAACTACATGGACTCCCTCACTGCACTTGCACTGTCAGATTGTTCTTATTTAACTGGACTCCTGGTCAGTCTCCTGATTCTACTCTCACTCCAGAAAATTATAGAGCAAAGATACCATTTCAAGGATACTTATTTACTCTTTGTTAAAACCCTGATAGTGACAGACATACTGTAGTACTCTGAAAATGTGTTTAAACTAAAATTGTAGCGATATATGAGGCTACTATAATAAATAATATATATATATATAAAAGTAATTGAAGTAATTTGAATTTTCTACAAATTCCAAAGATAATCTTTCTATTTTACAATTTTGGAAAGGAAAGATAAAATTTTCAATGAAAAAAGAATACTTTTGAGGTTGGCAATGAATTAATCTCTCTATATATAAATTCTCCTTAATGCATAAACAATTTCACTTTTCAGGTCAAAGAAGGTATCTATTACTTTGAAGTAACTCAAGTTCAGTTTGAAAGTATTATGTCTATATTAATTGAGACAGATAGCCTACACTTCCTAATTTTAAAACAGCTGGCTGAGCAGAGGAAACAAATAATAGAAGACTTTGCACTGAGTCACCTGCTTAACACAGAGTTCAGACATAACGGTTGCATGTATAGCTCCTTTAAAATAAATTAGCAATGCTTTTTTAGATTCCACTTGGACATTAATTTCTCTGCTTACAATATTCCCCCTCCCAAAGTATGTCTAGTTAACCAAACATCCTAATCAGACTTTATTCATGATCATGGTGATAATTTTTATAAACTAGAAAATTAAGTAATGCTTGTTTTTAAGTTATAAAGGGCACTTTAATTATAGTTTATAGTTGTTTTTCTATCTAACTGGCATTAACTAAGGATATGTAGTAATATAAAATATGAGCCCTTTTATACTTTCATCAGTAAAAAGTGCAGTTAATAAACCCTTTTCCACTTCTTTAAAATGTTATTGCTATTTCAACACTGACTTTTTCCCCCATTTTATATTAAATTCTAAATATCAAAGTCCTAGAAGCATCAGTTTTGCATCACTGGCTAAGATTGGCAGAAGCATATTTCATTATAATTTTTTTTTTGTTTTATTAGTCTCCATGCCATGACTTTAATTCTGAATTTTTGCATTTGTGTTACTTATTATTTCTGCACTTGAAATATATACAATACCAAATGTCAGTAGTCACAATCATAAGAGTTGCTTATGAAGAACTGATGTGATGAAAATAATTATGATGTATTAAAATGAGAAAAAAAATCAGACACATTAACACATATTAAAATGAGAAAAGCAGATTTATAATACTTTAAAATTTTATTTTAAAAAGTGAGGATTTCAAGAAATACTGTTTTATGAATTGCAAAGTAAATATTTCCTGGGTGAGGCCCTTAAAGAAAGTAGAATAAAATAAAGATAAACACTTACTAATAACAGTCTGAAACCAAATGATAGATCATCTTGTGAAGACTTTAAAAGATAGACTCCAGTTATGAAATCAGCAGCAAGGGACAACAGCTGTTAAACTAAAACTACCTACTTGTCCAGTGGTGAGCAATGGGAACCAGATGGGTCTTAAACTGCTCCAGAAATGAGGCTAAATTAAATTGAGCATCCCTAGATTATGGCTTATGTAGAAAAGAAAACTTGCCATTGAATGGCAGTAAAGAAATCTGACCATGCAGGCCTGAAAGCCTGATCTCCAAAATTTTCAATATCCCTACAGGAAAGGAAATCTGACTTATCTGTATAACTTGGTTATCCATCCATGGCACCACAAAGAAAAAAGTTGATATAACTACAAAGCTTCCAGACCATAAAGGATAAGCCAAGACCTTAAAAAAAAGTAAAACCTAAGAAGAACAAGAAAATTAAACTTAAAAACACTTGAGGAAAAATAACATTATAGAAAAGCACATGACTGTAACTGGTTCAAGATGGCCAAATAGAAGGGCATGTGCTTGTCTCCTCCTGTGAAGGCACCAACATTGCAACTGTCTATTGAACAACCATAGACAGGAAGACGTTGCCAACCCACTGGAAAAAAAAAAAAAAGAAGCCCCAAGTTCAAAGACAAAGGAGAAATTTTAGGAGCAACACCCTCATAATAAAAGCAATCCCATGCCATTGGGTGCGTCACCCAGAGAATGGAGAACATAATACCAAAGAAGTTTTCCCACTGTTGTGAAGGTTCTGAGCCACATACTAAACTTCTTAGCATGGGAATCTGGCAAGGAAAATTCCTAGCCTAGGAATCCCCAGCGAATCTGACCTTGAAAGCCACCAGGATTTGACAGTAGGATTTTCACAGGATTGAGAGAATGAAAAACTCCACTCTTGGAAGCCACAAGCAAAACCTTGTGTACATCAGGATCCAGGGGAAAGGAGCAGTTGCCCTATAGGAGACTTCCAGTTCCAGGAAGGGTAAATCCAAGGAGGAATAATCAAAACAAATAATCGAACTGACAAAATTAAAGACAGTGATAAAATATTAAAAAGCAACAAGGGGAAAGTGACATATACAAAGGAACTCTCATAAGGTTATCAGTTGATTTCTCAACAGAAACTGCACAGGACAGAAGGGAACAGCATGATATGTTTAAAGTGATGGATGGGAAGAAAAACAGCCACGAATACACTACTCAACAATTCTCTTCATTTTTGATGGAGAAATCAAAAGCTTCACATACAAACAGCAAATTCATCACCACCAGACCATCTTTACAACGTCTACTAAAGGAACTTTGCTAGGCAGAGAAGGAAAAGATACAAAAAACTAACCCAAAGCAATTAAGAAAATGATAACAGATGATGCTGTGGAAGTGCTGCACTCAATATGTCAGAAATTTGGAAAACTCAGCAGTAGCCACAGGACTAGAAAAAGTCAGTTTTCATTCCAATCCCAAAGAAAGGCAATGCCAAAGAATGCTCAAACTACTGGACAATTGCTCTCATCTCACATGCTAGTAAAGTAATGCTCAAACTTCTCTAAGCCAGGCTTCAGCAATACGTGAATTGTGAACTTCTAGATGTTCAAGCTGGTTTTAGAAAAGGCAGAGGAATGAGAGGTCAAATTGCCAACATCCATTGGATCATTAAAAAAGCAAGAGAGTTCCAGGAAAACATCTATTTCTGCTTTATTGACTATGCCAAAGCCTTTGACTCTGTGGATCACAAGAAACTATGGAAAATTCTCCAAGAGATGGGAATACCAGATCACCTGACCTGCCTCTTGAGAAATCTGTATGCAGGTCAGGAAGCAACAGTTAGAACTGGACATGGAACAACAGACTGGTTTCAAATATGAAAAGGAGGACGTCAAGGCTGTATATTGTCACCCTGCTTATTTAACTTCTATGCAGAGTACATCATGAGAAACACTGGGCTGGAAGAANGGCCAAATAGAAGGGCATGTGCTTGTCTCCTCCTGTGAAGGCACCAACATTGCAACTGTCTATTGAACAACCATAGACAGGAAGACGTTGCCAACCCACTGGAAAAAAAAAAAAAAGAAGCCCCAAGTTCAAAGACAAAGGAGAAATTTTAGGAGCAACACCCTCATAATAAAAGCAATCCCATGCCATTGGGTGCGTCACCCAGAGAATGGAGAACATAATACCAAAGAAGTTTTCCCACTGTTGTGAAGGTTCTGAGCCACATACTAAACTTCTTAGCATGGGAATCTGGCAAGGAAAATTCCTAGCCTAGGAATCCCCAGCGAATCTGACCTTGAAAGCCACCAGGATTTGACAGTAGGATTTTCACAGGATTGAGAGAATGAAAAACTCCACTCTTGGAAGCCACAAGCAAAACCTTGTGTACATCAGGATCCAGGGGAAAGGAGCAGTTGCCCTATAGGAGACTTCCAGTTCCAGGAAGGGTAAATCCAAGGAGGAATAATCAAAACAAATAATCGAACTGACAAAATTAAAGACAGTGATAAAATATTAAAAAGCAACAAGGGGAAAGTGACATATACAAAGGAACTCTCATAAGGTTATCAGTTGATTTCTCAACAGAAACTGCACAGGACAGAAGGGAACAGCATGATATGTTTAAAGTGATGGATGGGAAGAAAAACAGCCACGAATACACTACTCAACAATTCTCTTCATTTTTGATGGAGAAATCAAAAGCTTCACATACAAACAGCAAATTCATCACCACCAGACCATCTTTACAACGTCTACTAAAGGAACTTTGCTAGGCAGAGAAGGAAAAGATACAAAAAACTAACCCAAAGCAATTAAGAAAATGATAACAGATGATGCTGTGGAAGTGCTGCACTCAATATGTCAGAAATTTGGAAAACTCAGCAGTAGCCACAGGACTAGAAAAAGTCAGTTTTCATTCCAATCCCAAAGAAAGGCAATGCCAAAGAATGCTCAAACTACTGGACAATTGCTCTCATCTCACATGCTAGTAAAGTAATGCTCAAACTTCTCTAAGCCAGGCTTCAGCAATACGTGAATTGTGAACTTCTAGATGTTCAAGCTGGTTTTAGAAAAGGCAGAGGAATGAGAGGTCAAATTGCCAACATCCATTGGATCATTAAAAAAGCAAGAGAGTTCCAGGAAAACATCTATTTCTGCTTTATTGACTATGCCAAAGCCTTTGACTCTGTGGATCACAAGAAACTATGGAAAATTCTCCAAGAGATGGGAATACCAGATCACCTGACCTGCCTCTTGAGAAATCTGTATGCAGGTCAGGAAGCAACAGTTAGAACTGGACATGGAACAACAGACTGGTTTCAAATATGAAAAGGAGGACGTCAAGGCTGTATATTGTCACCCTGCTTATTTAACTTCTATGCAGAGTACATCATGAGAAACACTGGGCTGGAAGAAATACAAGCTGGAATCGAGATTGCCGGCAGAAATATCAATAACGTCAGATATGCAGATGACACCACTCTTATGGCAGAAAGTGAAGAAGAAATAAAGAACCTCTTGATGAAGGTGAAAGAGGATAATGAAAAAGTTGGCTTAAAGCTCAACATTCAGAAAAGGAAAATCATGGCATCTAGTCCCATCACTTCATGGGAAATAGATGAGGAAACAGTGGAAACAGTGTCAAACTCTATTTGTTGGGGCTCCAAAATCACTGCAGATGGTGATTGCAGCCATGAAATTAAAAAACACTTACACCATGGAAGGAAAATTATGACCAACCTAGAGAGCATATTAAAAATCAGGGATATGACTTTGCCAACAAAGGTCCATCTAGTTAAGCCTATGGTTTTCCCAGTAGTCATGTATGGATGTTAGAGTTGGACAATAAAGAAATCTGAGAGTCAAAGAATTTGTGCTTTTGAACTGTGGTGTTGAAGAAGACTCTTGAGAGTCCCTTGGACTTCAAGAAGATCAAACCAGTCCATCCTAAAGGAAAACAGTCCTGAATATTCAATGGAAGGACTGATGCTGAAGGGGAAATTCCAATACTTTGGCCACCTGATGTGAAGAACTGACTCATTGGAAAAGGCCATGATGCTGGGAAATATTGAAGGCAGGAGGATTGAGATTTCTGATCTTATAGAAAATGATTTCATCTTTTCACCATTGAGTATGGTGTAAGCTGTCAAATATTGATGACAGAGGGTGAGATGGTTGGATGGTATCACCAACTCAATGGACATGAGTTTGAGCTAGCTCTGAGATAGTGAAGGACAGGGAAGCCTGGTGTGCTATAGTCCATGGCATCGTAAAGAGTCAGACAAGACTAAGCAACTGAACAACAAGAAAACCTTAAAATTAGTATGGAAACACAAAAGACCCTGAATAGTTAAACCATTCATGAGAAAGGAAAACTGAGCTGGAGGAATCAGGCTTTCTGGCTTCAGACTATACTACAAAGCTATAGTCATCAAAACACTATGGTACTGGTGCAAAAAGAGGAATATAGATCAATAGAATAGAATAGAAAAATCGAGAAATAAGGCCATGCATCTATAGTTAATTAATCTATGACAAAGGAGATAAAAATGCAGAATGCTGGAAAGATAGTCTCTTTAACAAATGGTGTGGGGCAAAGTGGACAGCTATATGTTAAAGTATGAAATTAGTTGATTCTTGAACACCATTCACATAGATAAGTCCAAAATAGGTTAAAGACATAAATGTAAACTAGATAATATAAAACTCTCAGAGGAAAACATAGGCAGAACATTCTATGACATAAATCACAGCAACATCTTTTTTATCTCTTTCCAAGAATAATGGAAATAAAAACAAAAATTAAGAAATGGGACCCACTCAAATTCAAAAACTTCTGCACAACAAAGGAAAAAATAAACAAAATGAAAAGACAACCCTCCCAACAAGTTATTAGTCTCCAAGATTTACAAACAGATTATGATGCTTAACAGCAGCACCACAAACAACCCAATCAACAAATGGGCTGAAAACCTAAATAGACGTTTCTCCAAAGAAGACATACAGATGACCAAGAGGCACATAAAAAAGATGTTCAACATTGCTGATTATTAGAGAAATTCAGGTCGAACTACAAGGAGATCTTATCTCAAAATAGCCAGAATGACTGTCATTAAAAAATCCACAAAGGGTGGCTTTTCCATTCAAAATGGAGCAGAAGGGCATGTGTTCATCTTCTCATGTAAGAGCACCAAACTTGCAACTACTTGTTGAACAGCCATCAACAGGAGGATGCTGTAACCCACCAAAAAAAAATGATACTCCAGGTCCAAAGACAAAGAAGTAGCCATAGTGAATGGTAGGAGGGGCACAATCAAGATAAAATCAAACCCTATGCATCCCGGTGAGTGACACACAGAATGGAGTAGAATAATAACAAAGAAGTTCTCACACTACTGTGAAGGTTCTGAACCCCACACCAGGCTTCCCAGCCTGGAGATCTGAAAAAGGGACAGGGAATCCCCAGGGAATCTGGCCTTGAGGGTCAGCAGAATTTGATTATAAGCCTTCCAGAGAACTAAGTGAAACAGAGACTCCAGTATTGGTGGGCACAAAAAAAAATTTGCTTGCATCAAAACCCATTGCAGAGGAGCAGTGGCCCCACAGGAGACTGAACCAAAACTACTTGCTAGTGTTAGAGGGCCTCTACCCACCTGTGGAGGCATGGCTTGTCAGGGGCTCACCACAGGGACAGGGGCACTGGAAGATCCCACTTGGAATGAACCTTCTGGAATTTGGCATTAACCCTACTTATAGGGCCCTTAGACCCAAGGGCTGGGTCACCTCAGACCAAACAACTACCAGGGAGGGAGTACAATCCCACCCATCAGCAGATAATTGGATTAAACCTTTAATGAGTAGGGCCCTGTCCACCAGACCATGTTCCAGCTTTTCTCATCACCAGTCCTTCACATCAAAGGGCTTACACAAGTCTCAGCTTCATCCATCAGAGAGAAGACAGAAGAAGAAGAAACACAGGCTCACAGAAGCTAAAGCAAAAAACATATTACAGAAAGTTAATCATGATGAGAAAAGCAGAGAGTTATGTCCCAGATGAAGTGAAGTGTGAAAGTCCCTCAGTAGTGTCTGACTCTTTGAAAATCCAAGGACTAGTCCATGGGATTCTGCAGGCCAGAATACTGGAGTTAGTAGCCATTCCTTTCTCCAGGGGGTCTTCACAGCCTAGGGATCAAACCCAGGTATCCCACATTGCAGGTGGATTTTTTTTTACCAGCTGAGCCATAAGGGAAGCCCAAGAATACTGGAGTGGGTAACCTATCCCTTCTCCACCATCTTCCTGACTTAGGAATTGGACTGGGGTCTCCTGCTTTGCAAGCAGATTCTTAACCAACTTAGCTATTAGGGAAGCCCCCAGATGAAGGGACAAGATAAAACCTCAAAAAAACAAATAAATGAAGTGGAGATGGGCAACCTTCCAGAAAAAAAGTATTCAGAATAATGATAGTAAAGTTGATCCAGGATTTGGGGTCCGGGGGAATGGAGGCAAATATTGAGAAGATGCAAGAAATCTTTACCAGAGACACAGAGGAGCTTAAGAACAAACAAACAGAGATGAATAATACACTGCTGCTGCTGCTAAGTCACTTCGGTCATGTCCGACTCTGTGCGACCCCATAGATGGCAGCCCACCAGGGATCCGCTGTCCCTGGGATTCTCCAGGCAAGAACACTGGAGTGGGTTGCCATTTCCTTCTCCAATGCATGCAAGTGAAAAGTGAAAGTGAGGTCGCTCAGTTGTGTCCGACTCTTAGCGACCCCATGGACTGCAGCCTACCAGGCTTTTCCATCCATGGGATTTTCCAGGCAAGAATACTGGAGTGGGATGCCATCACTTTCTCCAGAATAATAATACACTAGAAGGAACTAATAGCAGAATAACTGAGGTAGAAGAACAGATAAATGACCTGGAGGACAGAATGGTGGAAATCATTGCCACAGAACAGAATATAGAAAAAAAGAGTGAAAAGAAATGAAGACACCCTACGAGACCTCTGGGACAATATTAAATGTGCCAACATTTGCATTATAGGGGTCCCAGTAGGAGAAGAGAGCAAAATAGGACCTGAGAAAATATTTGAAGAGATAATAGCTGAAAACTTCCTTAACATAGTAAAGGAAATAGTCAAGTCCAGGAAACACAGAGAGTGACAGGAAGGATAAACCCAAGGAAGAAGTCACCAAGACACATAGTAATCAAACTGATTACTATGACCAAGTCCCAGCTTTTCTCATCACAGAGAAAGATATTAGAAGAACCAGGGGAAAATGACAAATGACATATAAGGGAACTCCTATTAAGTTATCAGCTGGTTTCTCAACAGAAACTCAACAAGCCAGAAGGGAATGGCATGATATATTTAAAGTGATGAGAGGTAAGAACCTACTACCAAGAACACTCTGCCAAGCAAGACTCTCCTTTAGATTTGATGGAGAAATCAAAAGCTTTCCAGACAAGCAAAAGTTAAAAGAATTCAGTGCCACCAAACTAGCTTTAAAACAAATGCTAAAAGAATTTCTCTAGGTGGCAAACACAAGAGAAGGAAAAGACCTACAGAAAATAAACCCAAAACAATTAAGAAAATGGTAAGAGGATCAATAATTATTTTGAATGTAAATATATTAAATGCATCAACCAAAATACATAGCTTGACTAGATGGATGAAAACATGTGCATGTATGCACTTCAACTTAACATATCTCTCTGCTTGACACCCCCACCCCCACCTAAAATTGTATGTAATTATTTTATATTGTTAAGTTAATCATGTTCCCATTATGACTTGCAGTTGTAATTATCTGTTATTTTTTGTCTGGCTATTGATGAAAACTGATAAACATTTTTTACTATTATGAAAAAAAATCTACAAACAGCAAATGCTGAGAGGGTATGGAGAGAAGGGAACACTCCTAGAAATGTAAGTTGAAACAGCCACTGTAGAGAATAGTATCAGTTCAGTTCAGTTAAATTCAGTGGTTCAGTCATGTCCAACTCTGTGACCCCTTGGACTGCAGCTCGCCAGGCTTCCCTGTCCATCACCAACTCATGGAGCTTGCTCAGACTCATGTCCATTGAGCTGGTGATGCCATCCAACCATCTCATCCTCTGTCATCCCTTTCTCTTCCTGCCTTTAATCTTTCTGAGTATCACGGTCTTTTCCAAAGAGTCAGTCCTTCATATCAGTTGGCCAAAGTATTGGAACTTCCCCTTTAGCATCAGTCCTTTCAATGAATATTCAGCACATGGAAACAACCTACGTGCCCATCAATAGAGAAAAAAGATCAGTAAGATGTAGTACATATATTTAATGGAATAGTAGTCTGTCTTTAAAATAATTAAATAATGTGACTTGCAGCAGCATGAATGGACCCAAAGATTGTCATATTGAGTGAAGTCAGGCAGAGGTGGAGAAATGACATCCCTTATGCATGGAAACTAAAAAGAAATAATACAAATGAACTTACTTACAAAACAGAAAGAGACTCACAGATTTAGAAAATAAATTTATGGTTGCCAGGGGAAAGAATTGGTAAAGAATTGGGGACGGACATGTGCACACTGCTATATTAAAAGATGGATAACCAAGAAAGATTTTCTGTGTAGCATATGAAACTCTGATCAGTGTTATATGGCAGCCTGGATTGAAGGGGAGTTTGGGTGTCAATGCATACATGTATATGTACCCTTGAATTCATCTGAAACTGTCACAAGATTGTTAATTGGCTATGCTAAGTCACTTCAGTGTGTCTGACTTTTTGTGACCCTATGGAATGTAGTCCTCCAGAGTCCTCTGTCCATGAGATTCTCCAGGAAAGAATATTACCATGGGTTGCCATGTCCTCCTACAGGGCATCTTTCTGACCAGGGATCAAACCTGCAAATCTTATGTCTTCTGCATTGGCAGATAGGTTCTTTATCACTAGCTCATTAATTAGCTACACCATAATACAAAATAAATAGTAAAAAAGAAAAGCAATGATCAGCTGAATAATCAAAACATTAAGTCACTAGTGAGATGTAAATACCTCACATTATCAAAAGATGTTAAAAATGAGCATAAAGAAAACCCTCAGTAGAGTGAAGGAAGAAAAACATGCATTATAAAAACAATAAAAATTGTCAAAGAAAACAAATTATATAAATCAAAACCAAATAGACATCCAAAATAATTAATTGAAATAAATAGAGAAATATAATTATCATACTAAAATACTCAATAAATGTAGTTAATTCTAGAAGGAACCCAGTGAAGAAAAAAAAATTAATTGGACATGAATGCTGAAAATTTCATTCAGAATAAACCAGAGAAATAGACTAAATATGAGAAATTTAAAAGATCCAGACACTTGGTTGAAATACTTGAAAATATGTTGCATAAAGTTTCCAGGAGGAAAGACTAAACAAAATTACAGAAAAAAAAAGATTAAAAATACTACAAAACTGGAAAAAAAATGAGACCTTAGAATTACAACATGCATGAATTGTGAAACTGTATATTTAAAATATAATCTAGTTATAGTAAATCTATAGAATATCAAAAACAAAATATTTATAAACAGCATAACAAGAATTTCAGAAATCCTAGTTCTAAGAGTTAGATTTAGGCAATTCTAAATTTGTAAATATTTTTTGAAGTACTTATTTTGCTTGACAAATATACAAGGACTGAAAATATTTTTAAAAACAGAGAATCTATATTTTGATGTTATAAAACTGAAAGATCCTTGATAAAAACATACAACTCATAAAATATTAGGAAAATATTAGGACAAACATAAATCAAAATAAATTGAGTTTAGACTCAGATAATATGATGATTCAAGTTTCCACTTGAATGGGTCCAAGGTGCCTAAGTATTTGTGTGTGTGTGCAAGAACACTGCAATGAGTTGTTGTTTTCTGGAGTGGGATCTTCCTGACCCAGGGATCAAATCTGCATCTCTTGCATCTCTTCCATTGGCAGGCAGATTCTTTACCACTGTATCACCTGGGAAGCACCCAAGTGTCTGCTGAAACATTATTCTGAGTATATTGGTGAAAATGGTTCTGAATTTTTGAATTTGTAGATTGAATAAAGTACATTGCCTTTCCCAGTGTAGGTGGACTTCGTCCCATTTATTGAAGGCCTGAATAGAACCAAAAAGACAATGTCGAGGTGAATTTGTTCTCTATCCTTGACTGTCTTCAAGCTGTCATTAGTCTTCTGCCTTCTGTTTTGTACTCAGCCTGGACCACCATCATTGGCTTTCCTACCCTCCATAATCATAATCTTGTCAGCCTCCATAATCATGTATGTAAATTAAATAACTACTTGAATGTTCTAATTTACACAGACAAATTCTAGAGAACACATGTGGGAAATTAAGCATGTGGAATAATGGTAGGAAAATAAGTTCAATCCGGCTGAATTTACTGATATAGGCTCACTAAGGAGAGACGCTGCATTGATGTCACAGCTCAGAGGAAGGTATGTACAGCTTGCCTGGCTGGTTGACTAAAACTTGGATCAAAAAGTGGCCCACTGTTAGGTTGCACCCCATGGACCTGCAAGCCCTGTACTCACCCAGCTTCAAGACCAAAGAGCCCAGTGTCAGCAACAGAGACATCATTAGTTTAATGGGTGAGGAAATCTTACGTGCAAGGGCCTGGAATAGGGCCTGGATAACTGCAGTGGCAGGGCAGTGCAGCATTCTTCACTCCCAGGTGCAGGGAGAGCTTACCAGTTATAGGGGGACTGACATCAGGTTGGCTTACTGGTTGTGAGGGAAAACAGCAGAGGGGACAACTCTCACTGTCCTTTTGATAAGCTATTGGGAACAATCACTAGCTGGGTACCTGGATCAAGTATGTAGATAGGTCAGTCATGTGCATAGGGAGTAAATGAAGCAAGGACTGGTCAACAAGGGATGGACAGACGCAAGAGAACAGCCATCTTGAATGGCCTGATCATATACCCACTATGAGAAAATTAGACATGCCAGACCTATCTTGGTTGAATTTTGTTGTTGTTCATTCAATCATGTCTGACTCTTTGCAGCCCCACTGACTGCAGCATACCAGGTTCTCCTGTCCTTCACCATCTCCCAGATGCTCAAATTTATGTCCATTGAGTTGGTGATACCCTCCAACCATCTCATCCTCTGTCATCCTCTTCTCTTCCTGCCTTCAATCTTAACCAGCATCAGAGTCTTTTCTAACGAGTTGGCACTTTGCATCAGGTGCCCAAGGAATTCAAAGGCTTGAGGAGATTAAAATGCTAGAGTTGATTTGTCATTTAAGACCTATTCACTCACCCTGGTGATCTTCGAGAGACAGCACTGAGTGGTGGCTTGAAGTGAACTCTTAGTTCTCTGCCCAGGAATTGAATCTGGGTAGCCTCAGTGAAAACCAGGAATCCTAGCCACCAGGGGCTAGAGGTTAGAAGCAAAATTCCCTGGTCCTTGCTCCCACTGAAAAATGCATTTCTCAAAGAGGCAAAACTGTTAATATCATGTACAAGGTTTATTTTAGAGACACAGCCCAGGTAGCTCAGAAGGTAAAGAATCTGCCTGCCATTTAGGAGACCCAGCCTCAACCCCTGGTTTAGGAAGATTCCCCTGGAGAAGGAAATGCAATCTATTCCAGTATTCTTGACTGGAGAATTCCCCGGACAGAGAAGTTTGGCAGACTATAGTCCATGGGATTGCAGGGAGTCAGACACGACTGAGCAACTAACACAGACATGCAAAGTGGGAGAACACACAGAGAAAGTGAAAGTCACACAGTTGTATCTGACTCTTTGCAACCCCATGGTCTATACAGTCCATGGAATTCTCCAGGCCAGGATACTGAAGTGGGTAGCTGTTCCCTTCTCCAGGGGATCTTCCTGATCCAGGAATTGAACTTGATCCTCCTGCATTGCAGGTGGATTCTTTACTAACTCAGCTATCAGGGAAGCCCGCACAAAGAAACTATTTGTTTAGTATAGAAGCAAGGCAGAGATACAAACCTACAGAGAACAGGTGTGGGTGTCCTCTCTAATGAGGAGTAGGGCTGTAAAGATGCAGTTAAGTCATTTGTATAGGGCAGTTCTCTCTTTACCTTTGACCAATTATCTAGTTTCTTTTTCCACACCTAACCTAGCACCCTCCCCAACATCTGTGTGTAACTCTTTCCCAGCATGGATTACAGCCTAAAGGCCTTTTGGATATTAGTGTCACTTATTATGGGGTGGTGCCCCTCCTTCCTGACTCCCAAGGAAGCTTTCTGCACATGTGCAGTGTCTCCCTTGCCCTAAGGATGGGAAATAGGTGAACTATTGATCTTTTAATCAAACAGGGTTTAGCCTCCCTCTGTTCTTGCCATAGCTGTAATCTTAAAGTGTCTAAGAGGCAAAGACCAGCTATTTACACTATTTCTGTTATTTCCATCTCAAACTGCAAATAGAGCTCATTGCAAATATCTATCCTAGAGGCCACCTGCCTCCTTCCTCAGGAAATGTGAACAGGAGGCTGTTGTAAATAACTAGCCTGGAGTCCATCTAACTCCTGCCTTGCTGAGAGTCTTAAGGATATACTTTTATCCTCTTCTATGGCAAAAATGACTTGTGAGAGTAATCTTTGCATCACTGAAGAGCAGGCCTCCACAGGCCAGACGTAACAGGAGAACTGCAGTCACTGAACTGGGAAATCTAAACTCAATTAGAGTAATTTGATCCCCAGGTAGCAGGGGCCAAGTTATAGCACTCAACCGCAAAAGCAAGGTGGGCATGCTAATGGCTGCAGAGCCAGAGAAGCAATCAGAACCACCAAATTCCACAGACCTGAGATATTGGCTAGTTGATCATGGTTTCCCTACAGTGAAATACGTAGGAAGAATATTAAATTCTTACTCGATTTGTATAAGCAATAAAGTCCTAAGTCAAGTAAGCAAAAGTCTAAACAGAATCATAAAAGCAGTGTCATGGTCCCTTAATCTCTCAGACTTGAGCCAGTTTACAGACACAGAATGCTTTGAATTAAGGAGGCTGGGTTCCTTTCAGGCTGCCAATTTATATTGTGAATCTTTCTCTCAGCCTTTCCTAAAGGAATCTACAGCCTTAGGGTTAACTGTGCATCTGGGAAAAGGAAATAAACTCATTTTCAGGAACAACTGAATGCTGGCTATCAACTGACAGTAAATCCTGGAGACCAAAAGCATCACTGTAATTCAGAGTAGGGGTCATGGAGGTCAGATGATCAGTTGAGTTTTTTCTAGGTCCATCTCACAACGGGGCCAGTGGTTCTCACACCCATCTTGTAATTTCCACAGTTCTGGAGCCTAATTGGAATAGATAAACTCAGTAGCTAAAAGAAGACTCACACTGATTCCCTGACTGTGTGATGAGTACTATTATTTTAGGAATGATCAAGTGGAAGCCACCAGAGGTGTCTCTATCTAGGAAAATAGTAAAGTCCAAGGAAGCTGAATTCCTGGAGAAATCTAAGAGATTAACACCATGATCAAGGATTTGAGAAAAACTGAGGTGAGACCTCCCATCACACCCCATTCATCTCACCTACAGGCCTGTGCAGAAGACAGATGGCTTTGGAGTAAAGACAAGGATTGCTATAGACTTAACCAGGTGACGATTCCAATTGCAGCTGTGGTAACAGATTGATTTCATTACATGAGCAAATGAATACATCCCTGGTACCATTTATGCAGCTATTTATCTAGAAAATGTTTTTTGCTCAATATCTTTTATTAAAGACTAACAGAAGCAGTTTACTTTCAGCTGGCAAGGCTAGCAAATCACATTTACTGTCCGCTCCCAGAGGTTTATAAACCCTCTGGTTCTATGTCATAATTCTGTTCACCAACAACTTTATCAGATTTCCCATCCACAAGATGCCACACTGGTCCTTTATTTTGATGTCATTGTGCTGACTGCACCTAGTGAGCAAGAACTAGAAACTATTCTACACTGACTAGTAAGGTATGTGCTAGCAAGAGTATGGGGAATAAATCTGATGAAAACTCAGGAATTCTACTTCAGTGAAGTTTGTAGAAATCATGTAGTATATTCCATGCACAAGAAGCTTTTTAGGTGAAGGATAAGTGGCTATATCCAGCTTTTTCTACAACCAACGAGAGGCACAGTACCTAGACTTTGGGTTTTAGAGGTAACTTATTCCTGTCATGGGAAATAGATGGGGAAACAGTGGAAACAGTGTCAGACCTTATTTTGGGGGGCTACAAAATCACTGCAGATAGTGACTGCAACCGTGAAATTAAAAGATGCTTACTCCTTGGAAAAAAAGTTATGAGCAACTTAGATAGCATATTCAAAAGCGGAGACATTACTTTACCGACTAAGGTCTGTCTAGTCAAGGCTATGATTTTTCCAGTAGTCATGTATGGATGTGAGAGTTGGACTGTGAAGGAGGCTGAATGCCAAAGAATTGATGTTTTTGAAGTGTGGTGTTGGAAAAGACTCTTGAGAGTCTTTGGACTGCAAGGAGATCCAACCAGTCCATTCTGAAGGAGATCGGCCCTGGGATTTCTTTGGAAGGAATAATGCTAAAGCTGAAGTTCTAGTACTTTGGCCACCTCATGAGAAGAGCTGACTCATTGGAAAAGACTCTGATGCTGGGAGGGGTTGGGAGCAGGAGGAGAAGGGGACGACCGAGGATGAGATGGCTGGATGGCATCACTGACTCGATGGGCGTGAGTCTGAGTGAACTCCAGGAGATGGTGATGGACAGGGAGGCCTGGTGTGCTGTGATTCATGGGGTCACAAAGAGTCGGACACGACTGAGCAACTGAACTGAACTGATTCCTGTCCTGAAGATGTTTCACTTCAACTACCACATGACTTGAGACGTTGCTATTTTTGAGTGGAGCTCAATGCAAGAGATATAAGAGATGTGAGTTTGATCCACTGGTCTGGAAGATGCCCTGCAGGAGGGCATGGCAACCCACTCTAGTATTCCTGCCTGGAGAATCCCATGGACAGAGGAGCCTGGTGGGCTAAGGTCCATAGGTTCACAAAAGTCAGACATGACTAAAGCGACAAAGTGTGCATGCACAGAACAAGAGAGAACTCTACACCAGGTCCAGGCTGCTGGACAATCGACTTCCCATCTTGGGCCAAGAGATCCAGCAGATCTGGTGGTACTTGAAGGGTCATGGAGGTAAGGCTGCTTTTTAACGCTTTGAAAGGCCCCTCCAATTACATCCCTTAGGATTTTAGAAAAAAAGCCTACTATCCTCCATAAATAACTATTTTTGAGAAAAAAAAACTTCTGGGCTGCTGCTGAGCTTTAGTAGAGACTGAATGCTGCACCGTGGGCCACCGAGATACCACATGACCTGGACGGCTCACCATGAACTGAGTGTTGTCTGATGCTCCAAGCCATGAGGTTGGGCATGCACACCAGTGCTCCATCATCTAATGGAAGTGATTTATATGTGATTGAGACTGGTAAGGCCCTGAAGGCACAAGTAAATAGATAAAGTGGTCCAAATACCTGTAGTGCCAATTTCTGTTCACTCCTGCCTTCTCTCCCTGACCAGCACCTAGGGCCCCATGGGGAGCTCCCCATGGTCAGTCAACAGAGGAGGAAAAGACTCAGGCCTGGTTTACAGACAGGTCTGCGTGCTATGCAAGGACCACTTGGAAGGGGACAGCTGCTGTGCTACTGCCCCTTTATGGGAAGTCCCTGAAAGGCAGTGTGGAGGGAAAGTCCTTTCAGTGGACAGAGAATTGAGCACAGGACCTAGTTATTCACTTTACTGGGAAGAAGAAATGGACATACATGTGATTATGTGCTGAGTCACATACCATGACCCAAAGGGTCAGTGGTCAGGGACTTGGAAGGAGCACATCTGGAAAACTGGTAACAAGAGTATTTGGGTAAGAGACATGCAACTATGGCTCTCTAAGTGGACAAGAAACATGAACATATTTGTGTCCCACATGAATGCTCACCAAATCTTGAGAGGATTTTAATAATCAGGTGGATAGATACCAGTCAGCTCTTTCCCCAGCCACCCCGTCATCACCCAATGGTCTCATGGACAAAGTGGTCTTGATGGCAGAGATAGAGGTGAGGCATGGGCTCAGAAACATGGACTTCTGTTGACTGTCTATGGACACAGCTGAGTTCCAATTGGTCAGCAGCACAGACCAACATCAAGTCTCCGATATGGCACAATTTACAGGGCTGCTCATCCAGCCACCTGGTGGCAGGTTGATTACAGTGAATTACTTCCATCATAGAAGGGCAGTATTTAGTTTTCTATAACAGATGGTTAATCTGGATGGTTTTTTTTTTTCATCCCCTGCATGCAGTGTTTCTGACAGTGCTACTACCCATGAATGAAAAAATAATAGTAACTTCAGTTCCGTTCAGTCGTTCAGATGTGTCCGACTCTTTGCGACCCCATGAATCGCAGCACGCTTAACTTAGCTGTCCTTAAAAGAGACAGAAAAGGAAAACACCACATGGAAAAGAGAGAGACGCCCAGATGAAGATGGAGGCAGAGATTATGGTGATGGGGCCCCAGTAGAAGAATGCCTAGAAAAACAAGAACTGGGAGAAGGAAGGTAGGACTCCTCCATAGTGGTTTTGGAGGAAACCCAATCCTGCTGCCACTTTTACTTTGGCACTTCTGTCCTAAAAATTGCTGTTATCTTAAGTAAAAAAAAAAAAAAGGAAGAAAGAAAGAAAGAAAACGACTTAACATTCATCTTGATACTCCACCCAGCATTGTTTGTGATCAAGGATTGCACTTCACAGCAAATGGAATGCAGCAATGGGCTCGTGCTCATGGAATCCACTGATGTAGCCAGCCTCCCCACCATCCTGAGGTAGGATGGCAGAGTGGCTTATTGAAGACTTAAGTATTGTACCAGTTAATTGGCATTACTCTGCAGGGCTGGGGCAATCTTCTCCAGAAGACTCTATGTGCTCTGAATTACCATCCAATATAAGGAACTGTGCCTCTCATCACCAGGAGTTATAGGTACAGAATCAGGGGAAATGGAAATGACATCACTATTACCACTAATGACCTATTAACAAAATTTATTATTCCTTTTTTTGCAAATGTATTCTTTACCAATCCAGCCCAGAGATCTTAGATGCAAAGGGAGTTATGCTTCGGCAAGGAGACACAATGAGTGGTTCCACTGCACTGCAGGTTAAAACAATTATCTGGCCACTTTGGAATCCTCATAACTTTTAAAAGGCAAAGAAGTGAGCTTTTGTTCATGCTAGAGTAATTGATCCTAACTACCAAAGGGGATCGGACTACTGCTCCACAGTGGAGGTGAAGGAGTACATTTGGAATACAGATCCCCTAGCGTCTTTCTCTCTGAATAAGGTTAATGGAAAATGACCACAATTCAATTCAGGCAGAACTACTAAAGACTTGCACCCTTTAAGAATGGAAATGTGATTACCAGATAAAGCACAGTGACCAGCTGAGGGTCTTGTAGAGTGAAAGCAAAAGATACACAGAATAAATAGTGGAAGAAGGTAGTTACAGATCCTACCATAGGGCCAGTTATAAAAATGAGGACTTTTGCCATTAGTGTGTCCTCATTTTCTATGAATATGTGTTCAGTCACTTAGTCATGTCCAACCCTTTGTATGCTCCTCTCTGGATTGTACCCAGACAGACTTCTTTGTCCATGGAATTTCCATGGGGTCGCAAAGAGTCGGGCATCACTGAGTGACTAACACTAACTAACTGGATCCAGGTGCCATTTCCTAACCCAGGGGATCTTCCTGACCCAGGGATCAAACCCAAGTCTCTTGTGTCTCCTGCTTTGGCCGGCAAATTCTTTACCATTGTGCTAGGTGGGAATTTCTTTTGTAATGAATATATTTGCATGTAAATATATTTGTTTTCTTCACTCAAGTATTCCTTACTATGTACCATAAGACATCATGTGAGTATTGCTAAACCGGATTCAAGTTCCTTACTTCTTGTGGGGGAGGGGCTAGCATCTGTTCTGGTATATACAGGAAAGTTACATCATAACAATCAGAGCCACAACTTGGTTATTGTCTTTATTGGGAGGTTAATTATAATTTAAGGAGATGTATAATGGTGCCAAGTTGACAAGAGGTCAACTTGTGATAGTTAACTTTCTGTGTCAGTTCGATTGTGCCATGGGATGTCTAGATCTTTGATTAAAATAATTTTTCTGAAAATAACAATAAAATTCTAAATATCTGTTCAGTTCAGTTCAGTCGCTCAGTCATGTCCGACTCTTTGTGATTCCATGAATTGCAGCATGCCAGGCCTCCCTGTCCATCTCCAGCTCCCGGAGTTCACTCAGACTCACGCCCATCGAGTCAGTGATGCCATCCAGCCATCTCATCCTCAGTCGTCCCCTTCTCCTCCTGCCCCCAACCTCTCCCAGCATCAGAGTCTTTTCCAATGAGTCAACCCTTCGCATGAGGTGGCCAAAGTACTGGAGCTTCAGCTTTAGCATCATTCCTTCCAAAGAAATCCCAGGGTTGATCTCCTTCAAAATGGACTGGTTGGATCTCCTTGCAGTCCAAGGGACTCTCAAGAGTCTTCTCTAACACCACACTTCAAAAGCATCAATTCTTCGGCGCTCAGCCTTCTTCACAGTCCAACTCTCACATCCATATATGACTACTGGATAAACCATAGCGAAGTAATGTCTCTGCTTTTGAATATGCTATCTATGTTGTTCATAACTTTTCTTCCAAGGAGTAAGCGTCTTTTAATTTCATGGCTGCAGTCACCATCTACAGTGATTTTGGAGNCATCCATATATGACTACTGGATAAACCATAGCGAAGTAATGTCTCTGCTTTTGAATATGCTATCTATGTTGTTCATAACTTTTCTTCCAAGGAGTAAGCGTCTTTTGATTTCGTGGCTGCAGTCACATCTGCAGTGACTTTGGAGCCCAGGAAAATAAAGTCTGACACTGTTTCCACTGTTTCCCCATCTATTTCCCATGAAGTGATGGGACTGGATGCCATGATCTTCTTTTTTCTGAATGTTGAGCTTTAAGCCAACTTTTTCACTCTCCTCTTTCACTTTCATCAAGAGGCTTTTTAGTTCCTCTTCACTTTCTGCCATAAGGGTGGTGTCATCTGCATATCTGAGGTTATTGACATTTCTCCCAGCAATCGTGATTCCAGCTTGTGTTTCTTCCAGTCTAGCATTTCTCATGATGTATTCTGCATATAAGTTAAATAAGCAGGGTGACAATATACAGCCTTGACGTACTCCTTTTTCTATTTGGAACCAGTTTATTGTTCCATGTCCAGTTCTAACTGTTGCTTCCTGACCTGCATACAGAGTTCTCAAGAGGCAGGTCAGGTGATCTGGTATTCCCATCTCAGAATTTTCCACAGTTTAGGGGAATTAAATAGTCTTGTCTAGGCTTCAGAGACAAAGAAGACCAGGCCTCTGACCTTCCTTCTAACCTGCATGGACACCACCCTGACTATGAGTGATGGCCTGGTGTGAATGCAAGACCTGCAGCACCCTAGATAAGATGGGAGTCAGTAGGTGCCTAATATGCTACAGGAGATCACTGGAGAAATAACTCCAGAAAGAATGAAAAGATGGAGCCAAAGCAAAAACAATATTCAGTTGTAGATGTGAGTGGTGATAGAAACAAGGTCCCATGCTGTAAAGAACAACATTGAATAGAAACCAGGAATGTTAGATGCGTGAATCAAGGCAAATTGGAAGTGGTCAAACAGGAAATGGCAAGAGTGAATGTCGACATTCTAGGAATCAGAGAATTAAAATGGACTGGAATGGGTGAATTTAACTCAGATGACCATTAATCTACGACTGTGTGCAGGAATCCCTCAGAAGAAATGGAGTAGCCATCATGGTCAACAAAAGAGTCTGAAATGCAGTACTTGGATGCAATCGCAAAAACGACAGAATGATCTCTGTTCATTTCCAAGGCAAACCATTCAATATCATGGTAGTCCAAGTCTATGCAGTAATGCTGAAGAAGCTGAAGTTGAACGGTTCTATGAAGACCTACAAGACCTTTTACAACTAATACCCCCAAAAAGATGTCCTTTTCATTATAGGGGACTGGAATGCAAAAGTAGAAAGTCAAGAAACACCTGGAGTAACAGGCAAATTTGGCCTTGGAATATGGAATGAAGCAGGGTAAAGGTTAATAGAGTTTTGCCTAGAGAACGCACTAGTCATACCAAACACCCTCTTCCAACAACACAAGAGAGACTCTACACATGGACATCACCAGACGGTCAACACCAAAATCAGATTGATTATATTTTTTTGCAGCCAAAGATGGAGAAGCCCTATACAGTCAGCAAAAATGAGACTGGGAGATGACTGTGGCTCAGATGAGGAATTCCTTATGGCCAAATTCAGACTTAAATTGAAGAAAGTAGGGAAAACCACTAGTCCATTCACATATCACTAAATCAAATCCCGTATGATTATACAGTGGAAGTGAGAAATAGATTTAAGGGACTAGATCTGATAGATAGAGTGCCTGATGAACTATGGACTGAGGTTTATGACACTGTACAGGAGACAGGGATCAAAACCAACCCCATGGAAAAGAAATGCAAAAAAAAAAAAAAAATAGCTATCTGGGAGGTCTTATAAATAGCTGTGAAAAGAAGAGAAGTGGAAAGCAAAGGAGAAAAGGAAAGGTATAAGATTTGGAATGCAGAGTTCCAAAGAAAAGCAATGAGAGATAAGAAAGCCTTCCTCAGTAACCAGTGCAAATTAATAGAGAAAAATAACAGAATGGGAAAGACAAAAGATCTCTTCAAGAAAACTAGAGATACCAAGGAAACGTTTCATCCAAAAATGGGCTCGATAAAGGACAGAAATGGTCTGGACCTAACAGAAGCAGAAGATATTAAGAAGAGGTGGCAAGAATACACAGAATCATACAAAAAAAGATCATCATGACCCAGATAATCACGATGGAGTGATCACTCACCTAGAGCCAGATATCCTGGAATGTGAAGTAAAGTGGGCCTTAGAAAGCATCACTATAAACAAAGCTAGTGGGAGTGATGGAATTCCAGTTGAGCTATTTCAAATCTGAAAGATGATGCTGTGAAAGTGCTGCACTCAATATACAGCAAACTTGGAAAACTCAGCAGTGGCCACCACACTGGATAAGGTCAGTTTTCATTCTAATCCCAAAGATAGGCAATGCCATAGAATGCTCAAACTACTGCACAATTGCAGTCATCTCCCATGCTAGTAAAGTAAATCTCAAAATTCTGCAAGCCAGGCTTTGGGAATACATGAACCGTGAAATTCCTGATGTTCAAGCTGGTTTTAGAAAAAGCAGAGGAACCAGAGATCAAATTGCCAACATCTGCTGGATCATGGAAAAAGCAAGAGAGTTCCAGAAAGACATCTATTTCTCCTTTATTGACTATGCCAAAGACTTTTACTGTGTGAATCACAACAAACTGTGGAAAATTCTGAAAGAGATGGGAATAACAGACCACCTGACCTGCTTTTAAGAAACCTATATTCAGGTCAGGAAGCAACAGCTAGAACTGGACATGGAACAAAAGACTGGTTCCAAATAGGAAAAGGAGTACATCAAGGCTGTATATTATAACCCTGCTTATTTAACTTATATGCAGAGTACATCATAAAAAATGCTGGGCTGGAAGAATCACAAGCTAGAATCAAGACTGCCGAAAGAAATATCAGTAACCTCAGATAAGCAGATGATACCACCCTTATGGCAGAAAGTGAAGAGGAACTAAAAGCCTCCTGATGAAAGGAAAAGAGGAGAGTAAAAAAGTTGGCTTAAAGCTCAACATTGAGAAAACAAAAAAGATCATGGCATATGGTCCCATCACTTCATGGGAAATAGATGGGGAAACAGTGGAAACAGTGTTAGACCTTTTTTATTTTGTGGGGGGGGCTCCAAAATCACTGCAGATGGTGACTGCAGCCGTGAAATTAAGACACTTATTCCTTGGAAGAAAAGTTATGACCAATCTAGATAGCATATTCAAAAGCAGAGACATTACTTTGCCAACAAAGATCTGTCTAGTAAGGCTATGGTTTTTCCAGTGATCTTGTATGGATGTGAGAGTTGGACTATGAAGAAAGCAGAGCACCGAAGAATTGATGGTTTTCAACTGTGGTGCTGGAGAACACTCTTTAGAGTCCCTTGGACTGGAAGGAGATCCAACCAGTCCATTCTGAAGGAGATCGGCCCTGGGTGTTCTTTGGAAGGAATGATACTAAAGCTGAAACTCCAGTACTTTGGCTACCTCATGTGAAGAGTTGACTCATTGGAAAAGACTCTGATGCTGGGAGGGATCTTGGGCAGGAGAAGGGGACAACAGAAGATGAGATGGCTGGATGGCATCACTGATGCGATGGATATAAGTCTCAGTGAACTCTGGGAGTTGGTGATGGACAGGGAGGCCTGGTGTGCTGCGGTTCATGGGATTGCAAAGAGTCGAACATGACTGAGTGACTGAACTGAACTGAACTGAACTGAATTATTCTCTAAGAATTAATTTAAAAAAAATGTTATTTGAAATAATGGTAAAAATGATATGAGATGACAGACTATGAAAAATCAATAAAATAATGCTGCTAAACATTTAAAAAATGTGATTTAATATTTGAAAGTACTATGTTTGACTTGATTGTACCATGTTAGAAGTCATTTTACTATGAATATGAAAATAAGTCATTGTACTATGTTAGAAGTATGAAATTATCTGTGATATATTTTTTGATAACTGTAGGAGTGGCTTGTCATTTTTTTTAAGTCATTGTACTATGTTAGAAATAAGTCATTATGCTATTTTAGAAGTATGAAATTATCTGTGATATATTTTTTGTTAACTGTAGGAGTGGCTTGTAAATTTTTAAAGCAACTCAGACTAATTTCAACTACTTTGTCAATTCAGTTGTAACACTACTTAAGACAGGTACTCCTTTTCTATATCTTAATTTTGACAGCCATTGCTTTATGCTATTGTGAGGTTTTCACAATGATTAGAGAGGGTTTTCTGATTCCTTTATTATCGTCAATGAAATGGTTTACAACTTGATCGAAAGTCACTTGGGCATCACACAGTTTGAGAATGTAATGAAATAAATAAGATATAGACATAAAAATTTAGATGAAGTATAATAATTATATCATTATCATCTAATGTCACAATAAATTGCCAAATACCAACTAATAGTGTCATAAAAGTTACTACCCATTTGACCAGTTGTTTCATGTGCTTATAAAATGTGTTATTTCAGACTAGTGTACACACAGTGATCAATGCAATCTAGGAGAAGAGAATTAAAAACAAATAACTGTTTGTAAAATAATTTATAAAATTTTATGTAGGTAGATTCTGGACCTAAGCAATTTTAGTTTCAACAAACACTGTGATTAAGACCTACAGATAAATATATAGTCAATTAAGCAAGGTATTAAACATGTATATAGGTTTTACTAAAAATGTTATTACTAGATTTTTTTCAATATCATTGCAACTCATGTGGTGTGTAAACTATTCTGAGTCAGGATTTATGTGATTTTAATTTATATACACAAAACAGTTAATATTCAACAATAATCCTTATTGTGAATTTGTTAAAATACTATTTTTTCTCATAACATATTCCCAAGACTCTTGTATTATTTATTCTGAATGCTATTACTAAATTGGAAAAATATATTACAAATAAAACTCATTTCAGCACAATTTAAAGTATATTTATAATCAGTCAATTCCTTTATTTAACCTAGTTTGAAAGACCAATTTCTTGAACATAAAACTCTCCTCCATTTTAATAATGTTTTAGTATGACATTTTGATTTTTAGAGAAAACAAAACAAAACACCATAATCACCCCAGTTAGTAGGTAATACTTACAAAATGCACAAGAAAACAGAGTCACATGAGCGACTTCAGCAGCCATGCAGCCAGGGAAGAGGACTGTGATAAACTGGGTCACTCACAGTTGAGGGATGTGTCAATAGGCTGAGATTGTACATTATAATTACTGAAGGACTGTGCCTTCCATCTACTACTTTACTTCTCTGCCTTCTGCTGGCAATCTTTTCTCTGTTTTGTTTCCACGTATCATTTTTATTTGATTATTTCTATCTTAGACTCAAGATCCCAAAAAGGGACTACCTAGTTGAATCCAGTTTTCAGTAAGCAGTAAACTTCAGGATGGAGTCCTCCCAGGTGTCTACCTAAACACTGCATCTTAGTGAAGTGCCGATCTTCCGTCTAGTCAGTTGTGATCTTCACTTTGAAATAATGTGGAACACCTCTGAAAGAGGATCTAGGCAGGCCAGTGGATCAGAAGCTCTTAGGCTTTACTGAAAGGGCCCAGGTAAATGATGAGCACCTTGAAGACCTTCTTCAATAGAAGCGTGATATTTTACATATATGACAGTGACCAGTCTGCCATGCCTGTATTGATGAGTCCCCTTCTGCATTTCACTTATATTGGAATGAAATAGTATATTTGGCTGAAGAATTGATGCTTTTGAACTGTGGTGTTGGAGAAGACTCTTGAGAGTCCCTTGGACTGCAAGGAGATCCAACCAGTCCATCCTGAAGGAGATCAGCTGTGGGTGTTCTTTGGAAGGACTGATGCTAAAGCTAAAACTCCAACACTTTGGCCACCACATGTGAAGAGTTGACTCATTGGAACAGACTGATGCTGGGAGGGATTGGGGGCAGGAGGAGAAGGGGATGACAGAGGATGAGATGGCTGGATGGCATCACCAACTCGATGGACATGGGTTTGGGTGAACTCTGGGAGTTGATTGATGATGGACAGGGAGGCCATGCTGCCATTCATGGGGTCGCAAAGAGTCAGACATGACTGAGCAACTGAACTGAACTGAACTGATGTAACATATAATTCAGAGAAAGATCTAAGAATTGGTAAAGAGCAATCAGGCAACGCAGCCTTCAATAATAGTATTAATAATGATAACATGTTTTGAAGAATTACAAAGGTCAGAGAGTGATTTTTATATATAAATATATGGAAAAATTATGCTAGCACGTGTGACATGATTCTTATATGCAATCACATTATATCTTCAGGTTAAGAAAAGGATAACCCTTATGAGAAGAAGACTTTTTTTGTAAATACTTCATAGACAGTCAAAGAAAAAATAGCAACCTGAAAAAACCCACAGCTGATGATCATTCCAAGGTCTCTTGTTTTCGCATCTGCTCTAAAGCCTTAAAGTTTTCTTCTCCTTTTAGTCCAAAAACAGATATTGGAAAAGATTGTGGCAATCCATCCAGTACTGTGGCAAGAGGTAATAAGTTTGCATGACTTGAGAATGGACAGGATCTGGCTGAAGGAGTAAGGATGGTTGATTAGAATAAATAGGACAGGTAGCACGCCAGGAAAAAGGACTGATTTTATAGAATGGAAGCAAATGAGGAGAAAGAAACAAAATGAGCAAGAGTGAACAGAGCACAGTCAACACCTGAATTTGTGAAAGTAAGCTGTGGTCATTTATTTGGTCCTTAAGTGATGTGTGTCATCCTTATTCTGCATGACTTGGGTTTCTTGTCTGAAATATTAAACAAAAGTACACTTAGGTGTTGTGTGTATCTATACGATATGTGTGTATATCTTGGACTAACATTAAAAGGAACTATTTCTCTCTTCCTTCCAGTAGTGGTAGGCAGTAGAGATCACTTACTTGGGGCAAAATAAGTTATCAGAGCTCCATCAAATAAACATGACTTGAGAAATAAAAATAGATGATCATGCAGCTTCATGTTTCCTGGAACTGATAATCCAATAAGAAAAGAGTGCATCATGCAGGTAACATGTGTACACATAGGCGTAAATAAAGCTACTACTTTAAAACAAGTGCATTTGTAGAAAGTATGGTCTTTCAATTTTTACTTGTAAAAGAAAAAAATATTTTCCTTTTGTTACTTGTATTATGTGTACAAACCTCCTTATCTTAGCTACCTTGATGTATCTTAATCAGACACTCTAAGAAATGCCTCATTTGAAAACTACAGAATTTATGAATTGGATCAGAACTAAAGCTTATAGTTCAGTTCATGTCTGAAGTGACCTCAAACAACTGTATTTTCATCACAAATTCCTTACCTTTCATGTCTGAAATTGCATCCCTACACACACTTTTTTTTCATTTACAGTTTAAGTATGAGAAGTTCTGTTTATTGAGTATATGTCTTCTAAAGCAAACATCATCATTATCTGTTAGGATTTAAAACTTTGTTGACAAATGAAACAACATCAAATAAACTCCTTGACCATGCAGCCCTGGAAAAGCATGAAAAGGAGCACAGGGCTAATATACTCCCTTAGCAGGTATTTTAATCTGTGAGATGTACAAACTTTTTTCTAAAAAGCACATATATGAAATATTTGAATGACAGATACACTTATAAAAACAAAAAGGTTTCATCACACCATTATTTGTATTGTAGATAATTAAGATCTTTGATAAGCTGCCTGTGCCACAGTTTATTGTGCCTGTGACGCAATCAAAAACTTAAATATGAATCCTGATTGCTTTTATTTACCAGGTTCATATGATTGGATGAATTAGGAGAGTGAACATAATGATCACAGTAAGCCCAGAGCCAAAGAAAAATTTGAGCCTGAAACTCTGGCTTAGTTTTAAACTGAGGTCTATTCATTGATAATGAACCATTTGTAGTATGGAAAAAAAAAATAGCAGAAAAATGTACCTTTTAGCCTGTAAATAGCATAAGAGTCAAAACATTTCCCAGTTTTTCCGCACTTAACAGTGTTTATTACTTCCAGAGCAACCCAATACATGATACATAAAATAAGAATATTTTTCTCTATTACAGCAGTTAGTTTTGATGACTGTTCTCTGTCATAGTTTATACTTAATTTTCTTCCACTCCAGTAAAAGTCCTTTGATGCTTTAGAGATGATGTATGTATAGTCTCCTTCTCTTCAGATACCTAATCCTTGTATATAAAAATATTGATTTAAAAAGAAATTTGTTAAATACGTTTATAGCAGAGCTATAAACCTTTTTAAAAAATTATGAGCATTAGATAAAGCAGATTTTTAGTGTAGTCTTTTTAGTTTAATGAGATATTTGAAAATAACATAGTTTGTGGAACCAAGCATCTTAACAATATTAAATATAAAATTTTTAATCTATTCATGGCCTTGTTTTGTGGAAATTATTTATCTACACCCTGTAGACAATAAAAAAATTCTCTAGGGCAATGGCAACATCACACATCAAACTCCTAGAGCGCACAGCAAAAATAGTAGTAAACACAGATCAGCAAAGACTATATCTACACATGTAGCTTGAAGCAAAAGTTTGAGACATCTAGACAACCAAAATAGGCTTTTATTTTTTCTAAAAATGTCAGGTACCAAGAGTTGGAGTAAAATTTCTCTTGAATTAACCTTTACACATAGCATCAATTGTCCCTAGAAAATGTTGCCAGCCTTAGAAAATAGATCTGTAAAAATACCATTCTTCATATTTAGAAAAATTTAATTCCATTTCTGAACGTGTGTATTTTGCAATAATGATATGCTTTACATAAAGAGGGGGAAAATGACTGCAGATCTGCAAGACACTTAAGGCCTGTTCCAACCAGCTCATCTTTTTAGATAAGTTTCAGAGATGAAATTTTGAAATTTTTGCTATTAAAGTAAATCATACTTTGATTCTTGATTTCCCCTAGGTTTCTCAATAGCATTGCTTACATATCGTCAAGCTGAAATTCTGTGTAACAAGAAATATTTAAGCCAAAAAATCTCTCTACTAACACAGTTGATTTGGCAAGTACATGGCCTGAATAAAAAGAAATATTTAAAAATGCTTTCCAACACTTAAATATTTCTAGAGTGCTATTTGAGAAAAAAATAGAAAATGTTGTCGGTAATGTATTTGTTAAATAAATATTTATATTCCTCAGAAACATATGACATCAAAATTAAACATTGTGTTTGACAGAAAATAAATAGAAATTTTGGCAACTATGAGTATTTACTCCTTGTAAGCATCCACATGTTATAACTTAAAATCATTTTTATTTTCACCCAAACAAAATAAAGTGGATTTCGTCTTTATTATGGGAGTCAGAGTGGAGAAGCTCTGACATCTTTTACTTAATGCACAGTTTTTATCTTCAACCACACTTATGACGAGACTTCCATCATTCCATGACCCTCTGTTACAACAAAAATGTTATTGGATTTTAAATGAACAACTCTGTAATATAAAGCTGTGCTTAATCCTTTCTTCTACTTGAGTTAGCACAGGGCAAGAAAGAAGTCATGACTCCAGACATACTACATCTGTAGAAGAATTTGTACTAGGCAACGATTTTCATTTTGTTCAAATTAAGGGACCATAATTTGATAAGTGATAATTTGCTTGATCGAAATAAAGAGTTTGAGTTGTATAGTATGTACCCATGTGACCTTGTTTTCAGATTCAATCAGACCAACATTGTATGCAGTTTACTTTCCTATTCAGGAAAAAGAAATTACTGTAACTCGTAAGAGCCATTATTATCCTTTAATCAAAACCAGAGAAAGACACCACAAAGAAAATATAACTACAGACCAATATTTCTTATAGACATAAAAATTTTCCATAAAATACTAACGAAGCAAATCCAGCAACATATAAATGCAATTATACAAAATGATCAAGCAGGATATATTCTAGAATGCAAGGTTGGTAGAACATCCAAAAATCACATATGCTAATGTAGCACATCAACAGAATAGAAAACAAAAACACACGGCCACCTTATCAAACACAAGAACAGCATTCGACAAAAACCCAAGACCCACTCATGATAAAATGTTAACAACTTAGGAATAAAAGGGAACTTCTTTAACTAGATTTACCAAAATATATATATATGAAAGACTCAAAGCTAACATTATATTTATTGATGAAATGCTGTCTCTTTCTCCTTAAAATTAGGGACAAAAAAAGGACATATGCTCTCTCTACTTTGACACACTATGCTGGAAGTTCTAACAAGGGCAATTTAAGAAGAAAATAATTAAAATATTCATTTGGAAAGAAAAACAAAATTTGTTTCTAGTTGCAGATGACATGTTTGTTTATACAGAATATTCTAAGAAAGCCAATGAAAATGAAAATTCATCCCACTAAATGGATGAAAATATTAGAAAATAATATATCTGAAGAGATACTTGTCTCAAAATATATAAAGAACTCATATATTATAAACTCTTATATATTATAACTCAGGATAAAAAGACAAGTAACTTAATATGTATATTTATGGCTAATATTGTCACCCTGCTTATTTAACTTATATGCAGAGTATATCATGAGAAACTCTGGACTGGAAGAAACACAAGCTGGTATCAAGATTGCTAGGAGAAATATCAATCACCTCAGATATGCAGATGACACCAGCCTTATGACAGAAAGTGAAGAGGAGCTAAAAAGCCTCTCGATGAAAGTGAAAGAGGAGAATGAAAAAGTTGGCTTAAAGCTCAACATTCAGAAAACGAAGATCATGGCATCTTCCCATCACTTCATGGGAAACAGATGGGGAAACAGTGGAAACAGTGTCAGACTTTACTTTCCGGGGCTCCAAAATCACTGCAGATGGTGACTGCAGGCATGAAATCAAAAGATGCTTACTCCTTGGAATAAAAGTTATGACCAACCTAGATAGCCTGTTGAAAAGCAGAGACATTACTTTGCCAACAAAGATCCGTCTAGTCAAGGCTATGGTTTTTCCAGGGGTCATGTATGAATGTGAGAGTTGGACTGTGAAGAAAGCTGAGCGCCAAAGAATTGATGCTTTTGAACTGTAGTGCTGGAGAAGACTCTTAAGAGTCCCTTGGACTGCAAGGAGATCCAACCAGTCCATTCTGAAGGAGATCAACCCTGGGATTTCTTTGGAAGGAATGATGCTAAAGCTGAAACTCCAGTACTTTGGCCACCTCATGTGAAGTGTTGACTCATTGGAAAAGACTCTGATGCTGGGAGGGATTGGGGGCAGGAGGAGAAGGGGTCGATCAAGGATGAGATGGCTGGATTGCATCACTGACTTGATAGACATGAGTCTAAGTGAACTACGGGAATTGGTGATGGACAGGGAGGCCTGGTGTGCTGCGATTCAAGGGGTAGCAAAGAGTTGGACATGACTGAGTGACTGAACTGAACAGAACTGAACTGATCACAGCTGTTTTGAGCACACTTCAGCTTGGCTATTTGGGGAACAGCCTGTCCTCTTAGAACTGGTTGGTATTAGGCTTACAGGATGTTTGAGTTGTAAGCTATTTAGACTGTTTGAAAATTATTCTTTTAATCTAGAGAAAAAAAGGAACTCAAAATAAGATATCAGTTATCTGAATATTTTTAGTACACCCCACCTACAGGGGACCCAGCTGAGTTTAGTTTAATAACTATGATTCTTTCTCATGCACATTTCTAGCTAAATGAACTGACAACTAAAGTCAATTTGAACTATCAATGGCCACTATAAGGAATGTTTGAAATCCCCATACTTACTTTTCTTAAAATTGACTGGACTACCATAGATCTAAAATTTCCCAAACTGAATGGCATGCTGTGTTAGCTGATATTTTGAAGTTTCTAAATGTTATCATGAGCCTTGAATTGCCTCTCTGCAAAATAAACTTTTAAGATGAACTAAGGCAAAACAAACAAACAAAACACACACACAAAGAAAGAAAAATGCCTTCCAAAGCCTCAAGCTCCTCTCACCAGATTCTTTGCCTCAGGTGCCACCCCTGATCCATCTTTCTCTTTTTTTTTCTTCTACACCAATTACACCTTCTCTATACTGACAGATCCCCCATCTTAATTTTCTCATCAAATTTCCCTTTTTCTTTGAAACTCATCTCAGCCCCCATCTCCCCTAAATCCATAGGACTCTATCCAGTTGAAATGAAACCTTCTGAGGATCCAGAGGACAAACCCTTGTTATAACAAAGATTTTCACAAAGTAACAAAAGTTCCTCACAGATTCCTACAGAATTTAATATAGTCATTCAGATGTGTCAACCTGTTTTCTCTTATATTAGCTGCTTTATATGCTTGTCAGTGAAGCCCAGGTCCAGCTTTAGATAAAAATCACTAATTGGGAAAGTCCTGACCGGTCTCTAAAACTATACCTGGGAGACCAGATGCTAACTTCTATGATTAGGCTCAGGAAATAGCCTAGCAATTTCAGTGAGCAAATTCCTAGGGCTTTTCTGAAGACTGTTAATCAGAACAAAACCCAGGTTTGCACACAAAAACCCGATGAATATATTCATAGTTATTACAATCAATTTCAGATTATTATTAAAGAAAAGTCTGATCTTCTAGTAAAAAGGACCAGGAAGGAATGGAAAGCTATGTTCACTCCAGAGTCAGTCTTTCAAATCACTTTTCTCATAATCTAGATAAGTCGCCTCAAAAGAAAACCACCAAAATTTTTTGACTGTTACTTTTTTTTTTTATTTGAGGGGATATAACCAATTTACAGTATTGTGTTAGTTTCAGGTGTTTAGCCAAGTGATTCTGTCATACAAATGCATATATCCACTCTTTTAAATATTCTTTTCCCATATAGGTCATTACAGAGTATTGTTCCATATGCTACACAGTACATCCTTATTAGTTACTTATTTTATATACAGTAGTGAGTCTGAGGTAAAGGATAAATTGGAAGATTTGGATTGACAGATTCTACCAATATTTTTAATCTTCAACTGAAGCAAGTGAAAGACCCTAAATAAAATCAAAACTCTCCTAGGTTCTTCTGTTATTGCAAAGAGCCACCATTGAGGGAGAGATTGTTACAAATTAAAAAAAAAACCTGGCACTTTCAGCCTTCTAACTGGACTTGCCAACATTCTCTGGATTCTCAGTAGTGAGGCTGTGAGGAACTGTAGGGCCTCATCTGAATCCTTCCTCTTAATTGGTTTGGGGAAACATTTCTCCAGGTTGGTGATGAGCTCTTCCAGTCCTAGATGACACCAGAGTCACACTCTTGGTACTCAACCTCATTGCTATAAAGCAGCCCGCAGCTCAGAGGACTAAAACAGTTCCAGTAGTGGGGCTTTCTACTGAACCTCCAGAGGTTCCTGACTCTGAACCAATACTATTTTGTTTAGGCCCTTTGAGAGACGCATGCTCTTTTCTCTGAGATCTTCTGTCACTGATTGCTCGAAAAGTAAAGAATCTGCTTGTAAGGCAGGAGACATTGGAGACTTGGGTTTCATCCCTCTGTCGAGAACGAAATGGCAATCCACTCCAGTATTCTTTCCTGGAGAATCCCATGGACAGAAGAGCCTTCCAGGCTACAGTCCTTGGAGTCGCAAAGCGTCGGACAAGACTGAAGTGACTGAGCACGTGCACACACATCCCCTTATTTTTATATAAAAATTAGGCCAGGACTTCTTAGATTTGTTTCTCCCAAAGAGGGATATAGTTCTTGAATCTGATGGTGGTCATCAAGGCATGCAACAAGGTGAAGTAAATGATCCTTTGACTTTTTTTTTTTTTTTACTTATTCTGTCTCTGATGGTGCTAGAACTGAGAGTGGAAATACTCATCATTCGCCTTTTGAATCTGCTACCACCCTCCTTAAGGGCAACATTTCCAACTAATATGGGCAGAATTCACAGCATATCCCCCATCAGGATTTAAACAGATCCCTTATATCCTCTCATAAGAATTATTCAATATTATGTAAAGAAATTTTTCAAGGTATAAGGCCCATAACAGAAGATTATCATTACCCATATAGCACTCCCATTTATGAATGAGAAAATCTGAGGGCAGAGGTTTGTCTAAGACCTCTCAGCAATAAACAACATTGTTATCCCTTGACAGATTATTATTCCTAATTTCATACCCTACTAAAATATATTCCCACTGGAAGCAAATTCTTTGCTATAATTGATTATGCAGTGCATTCTCTAGTATTCTTGTTGATGAAGCTTGCCAATACCATTTTGCCTTCAGTTTGGAATAAAAGCAGTTTACCTAGGCAATAATGCCTCAGGGATTTACTGAGAATCCTTCTTATTTCTCACAAATTCTGAAGACTGATCTAGATGATATAAAGTTCCCTAGGGCTTCTAATTTGCTGCAATATGTGGATGATTTGGTTCTTTTCTCTGTTTTTTAGGCCTCCTCACAGGAAAACATCATCTACTTACTTGCTAAAGCTTTTATCCTTAAAGGGAAATAAAGTCACCAAGGAAAAAAATTGCAATTTTCTCAAACCCAAGTTTGATATTTAGGGCATCTGCTATCAGAACAAGGGCTACACCTAGATCCATATCAATTTCATGGTGTGCTAAGCCTCCCAAAACTAACCTGTAGTTTAAGTTTTCTCAGGCTTGTTAGTTACTTCTCAGGCTGATTGGTTTCTCAATTCAATTCAGTTCAGTTCAGTCACTCAGTCATGTCCAACGCTTTGGATTGCATCACTCCAGGCTTCCCTGTCCATCATTAACTCCCAGAACTTACTCAAACTCATGCCCATTGAGTCAGTGATGCCATCCAGCCATCTCATCCTCTGTTGTCCCCTTCTCCTCCTGCCCTCAATCCCTCCCATCATCAGGGTCTTTTCCAATGAGTCAACACTTCACATGAGGTGGCCAAAATAGTAAGGTTTCAGCTTTAGCATTAGTCCTTCCAAAGTATACCCAGGACTGATCTCCTTTAAAATGGACTGGTTGGATCTCCTTGCAGTCCAAGGGACTCTCAAGGGTCTTCTCCAACACCACAGTTCAAAAGCATCAACTCTTCGGTGCTCAACTTTCTTCACAGTCCAAGTCTCACATCCATACATGACCCCTGGAAAAACCATAGCCTTGACTAGATGAAACTTTGTTGGCAAAGCAATGTCTCTGCTTTGTAATATGCTATCTAGATTGGTCATAACTTTTCTTCCAAGGAGTAAGCCTCTTCTAATTTCATGGCTGCAATCACCATCTGCAGTACAAAGTCTCAGTTATACCAAGGTGAGTAGGTCATAGAGATTTTCTGGACAGCACAGTAATTGCAATGAACAATACTATGCTGTCCACTTTAAAATTTGCTAAGAAGTTATCCCTTGTGTTAAATACTCTTATTCCATAGAAATAAATAAATAAGGAGGACAAGAGGAAACATTTTTCAGCAATAGGTTTATGGTAATCATTGTGATGATAACTTCACGGTGTATACTTACCTCCAACCTCATCAAACTGTATACGTTAGTATGTGCAGCATTTTGCATGTTATGTTGATCATGCCTCAATAAAGTGGTTTAAAAACAAAAGCAAAGCACTATTCTGGCCTACACATAGAGGCAACTGAACATAAGCTGAATCCACAAAAGAAAGTGAAGTCGCTCAGTCATGTTCAATTCTTTGCAATCCCATGGACGGTGGACTACCAGGTTCCACCATCCATGGGATTTTCTAGGCAAGAATACTGGAATGGGTTGCCATTTCCTTCTCCAAGAGATCTTTCTGACCCAGGGATTGAACCTGGGTCTCCCACATGATAGGCATTGTAGGCAGACACTTTACCGTCTGAGCTATCAGGGAAGATCCAATAAGCTGAATAAATAGACAAAAATCCAAGCCAAATATCAAGGTCAGTGATTCCCAAGAAAACATCCAAAAAATAGAATGTAAGAAATAGTACTTGAAAAATATGACAAGGGTAGAAAATCAAGCAAGAGAATTCAATTTCCATTAGAAGAAAGCAAGAAAGAGAAAGTTTAGTAGTCAAATAACAAGCAAATTACAAGGAAACCTATGTCATTACTAGCTTTAAAAAACAAAAATAGCTCTTGTGGTATGATGAAAGTGTGTTAGTTGTTCAGTCATGTCCAGCTATTTGCACCCCATGGACAGTAGCCCACCAAGCTCCTCTGTTCCTGGAATTCTCCAGGCACAAATGTTGGAGTGGGTAGATGCTCCCTTCCCCAGGAGATCTTCCAGACCCAAGGACTGAACCCAGGTCTCCTGAATTGCAAGCAGATTCTTTACCATCTGTGCCATTAGGGAAGCCCTATGATGAAAGTGGTCAAGGTTAAATTAAGCAATTGTGGAATTCAAAGAAGAAGAACATTTATATTTCAGAAAAGCAGCATAAGACTATCCCTTGAGTTTATAAATCTCCCATTAAATTCCTCTTTGATTTAGAAAAGTCCTTCCACCTCTTGGTGCCTCCATTGCCACATTCAGGGAGCTAAACAATAAGGCCATTAAAGTTTCCTTTGAGACAAAAAATCTATGTTGTACGATGCAAATAAAGTCTATTGGAATTTTCACTTCTACCACTGGAGAAGAACATTGGAACAGCTAGGGTCATGAGTAAAACTATTATAACATCAACAACAAATCTATAAAATAAGAAAGAACATCTGAGTCCTTACTTGGCATTCTAGTGGCAGGGATATACTACAGTGTGTTGAGACAGTTGACTGACTTCAACTCAGATAAAAGGCTATACACTTGTATCTTATGAAACGTAAGGTATGGATCCTTAGAAATGTGGGACAAGTTCAGCACAATATATGAAAGTTCTTGTATTCAACAATAGACAGATGATTTCTACCTTTCTCAAGCAAATGTTTAAAAACCTCACAAAAGACATTTGTCTAGTATTTGCTATTTATTCACTGACCATGCAAAATTGAATTGTCTATGTCTTCTGTGTGGCTAATTTCCTTTTCTAAAAAAATTAATAGTTGGAAAATAATAAAATATGTGAAAAGTACCTAATGCGAGATGCCATATAAAAATATGATATCAGCCACATTCAGATATAACGGCATATTACAGAAATTCACCAAGTTGCAAATTTTCCAATTTCTTGTTTCCACCCACACATACAGTCATGAAGGAAAATACACCAAATTAAAATTCAAGACATTTGGAAAACTGTTCAGAACTTTGCAAAACTGTCATTATTTAAGCAGTTTAGGAAAAAATGATGTTGTAAAAAAACAGCCAATGCACATAAAAAAGAATTAGGTTGGTGTCGAGCACCTCATCTGAATGCAGAGAGAGGAAGAACACTAAACAAGTCAGATTAATATAGAGAAATGGGTTGTTTTCCCAGAATCATTTGGTAATCAGGTAATGTATCACATTATCCAATCATCTCTGACAGGAAAGTTGCTTTATCCTACCTTGACTAAGAAGAGTGGTAAAACTGCATCACTTGAAATTATAGGTTTTCAAATTGAATTATTTTATTTTACATTCTACATGTCAGGGCTTTAACAAATTGTTAATATCCTGGTAAACATTTCTATAAGTAAAACAGAGTTATTATTTACAAGCAAAGTGACTGTGTTAGAGAAATGTAAAAGATAGTTATTATGCATAAATTGCCTGCTGTCCCTTGGGACTAGAAAATGAAACATTGTATCTCCTGCAGGCATTCTAAAAGGAATATTGATAAGTAGATACAATAACTGAACATTTGGTAAATTACCATTTCAATGAATCATGTCCTTCCTAAATTCAGGAGGCAGCACCTTTCAGGGAAGTAGTCATGCTGGGAAATGTTTATGAAAGCATTCTAAAAATGAGTTAAGAAAACACTGACCTTTAACACCAAGAGTTCATATTTAGAAATGGAAAAGGGTATTTTTCCTTCATATATAACTAATATTATAGTTCTTATTATATGAGGAAGAATATCACAGAACGTGGCATATGTCTAACATTTCTTTTCATTGACTGTAGGTATAAAAACACACAAGACAAACACCAGAACATGGCAAGGCAACCCGGAGGTTACCCTGATTCTTATGTGAACATTTATAATAATAAATGCAACAAGCACAATATCCTACATGCCACAAGTGAATTGAATGTATTCAGACTATCTTCAAACAGAAATTTTGCATGTTTTCATTATCCCAAATATATTATTTTTTACTACCAATTGTATATCTGGTATTTAATAATTGTACACTTATAAAAGCAAAGTAGTTCATTTTTATGATCTTGATTTTTCATTAATAAAATGCTGAGAGTTGGTGATGGACAGGGAGGCCTGGCGTGCTGCGATTCATGGGGTCGCAAAGAGTCGGACATGACTGAGCAACTGAACTGAATTGAACTTAATGAATATTTTTGGACGATTTATTAGNCAATATATGAAAGTTCTTGTATTCAACAATAGACAGATGATTTCTACCTTTCTCAAGCAAATGTTTAAAAACCTCACAAAAGACATTTGTCTAGTATTTGCTATTTATTCACTGACCATGCAAAATTGAATTGTCTATGTCTTCTGTGTGGCTAATTTCCTTTTCTAAAAAAATTAATAGTTGGAAAATAATAAAATATGTGAAAAGTACCTAATGCGAGATGCCATATAAAAATATGATATCAGCCACATTCAGATATAACGGCATATTACAGAAATTCACCAAGTTGCAAATTTTCCAATTTCTTGTTTCCACCCACACATACAGTCATGAAGGAAAATACACCAAATTAAAATTCAAGACATTTGGAAAACTGTTCAGAACTTTGCAAAACTGTCATTATTTAAGCAGTTTAGGAAAAAATGATGTTGTAAAAAAACAGCCAATGCACATAAAAAAGAATTAGGTTGGTGTCGAGCACCTCATCTGAATGCAGAGAGAGGAAGAACACTAAACAAGTCAGATTAATATAGAGAAATGGGTTGTTTTCCCAGAATCATTTGGTAATCAGGTAATGTATCACATTATCCAATCATCTCTGACAGGAAAGTTGCTTTATCCTACCTTGACTAAGAAGAGTGGTAAAACTGCATCACTTGAAATTATAGGTTTTCAAATTGAATTATTTTATTTTACATTCTACATGTCAGGGCTTTAACAAATTGTTAATATCCTGGTAAACATTTCTATAAGTAAAACAGAGTTATTATTTACAAGCAAAGTGACTGTGTTAGAGAAATGTAAAAGATAGTTATTATGCATAAATTGCCTGCTGTCCCTTGGGACTAGAAAATGAAACATTGTATCTCCTGCAGGCATTCTAAAAGGAATATTGATAAGTAGATACAATAACTGAACATTTGGTAAATTACCATTTCAATGAATCATGTCCTTCCTAAATTCAGGAGGCAGCACCTTTCAGGGAAGTAGTCATGCTGGGAAATGTTTATGAAAGCATTCTAAAAATGAGTTAAGAAAACACTGACCTTTAACACCAAGAGTTCATATTTAGAAATGGAAAAGGGTATTTTTCCTTCATATATAACTAATATTATAGTTCTTATTATATGAGGAAGAATATCACAGAACGTGGCATATGTCTAACATTTCTTTTCATTGACTGTAGGTATAAAAACACACAAGACAAACACCAGAACATGGCAAGGCAACCCGGAGGTTACCCTGATTCTTATGTGAACATTTATAATAATAAATGCAACAAGCACAATATCCTACATGCCACAAGTGAATTGAATGTATTCAGACTATCTTCAAACAGAAATTTTGCATGTTTTCATTATCCCAAATATATTATTTTTTACTACCAATTGTATATCTGGTATTTAATAATTGTACACTTATAAAAGCAAAGTAGTTCATTTTTATGATCTTGATTTTTCATTAATAAAATGCTGAGAGTTGGTGATGGACAGGGAGGCCTGGCGTGCTGCGATTCATGGGGTCGCAAAGAGTCGGACATGACTGAGCAACTGAACTGAATTGAACTTAATGAATATTTTTGGACGATTTATTAGGCATTCAGTACATCACTATGGGAAATACACAACCTAAGTTTCTAAGAAAACCTTTCTTATAGTTCTGTAGAAATTTCATAGCGAAAATTATGATCTATATGATTTCTGATGCTAGACAGGAATCTTAAACCTGTGTTTGGCAGAATCTCTCTGAAGGGCTGAGAGCATTAAAAATAGTAATCTTTAGGTAAGCCACAACAGGGATGTTTTGCCATTTAGTCTGTATCTTTTCATTTCCACATTATATATGTTATATGAGAGCCTAACTAACTTAGGATTTAAATAATTTAGGCTTTAGCTTTTCAATTAGGGTGCAATAATCTTAAACATTTTATTGTTTAAGGCATTTTATTGGTTTTAAGTCACCGGTATCAGGGGTCCCCAACCTTCAAGATCTGATGTCTGATGGTCTGAGGTGAAGCTGAGGTAATAAAAATAAAATGCAAGGTAAATGTAATGCTCTTGAATTATCCTGAAACCATCCCCTCCCTGCCGGGGCCTTGGAATAAACGTCTTCTGTGAAACCAGTCCCTGGTTCCAATAAGGCTGAAGAATGCTGACCTATATAATTTTATATAAAGTAATCTAATACAAAATTTTCTCAATAAATATGAACAAAATGAACTGTATTTTAATGGAAAAAATTTCATCCTTTGCATAGTGGCTTTTATTCACTTCTCTTTAAATTTCAGTGCAATTGATTTACAATGCTGTGTTAATTTCTTGAAAAAGTGATTTAGTTATACATATATATATATATTATTTTTCATACTCTTTTCCATTATGGTTTATCACAGGATATTGAGTATAGTTCCATACGCCCATATGCTATACAGTAGGACCTTGCTGTTTATCTATTTTATATGTAATAGTTTGCATCTATTAGTCCCAGACTCTCAATTCATTCCTCCCCCTTAGCAAACAAAAGTCTGTTCTCTGCATCTATGGGTCTGTTTCTGGTTTGTAGATAAGTTCACTTGTGTGATATTTTAGAACACACATATATTCATTTTTACTAATAAATTATTCATTTATTCAACAAAAAATTTAGTGCACTTCAACTGTCAAGCACTGAACTCAGGGTTGGAGTTGTACAGATGCGTAGTCACAGTTTTCAAGGAATTAACAAGAATGGTTTTGTCTCTAATCATTTCAAACAATCCATTCTGAAGTATGGAGTTTAGAACTGCTTAATTGCAATGACCACTTTGTCTTATTCCATTATATTTTATTATTCAACCAACTAACAGGTTTTTTTTTTTTTCCTCATACAGTAAATGACAGATCAGCCATCAAGCTAACTCTTTAGACCTGTGCTTTTTCACTTCCTTGTTTTTTCACTTGCTTGCTATTTTTGCAATTTCATCAAGCCCTATGAAATTTAGTATCCTAAAAGGATGTTCAATTAACTCAAGTTTGGTATAATCATGCAGCTATGGACACAAAGCAGGAACATAAGAATCACTGCTTTTAAATTCATCGTTGGTATCTTTCTGACTGATGTTGCAACCTAGGCAATTTGACACAGCAGCAGTGAATGCAATGAACCAGTCTGCAGCAAATAAGGAGTTATATTCTGTATGTAAAGACTAAGGAATAATTCTAGGCTTTAGGGCAGGTGACAGGTACCTTCTTGGTTGAGGAATATTTAGGCTTATCTTGTGTGAAGTAATGGATGAATGGGATGCAGCATTATTTGTCTTTCATTTTCTAGCACATGTTATTAGGCCTGGCCTATAGTTGCTTCTTTCCTATTTCTTCATTTGAAGACCATTTGAAAATTAAAATACTCAACTCCATGAAATATCCTTGCAATATATTAAATACCCTTCTTTGACACCAAATGCCTATTCTCATATTTCTTGTTGTTTTGCCATTACACAGGACTCATGCTTTACCCTTTGTTTGAAATTGCCTGTGATAATTTTTAAAGATTTTCTTTATAAACTATAACAGGACTTCAAATAATATTTCATTTCTGATTATAAAATATAAAGAATTACAGAAATATAGTATCCAATTTGAAAAGTCTTCAAGATAAACATTTTCTTATAATCAGAAACATTCCTTCAGGTATAGTTCTATAAACAGGAGTACATGAAACCCTGGGGATAATGAAACAATTTCATTTTCCATTTGTTTAGGAAAGGCCAGAAGGCTATTTATGTACTAATAGGTTTATTAATAAAACTGAAAAAGCAATAACCTCACCTGTATAGTGATCAGTGAAGCCAGAGATAATGGAAAACCAATTTTATATAAAAGGAAATTTTATGGCTGTCATAACTAACTTTGATTTTTTTTTAGGTAATGATTCCATTTGATGAGTCTTCTTTTTTCTTGTTTGCATATATCTTTCTGCATTTCATTTTAAACTAAATGAAAAAATATTTAAAGTATTTTTCTTTGCATAACTACTGCCAAACACCAAAAACCCTCTTGGAAATTAATATAGCTCCAACATGTTAATGCTGCTCATTATAATCCTCTTGTTAAGTATTAATTTGGTGACTTTGCTAGCTTATATCCTCATCAGTATATGTCATTAGTCAAGTCTGCAATGGCCATTGCAATCTATCCTCTCAAAATAAGTTATGCATTTTAATGAAAGGTCTACAAGAAAGATGAACCAGCTATTTGCAGCACTCGTAAGTCTATGGATAGGCTATAAAAGGAAAAAAAAAATTAAGGTGGAAGAAATTCCTAAAATCAATTACTTCATGTTTGAAAAAAATGAAATATAGATGGTATAGTTATATTTCTATGCATGAGATTGAACATTATGAAAAAAAAAGTTTCAACATGTTAATAATACTGATTTTCAGTAGAAATGCTATAATAGCATTTCAAAAATATCATTTTGCCAGATGTTTTTTCCTGTTTCATAAGAAACATAGTAAATTTGTTGCTGTTCAGTCTCTCAATCATGTCCAACTCTTTGTGACTCCATGCACTGCAGCATGCCAGGCTTCCCTGTCATCCATATTTTCTGCAGTTTGCTCAAATCCATGTCCATTGAGTTGGTGATGCCATCCAACCATCTCTCTGTCATCCCCTTCTCCTCCTGCCTTTAATCTTTCCCAGTATCAGGGTCTTTTCCAATGAGTTGGCTCTTTGCATGAGGTGGCCAAAGTATTGGAGCTTCAGTTTCAACATCACTCCTTCCAATGAACAATCAGGGTTGAATTCCTTTAGGATTGACTGGCTTGATCTCCTTGCAGTCCACAGGACTGTCAAAAGTCTTCTCCAGCATGACAATTTGAAGACACCACTTTTTCAGTGCTCAGCTTACTTGTTGGTTCAGCTCTCACATCTGTACATGACTACTGGAAAACCATAGCTTTGACTATATAAGCCTTTATTGGCAAAGTAATGTCTCTGCTTATGAATACATAGTCTAAGTTTGTCATTGTTTTTCTTCCAAGGAGCAAGTGTCTTTTAATTTCATGGCTACTGTCCCCAATTGCAATGATTTTGGAGCCCAAGAAAATAAAATTTTTCACTGTTCCCATCGTTTCCCCATTTATTTGCCATGAAGTGATGGGACTGGATGCCATGATCTTTATTTTTTGAATACTGAGTTTTAAGCCACTTTTTTCACTCCCCAATTTCACCGTCATCAAGAGGATCTTCAGTTCCTCTTCACTTTCTGCCATAAGGGTGGTGTCATCTGCATGTCTGAGGTTATTGATATTTCTTCCAGAAATCTCGATTTCAGATTGTGTTTCATCCATCCTGACATTTCTCATGATGTGCTCTGCATAGAAATTAAATAAGCATGGTAACAATATATAGTCTTGATATACCCCTTTCCCAGTTTTGAATCAGTTCATTGTTACATGTCTGATTCTAACTGTTGCTTCTTGACCTGCATACAGATTTCTTAGGAGGCAGGTAAGGTGGTCTGGCATTCCCATCTCTTTCAGAATTTTCCACAGTTTGTTGTGATCCACACAATCAAAGATTTTAGCATAGTCCATGAAGCAGAAAGTGAAGTCGTGAAGTTGTGAAATCGTGTCTGACTCTTTGTGACCCCATGGACTGTAGCCTATCAGGGTCATCTGTCCATGGGATTTTCCAGGCAAGAATACTGGAGTGGGTTGCCATTTCCTTCTCCAGGAGATCTTCCCAACTCAGGGATGGAACCCAGGTCTCCCGCATTGTGGGCAGATGCTTTACCGGAAGAAGTAGGTGTTTTTCTGGAATCCTCTTCCTTTTTCTATGATCCAGCACATTATTGGCAATTTGATATCTGGTTCCTCTGACTTTCCTAAATACAACTTGTTAATCTGGAAGTTCTTTGTTCACATACTTTTGAAGACAAACAGATTATTATTTGTCTTTTAAAATGAAATATAGATTGTTTTCATCAAGTCTAGATCTCAGAGTCTATCCATTGTTACACTGAACATGTCCAAATAAGACTCTATTTATATTTCTAATTATTTAATTTGATGTGTTATATTAATATATAGATTTCATCAGGCTCAGTGGTAAAGAATCTGTCTGCAATTCAGGAGACACAAATTCAATCCCTCGGTCTGAAAGATTTCTTGGAAATGAAAATGATAAACCAAGCCAGTATTCTTGCCTGGGAAGTCTCATGGACAGAGAAGCCTGATGAGCTACAGTCCGTTAGGTTGCAAAAGAGTGGAATATGACTGAGTGACTAAACAACAAAAATAACAAACTAATAAATATGGTTCATCTGATGAAATCTGGCACAAATTCCTGTCAGAGATCTGGTCATTGTAAATTTGATGCTTCTGTGTACAAACTGTGTGAGACAATGTAATTGTTAAAAATTGATAGAATACTGAGTGTTTAGATTAAAAAACTGTTAAATAAATACATTTGAAAAATTAAGATTTGAAAAATTTAACATGTTACAATTAGCAAAAAACGTAACTTAGAGATATAATGAGTCCAGGAAAGCAAAAGGACAAACAGCTGAATTTGAGAATGAGGTAAAGTACCATAGTTGACCAGTAGGTGACAAAATGAATTGTCTCAGGAAAAAAATGTAGACGTGAGGTTAGTTAAGATAAAAATATATGAGATACTTTTGAATAATTTATGTGAGAGTATGAACTGTGAATATATCTTATGACATAAAATTTGCATGAGCTATACAAAGAAATGTTTTAAATAAATTAATATTAAATTTTTATAATAAATTATTCATCAAATAAAAATAAAGAACAAATTTGGTTGTCTTTTAAAGTTGACAGTGAACATATGAAGCATATTTTTCCTATAAATGGATCTAATAGTCATAATATAGTTCATAATTTAATAAGTGCCAAAGGAATACAACTTGGATAAAGACAAGATGAAACTATTACTAAAAGTGGTAAAATACATAAATTTACTCTCAACAGAGAATAAAAGTTTGTTAGTAGACTAAGTGATTCTTTTAGCAAAGATTGTGTAATAAAAAACTTTTCAAGATAATAAAGAATTCCATATTTTGGTCAGTGAAAGAGAAAATGCNATACAACTTGAATAAAGACAAGATGAAACTATTACAAAAAGTGGTAAAATACATAAATTTACTCTCAACAGAGAATAAAAGTTTGTTAGTAGACTAAGTGATTCTTTTAGCAAAGATTGTGTAATAAAAAACTTTTCAAGATAATAAAGAATTCCATATTTTGGTCAGTGAAAGAGAAAATGCTAAGACTACATAGAACTTTGGATTATTTTATAAAGAAAAAAGGCTTAGATTTAATTTCCAGTATGTAAAGGAAATATTATCATCATTTTGGGGAACATTTAGTTGCAGTTTTTCTTGATGTATTAAAATACTTAGGAATATACCTACCTAAAGAAACTAAAGACCTATATATAGAAAATTATAAAACACTGATGAAAGAAATCAAAGAAGACACTAATAGATGGAGAAATATACCATGTTCATGGATTGGAAGAATCAATATAGTGAAAATTGATGTATTCTAGATCTATGATTCCATGAGTTTAAGAACAGATAATTTTTTTTTTAAATAAGCATGTAAACACAAAGTGCTTTTAAGTTACTGAGGAAAAGTATTTCAAAATGATTTACTTTTAGCTCTCAGTGGTTTTCAGCACTTTTTGAAGATCCACAGATGCTTTTCATTTATCTGTTAAAAATATCCATTCTTCAGCCACAAAATCATCTTCTTCATTTCTCAGAATATCTTGCAAATAAGTTAGGAAATATTATTCTCTGGAGTCACGTTAATAGTTACTGATGTATACTGTATTTTCTTATAGATTGATTATTAACAAATGCTATATTAGTTAAGCAGAAGCATCGACACATCCATAATCATCATTCTGCTGACACACTGGGATCCAAAGGAAGCATTTAGTTGGATCTACACAGCTAAGAAAATGGAAGACTTGAGAACTCACCAGAGATTTAAGATTTTTTGCATACTACCACTCTATATAATCTTCACAATCAAGATAATCACGATGATGTGATCACTCATCTAGAGCCAGACATCCTGGAATGTGAAGTCAGTAGGCCTTAGAAAGCATCACTATGAACAAAGCTAGTGGGGTGACAGAAATCCAGTTCAATTCAGTTCAGTTCACTTCAGTCTCTCAGTCATGTCTGACTCTTTGTGACCCCATGAGTCGCAGCATGCCAGGCTTCCTTGTCCATCACCAACTCCCAGAGTTCACTCAGACTCACGTCCATCGACTCAGTGATGCCATCCGGCCATCTCATCCTCTGTCGTCCGCTTCTCCTCCTGCTCCCAATCCCTCCCAGCATCAGAGTCTTTTCCAATGAGTCAACTCTTCGCATGAGGTGGCCAAAGTACTGGAGCTTCAGCTTTAGCATCATTCCTTCCAAAGAAATCCCAGGGCTGATCTCCTTCAGAATGGACTGGTAGGATCTCCTTCCAGTCCAAGGGACTCTCAAGAATCTTCTCCAACACCACAGTTCAAAGGCCAAACTTTCCTGTTTTCCTGATATGTCTTGACTTTCTACTTTTGCATTCCATTCCCCTATGATGAAAAGGACATCTTTCTGTGGTGTTAGTTCTAGAAGGTCTTGTGGGTTCATAAGACCATTCAACTTTATCCTCTTTTGCATTAGTGGTTGGGGAATAGATTTGGATTACGCTGATACTGAATGGTTTGCCTGGGAAACAAACAGAGATCATTTTGGCATTTTTGAGACTGTACACAAGTACTGTATTTTGGACTCTTTTGTTGGTTTCAAGGGCTACTCCATTTCATCTAAGGGATTCTTGCCCATAGTAGTAGATATAATGGTCATCTGAATTAAATTTGCCCATTCCAGTCCATTTTCATGCACTGATTCCTAAAACATCATTGTTACTTTCCTAGTGGTCAAATACTTTACATTGCTAATACTCTAAAATTTGAAGATTCTATGAGCTCCACTAAAGATTGGGTAGTACTGTTCTTTTGAGTTTCAAAACACCTATTCTACTACACACTTTTAAATTGTTGCTGTGTGTGTATGCTCAGTCATGTCTGACTGTTTGCAACCCCATGGACTGTATCTCTCCAGTCTCCTTTGTACATGCAAGTCTCCAGGCAAGAATACTTGAGTGAATTGCCATTTCTTACTCTAGAGGATCTTCCAGACCCAGGGATCAAATCCACATTTGTCTCCTGCTTTGGCAGGCAGATTCTTTAACACTGTCCCACCTGGGCTACACACTTTTATTTATTTATTTATTTTATTTAAATTTTTTATTTTTTAGTTTGTTTTGCTTTACAATACTGTATTCATTTTGCTATACATTGACATGAATCAGCCACAAGTGTATATGAGCTCCCAATCCCGACCTCCCCTCCTCCCTCCCACCCCACACCATCCCTCTGGATCATCCCCGTGCATCAGTCCCAAGCATCCTGCATGCTGCATCGAATCTAGACCAGTGATTCGTTTCACTTATGATATCATACCTGTTACAATGCCACTCTCCCAAATCATCCCACCCTCTCGCTCTCCCACAGAGTCCAAAAGGCTGTTCTATACATCTGTGTCTCTTTTGCTGTCCCGCGTACAGGTTTAACATTACCATCTTTCTAAATTCCATATATATGTGTTAGTATACTGTATTGGTGTTTTTCTTTCTGGCTTACTTCACTCTGTATAATCGGCCCCAGTTTCATCCACCTCATTAGAACTGATTCAAATGTATTCTTTTTAACAGCTGAATAATACTCCATTGTGTATATGTACCACAGCTTTCTTATCCATTCATCTGCTGATGGACATCTAGGTTGCTTCATGTCCTGGCTATTATAAATAGTGCTGTGATGAACATTGGGGTAATTAAAAGGTACTTGGACAAATTACATTTAAGTTAAGCTTTAGAGTCAGATTACCAACACAGTAAAACTATTTCACTTAACATCTTTTTCACTTTGCAATTTATATGGCACTAGGATTAGTATCACACAAGAATGCTGGTAAGTGGTTTCGATGCTACAAATTTTAAAATAGTAAATACAATTATGATTGGATAAATAGATCTTTATTCAACATTTATCCACCTCTTTAAGGATATGCAGAATTAAAGAAAAGTACTCAGGGAAGCTTTCTAAACATCATTGCAAGAAGACTGGGGAAATAATGACAAATAATGGAAGAGTCCTCCATTTGTGTATTTAGTACTGTCTCTTAAAATATATATAAATATATATATATATATATTCTGTATAAAAAATGCTTTCTGAAGTACAATAAAGTTTACTTTTATGATAAATGGTATAAGATTACTTTTCTTATAAAAGAAAGTAACTTTTCCAAAATATAGCTATGTGAAATGTTTTATTCACACATCTGAGTAGCAAAGAATACAGAGAAATCTATTTCTTTGGTGAAACCTATTTCCCGTGGGTAAACTGACATTAGTATGGAGAGTTTTCCATTACTTTTTCTTTTAATTAAGGCTACTGAACTTTGCTTTTATGCTAGAAATAGTTCTGGAGGACTTCAGCCAAGTGGAACTTCCTTCTGGCCCTCTGTGAATCTCACTGAGAATTTTAGTTTCCTCTACTATCCTTAGTATTTATTAACATTGTAAGATCTGGTCTTGGAAAAAATTTTAAATGTGTCCATCTAGAGTTATTTAATATGGTGGAAACATGCATACACACATTAATAAAACTGATCAATTAAACTTTTGTTGAAAAACAGAACTAAAAGTCCAGTGATAAGCTAAACTTACATGACTCACTGTTTCCTTAAGAAGCATATAGCAGCATCTTTTAGAAACATCCAGAATTGTCAGGTTTATATCAGGAATAATAGGCAGAAAATGACCCTTTAAAAATGATGATATTTTCTTTAGAGTATCTGTTTCTTATCCATGAAACCCTAAGGAGTCATGGAGCCTACACAAAGTGGAAGTAAATAGTTACCCAATAGCACTTATTTCACCAATGGGTATTACTAACCTGTTATATGCCAGCAGTGGATTTAGATTCCAGTGGAAGAGACATACAATAAACAAGTGAATATAAAAAACAATGGATGAAAATTTGAGAAGTGCTAGGTAGCCAAGAACATGGTGTCTTTTCAGAGAATAACAAGAACAGATTTAGCTACTTAGATAGTAGGGAAGGGAAAGACCGAGTTAAAAAAGTAATTTTTAGACTAATTTCTGGTTCTTGTTGAGAAGGTCGTAGGCACATACAAAGATGGGTAAAATCATTTCTATACAAAAGCATTCATCGGAAGGAGCAGGCCGAAGAAGGCAATTGCACCCCCCTCCAGTACTCTTGCCTGGAAAATCCCATGGATGGAGGAGCCTGGTGGGCTGCAGTCCATGGGGTCGCTAAGAGTCGGACACGATTGAGCGACTTCACTTTCACTTTTCATTTTCATGCATTGGAGAAGGAACTGGCAATCCACTCCAGTGTTCTTGCCTGGAGAATCCCAGGGACAGGGGTGCCTGGCGGGCTGTCGTCTATGGGGTCACACAGAGTCGGACATGACTGAAGCTATTTAGCAGCAGCAGCAACAAAGGAGCAGGCAATACTGATTCCATATAATGTGCCAGACATTATAAAAGGTCAATTGAGAATTACTCTCCATTGCTCTTCATTACACTTTTCTTATATTTTTATTATCTTACATAGCAAGTCAAAAATGGAACATCAAATTTAAGTGATTCTGTCTTCACAGATTTGTAGAAAATGTTTTCTATTAAGGCCACAGATTCTCTCTTCTTATCATCTTAAGGCTATCAATTAAAACTAGGTCAGCAATTCTAGAGGTTTTAAAAAGCCACATTACTATCGCTGACATTTCTGCATATGGTAGTTGCAGTTTTGTTTCACTCTGGTTCAGTGGTGAATACATTCTAGAGTTTCAAATCATTAATGACTCAGTTTTGAAATGAATAAGCCAGGTAAATGGCATCATATGTGAGAATCTAAATCATATGCTCTTCAAAAGCTAAAACTCACACAGATATATATTTTGTTGCATTACCATTAGAAGCACTTTCTATACAAGGAAAAAATATACTCTTTTTTGATGTGGTATCCTATTTTTAACTGTAAAAAAAATTACATTTTCCTGCATTCCTAAAACAACATGTATTTCCATGTTAGGAAAATATTATGAGTCACACATTGGTTCACAAGAGTTATGTCTTCTTTAACATATTACCATTTTCCTGTTAATGATCCTATCAGGACCCTTACAAGTTTCTAGAGAGACAAGAAAGAGAGACACCATTAATCATACTTTGCAGGGGATTGAATTGGAGCTAACAGAGGTGAAGGAACCCAACAAAAGCTTTACATTAAAAAAAAAAAAAAGAATTATTGGTAGATATGTATAAAGTCAATTGTTTAAATGAAATATTTTTTAAATTATTAAATAAAAGCGATTCATTTTCAAATAAGATTGTGATCATCTATAACAACATCTTAGAGAGACCAGGAAAATAAATCAAGCATTTCAAGGCTCTGATTTGGTTTCAAAAGGTGAATATTGATGCTTTCAATTTGGGGATTTGGGGTCGAGGTACTACTTCATGGCATCTTAAACCTCCTTCTCCTGAGGATCAACATAGATCTTTGCTTGTTTGGCATTGAAGATCACAGCTTTCTGGGGACGGGGACGTTTGTGGCTGGTGATTCTTCTGTAGCTCTGCAGTCACTGAATGAAGATCTTTATTTTTTAATTTTAATAATTAAATGAGAATACAGTAAGGACTAAAAAGTCTATTGTCCTTCCTACCATTTAAATAAATTGTTATTTCTTGGATTGTATGGCTCTATGAGGAGAGTTCTGTTGGACAGGGCCCATCAGTAAATCTTTAATCCAATTTTCCGTTGACGGGTGGGGCTGTGTTCTCTCCTTGTTGTCTGGCCTCAAGTAGGAGTAATGACAGTAGTGGCATCCTTCTTCAAAAGGACTTGTTGTGCTCAGTGCCCCGACCCTGCAGCAGGCCACTGTTGACCCATACCTCCACCAGAGACTCCTGACACTCACAGGCAAGTCTGATTCAGTCTCTCGTGGGGTCACCTCTCCTTTCTCCTGGGTCCTGGTGTACACAAGGTTTTGTTTCCACCCTGCAAGATTCTGTTTCTTCAGTCCTGTGGAAGATCTGTAATCAAGTCCCACTAAGTTAAATAGTATTTCGTATTAAATATTAGACTTTTCTCATACTTTCCAGCACTTTCTTATATGCTGTAGTCATCCAAACTCTGACCATTATTTAGAATCCCTAGTACAGTAAACTTAAATGGTAACCTAGGATTTCAACTCAATGTGAGGAAAGGAAGAAAATATTTAAAAGTTTCACACCAATCAAAGAGTAAATTAAAAATAAATAATTGGTAAAGCTCTAACATTTTTCTAAAGAATGTTAGAAAAATTATTGTTCTCAAAAGTTCTAAGTTGCTCTTTACAGTGATATTTCAAAAAGTGCTGTTTTTTAATTGTTAATTGTATCTAACTCTTTTGAACTCCATGGACTGTAGCCTTCCAGGCTCTTATCTCTATGAGATTTCCCAAGCAAGAAAACTAGAGAGGATTGATATTTCCTTTTCCAGGAAATTTTCCTGACCCAGGGATTGAGTCATGTCTCTTGCATTGGCATGTGGATTCTTTACCACCAAGCCACCTGGGAAGCCCTTTCAAATGCTGGGAAAATTTATTCTTCTTTCATAGAAAATTCTAATATATCATCAAATAATCAAGGGAATAAATGGAGATTACATAAGAAATACTTCTAGAAGAAACGCAACTCTGAGCTATTATCAAAAAAGGTTAAGTGTGCCTTCTCAAATGGCATAAAATAATTTTAAAACATGCAATCTATGCCTAAATATAAATACAAAAAATTTACTTTTTATCTAGCTGAAGTTTATTTTCATCATTATATTCTCCCTTCTATCATTCCACTCAGGGCCTTTTCACTTTCACTTTCCTGACTGTCATTCTGACCCTCATCAAATCTGTCTTACTTTCATAGTCCAGTATTAGGGATACCTCTTTAGAGAAGCTTTCCCAGCTCATCCTATCAAAAGGATTCAAACCAAGAAATATGCCCTATCTCAGCCACCCAGTTACTGTACTTTATGCCAGTCATTAAAAGTTGTAAGTATTTAAAACATTTTAATTTGTGATTTATCAATTGGATAATTTTCATGCAGAGAGACCACAATCATCTTTTCCACTAATATTCTCCAAGTACCAAGAAGAGTATAGTCTTATCAGTTCAGTTCAGTTCAGTCACTCAGCCGTGTCTGACTCTTTGCAACCCCATGAGTTGCAGCAGGCCAGGCCTCCCTGTCCATCACCAACTCCCGGAGTTCACTCAGACTCACGTCCATTGAGTNAATTACTTTACTAGCGTGTGAGATGAGTGCAATTGTGCGGTCGTTTGAGCATTCTTTGGCATTGCCTTTCTTTGGGATTGGAATGAAAACTGACCTTTTCCAGTCCTGTGGCCACTGCTGAGTTTTCCAAATTTGTTGGCATATTGAGTGCAGCACTTTCACAGCACCACCTTTCAGGATTTGAAATAGCTCTAGCTTTATAGTAAGTACTTAATAACAAAATCAAATTAGGGAATGCAGAAAAAAAAAGTGGTTTTAATTAAGATTCACTTTGTCAAGGGAGGACTCAAAGACAAGTTGAGTGAAATTTGAAGAATAAAACTTGGGAATACTTGTATAACCTCCAAGGGAAGACTACTACTACATGTTGAGCTGACTGTTTATGTTTTCAGAAACAGAATCATAGTGTTTGAATGGTTTCATCTAGAAGTCATTATTTGACAGACCATGAGTGGGGATAGATCCCTTGTGTTTCAAGAAAGTAGAGTGATATAGACAATATTATGACAATATACAGACAATATTATGTGGAACACTAACCTTCAGATGATGCATAGGGGAAAAGCAGGAGGAGGGCAAGGATGGAAGTCATGGAAACATAGAGAAAGAAGACTATCTCAGGAAGCAGGGGATGATCAACTGAGTCAGATGAGGCATGGGTCAAGACAAAAATGGCAAATGCTATTGGATCTGTCAACATGGAAATTATCCATTGCCTTGGCAAGAGTACGTCCATATAGAAGCCTGGAGTGAGCCCAATGGTGAATTGAAATCAGTGAGGTGGAAACAGTGTGCAAAAGTTATTATCTTAAAAAATGTGACCAAAAGAAAAAGAGAGGTCCAAGTCTCTCATGTGAAAATAAAGGACTCAGGTGTGTTTGGAATTCTGAATAGTTTCCACTTTTAAGAACCAAAGAAACTCCTACTATATACAAGTCACCCTCAGTGACTTCTTAGCAACACTCCAAAATAAAATATTATGGTAAAATACGATTAACTCTTCTTGAGTAAAATGTATGGAATAGTCATGGATAAGACTATAAATAACATCTTTTCAAGTAAAATCTGATAAGGTTTTGACCAACTGAATGAAATTTAAAAGATAAACTTTTAGTTTTAAAACTTTTCTGGTATCTGGATTGTGATTGAAGCATTATGTAGAAAAATAAGGTGCTAGCTAGAGAAACATTTGCTGTAAAAATTGTTTTCTCTTGTTTTTGGTTTGGTTTTCTAACAAAAACTGAAGTTAAGAAAACATAAGAAAAAAATGATACTGGGGATCTTAATAAAGAAGCAGCTAAAAATTGGAGAGAGATGGGAGCTTTCCAAAAGAATTCAGGTCCCTGAGAAGTCAATTTGTAGGAAAATCTAGAGGACCCAGAGAGGGGCTGGCATGTCAGAGAGAGATGGCATGTCTTTAGATCAAACCTAGGCAAAAGCAAAGTCAGGGAATAGATGCAGAAAATTGCATTTGGTGGTGGGGAGATAACAGGAATCACTTTTATAGGTTTTATTTTCTCTGTGAAATATGATAAAATTGCCAGAGAGTTTAGAAAGCAGAAGCCCACAGATTGAGTGAAGAATAGTCTTTGAAGAATGCTGGAGAACAAACATTTCTAGGGAAAAAAAAACAAGTGTTGTAAGATGTGCTATTTGCAATCAACATAGTTAAACTTTATAAATTAAGATTAATTAAACCATTCTCTTAATATTTATAAAGCTCTGTGGTATTACTGATGTGCTCTAGGCATTAAAATAGAGAAGAGGTGAGACACAGTTAACTTTCTGTAAATTAAATCCTAGTAAGAGGGAAAATTTAATTTATAGTAAACGTATTCAGAAATTAAACCCTCATAAATAAACTAGGCATATTTCTTAGCTCATTCAATTTTATTGTGCAGAAGTATGTGAGAATGGACTTTAGGGTTAGGATTTTCAAAACAAGAGCTGAAATATCAACTCATTATAGCCAAATTAGGACAAGGGAAGTTGGTAAATTAACTCATATAAAAATAAACATTTTTTTTCACTCCATATAATTACAGAATGAAAATTTCTGCAAAATTGTTACCTGTATTATTTAATTTTTAAGATGAAAGCAAAATTTAAAAAAATCAACATGAGTATTTTATTTTTCATGAAATAGTCATCATCTTTCAATAGTCATCATCACCTTCTGTGATGTGTACTGATTGGATAGTATTCGAGCCATGTATTACAGAAAACTGTATTTTTATTTCAAGATTCATCTGGACTGGCACCTGAATCATATTAATAATTACAAATCATGTAAAACACATTTCCTTCACTAGCTATGGCATTTTCTCTGGGAGAAGTATCTTTTATCTCCTCCTGAGGGAACCATATAATCCAAAAGAACCTCACTGAAAATGTGTATCAAGAATTGTTTCTTGATTACAATGCCATGCATCATGGTGTTGTGGTTTAAAGGATCTGTACTTTCCCTCCAAACACTGCTTTTGGAGCACTTTTATTTCAGCAACTCAAAATGTACTGTCTTGAAACCTGGCACTCGAGTTGCAAACTGAGATTAATACTTTTTTTTAATAAGAATTAATGCAAGTGGTCAAGCTATTTGATGTTTTAATGGAGTTTCTAGGACTTTTCTAGTTATCCACAAATAAAACAAGTTCTCAGTACTTTCAAGGATTAATAACTTAACAATACATTGTGCAACAGTGAGATAAAAATTAAATAAAGGCTAATGCAAGGAGAACTTACTTTTTTATTTTTGGCATATAAAGAACAAAACAGACCAAATATTGGTCTTGAGTGACTCTCAACTAGCAATGGGACAGCAACTTTTCTTGGCACACTGAATATAAATCAAATTTATAATCTCTATTTCAGGTCCTCAAGTTATTCAGGTTTTATTATATTGAGTGCATTAAGGCCTCTACACACACACACACACACACACACACACACACACACACACACAGCAAAAGAAAATCTTTCTGGAAGACACATGTTATCTATGATGGGTCAAGGACTCATATGTAAGGGCAATGTGGCAGTTTTTCAGTGTTTTTACAGCTATTGATACAAAAAATAAAAATAGACATAAGGAAACTTTTGAACCACCAATCAGTGAGTTCAAAATCCTGACTATTTTATTTTAAAATTAAGACAGAGAAATTTCAACAATGTATATAGTACATCTAAGTTACAGTATCATCCTTCTATATGTGATATATTCAAAACCTTAAGTCCACCGTTGAGTCTATGGTCTTCTATATCTCTTAGTGAAGAGATATATTTCTAAATGAGGAGACTATATGAGACATCATTTTTTTTTTACACCACATACCTTGTTTTATTGCACTTCACAGATATTGCATTTTTTACAAACTGAAGTTTTGTGGCAACTCTTGTCAAGCAAGACTAGTGATGCCATTTTTCCAACAGATTTTTTAAATTAATTTTCTTTTTATTGAAGGATAGTTGCTTTACAGAATTTTGTTGCTTTCTGTCAAACCTCAACATGAATCAGCCATAGGTAAAATTGTATCTTTTCCTTTTTGAAACTCCCTCCCCATCCCACCCATCTAAGGAGACATCATTTTTATTTTTTTTTATTTTTTTTATTATTTTTATTTTTATTTTTTTTAATAATGAATTATCAGTCTATATTTGGTTTATTATTTTTTTTTATTAAATT
>SJYA01002266.1:33470-65701 GCA_006410615.1 Neotragus moschatus | reverse complement strand
GAATGGACTTTTGGACTTTGAGGGAGAGGGAGAGGGGCGGAAGGTTTGGGAGAATGGCACTGAAACATGTGTGCTATCGTGTGGGAAATGAATCATCAGTCTATATTCGGTTTATTATTTTTATTTATTAAATTTTTAAAAAATAAAAAAAATAAAAGTGTACGAATGCAAAAAAATAAAAATAAAATAAAAATGAATATGTATTAGAGACATCATTTTTAAACCTAACAGGGCATGTCAATCCAGCTGGGGCTTAGACCCTCATAAGAAAGATGGATTAAATGTTGAGAGAACTGTCTTCTTTGGAGACTAGATGAATGGGTGATCTCAGAGACACAGTGAAAAGATCAAATGCCTTTCAAACTTAGGTTTCTGACTTGTGTCTCTTTCACTTAATTAGGAAAACATCTTTTCACATGTATTTATTTCATATATTTTTTGTATTTATATTTTATGCTTTTCACTTAATTAGGCCTCTAAATATCCATCAGTGGTTGGTTTTAATCATTATGTTGATGGTCTTAGCCCATTTCCTCCTACATTAGAAAAAATGGCATTCTCAAAAGAAAATAAACAAAAAGTAATTAAGCAAAGATTGTAAAAAGCTACTACTTTTAAAACATTGCATGTGATCATGGGGGGATGCTCTGAAGTAGAATGTTTAACTTATTTATGTAATTGTAGAAAAAAGCATAAAATATAAATATGAAAAATATATGAAATAAACATATGAAAAGATGTTTTCCTTATATTTGCTGTCCCTTTTCAATAAATGTAAACACTTTACCCTTTAATAATAAACATATTTCCAGTGCAATGACTTGAGGCAATAACTTACTGACTTGGTGATTTGAACCCAGGTGGTGTGACTCTAGAGAAAGAAATGGCAACCCACTCCAGTATTCTTGCCTGGAGAATCCTGTGGACAGAGGAGTTTTGGTGGGTTGCCCTGTGGCATCTCACAGAGTAGGACATGACTGAAGTGACTTAGCAGCAGCAGCAACAGCAGATGTGACTCTAAAGTACACATTCCAAATCACTTTCCTTCACAAATACATTTTTAAAGAATTTAATTTAAATCTATTGCAAATTTAACCTCTAAATTTCTATTGAGCATTGTGCTAAATGCTGTAAGTGTCTAACACAAATGAAACATGAAACTTCATGGTCCAGTGTAAAGACAAGCTATGGTGAAATGCAGCTTCTAAATAACAGAAGTTAGGGAGCTATTTCTGGATAGTATAGATGATTTCATTTGGGAATATCCATGAAAACCTTTCCAGTTCAACTGCTCTGCTTTGTCTGGGCACTGTTTTTTGTTTGAGCCCTGAAATACCCTCACAGACCTGGTTTGGGCATATAGCATGGCCTGGTAAAGTAGTATTCAACCCAAAAGAACTGAGAAAGTGAAGTTGCTCAGTCGTGTCCAACTCTTTGCAACCCCAGACTGTAGCCTACCAGGCTCCTCTGTCCATGGGATTTTCCAGGCAATAGTACTGGAGTGGATTGCCATTTCCTTCTCCAGGGAATCTTCCCAACCCAGGGCTCAAATTGGGGTCTCCCGCATTGTAGACAGACACTTTACCATCTGAGCCACTGGAGAAGTCCTAAAGAACTGAGAAAATGTACTCAAATACACTACTATAAATGTTCAGATAATCGTAAATGAATGGCAGTATTCACAAGAGCCAAAAAGTGTAAATAGCATAAACACCCTTCAGTGGGTGAATAGATTAAAGGAAACAGGGTACATACATACAACGAAATTCATTCAGCCATACAAAAGAATAAAATTTCAATGAATATTGCAACATGGACTACTTCAGAAATGTACTAAGTAGATAAAGCCAGACACAAAATTAACATAATCCACGATTTCATTTATGTGAAATATGCAGAACAGGTTAATTTGTAGAAATAGAAAACAAGTTAGTGGTTGCCTGGGTTGAGGGTGAGGAAGAATGGGAAGCAACTATGTATTGGAATGGGTTAACTTTTAGGATTATGTAAAAAAATTGAACTAAACAGAAGCTGTGGCTACACAGCATTGTTGTTCACTTACTCAGTGATGTCTAACTCTTTGTGATCCCATGGACTGCAGCACACCACATCTCTGATCTCTGTCCTCACTATCTCCTGGAGCTTGCTCAAACTCATGCTCATTAAGTTGGTAATGCCATCCAACCATCTCATCCTCTGTCAAACCCTCCTCCTGCTAGCAATCTTTCCCAGCATCAGAGTATTTTCTAATGAGTCAGCTCTTCACATCATGTGGCCCAAGTATTGGAGTTTCAGCTTCAGCATCAGTCTTTCCAATGAGTATTCAGAGTTAATTTCCTTTAGGATTGACTAGTTGGATTTCCTTGCAATCCAAGGGACTCTCAAGAGTCTTCTCCAACACCACAGTTCAAAAGTATCAATTCTTTGGGATCAATTCTTAGGCACTCAGCCTTCTTTTTGGTCCAACTCTATTTTACCATTACATCAATTCTTTGTGGTACAATTACATAAGTAACTCTTACATTCATACATGACTACTGGAAAAACCATAGCTTTGACTATATAGTTACCAAATTGTTCACTTTAAAATTATTAACTTTATGCAACTTTTACATCAATAAAACATCATAATACTCAAAATACTGAGAGCACATTGAACAATTTTAGACACCCACAATACACAATGCTCTATGAAAGATTAAAGAACTAATCTTACAAAGTATAATTATAATTAATTAAAATAATTAATCAATGGTAAAATATCAAATGATGTTAATTATTTAGTATAGAATATTCCAGCTTTGCTTTTTTAATTTTGATATTTGTTTCTATGAAAAAGATAAAGGGTAACTCAAATCATATTTTGATAGTAGGTTCTTAATATATTCATGAACAAAAATGAATTCAAATAATTATTAGTCTTCAATTCTGCCTAGTTATTCTATAACTCTGTATCTATGAACTATCCATAGTGTTATGAGAAAACACAAAGAGTTCATAGCCACACTATCTTAAAAGTATCATCTAAGAAAATTATATAAGTAGAGTTGGACATGACTGAAGCTACTTAGCAGCAGCAGCTTTCAACCAAAACTGACTAACTTGCTAAAGGTAACTGTATTTTAGCAAATTTTCTTCATTTATATAAAGAAATTACTTATTTAATTTTTAGGATTTAGTGACAAAAAAATGTGTTGCTACTATAATTTGCATCAACTGAAGCATTAAATTTCTAATTCACTTATTCACGGAAGCATATGAAATCACATGTAATATTCCTACAAAGAAAAAATATTCTTACTACTACTTAAAAATTATGTTCATTAAGCCAATGGAAAAATTGTAAATTAACCTTAGTACTTATTCCTGGTTGCTATAAATCTTGCCTTCCATGTTAAGACCTTCTCTTTTTTTTCAATTGAAATGAAGTTGCCAAATGCACAATTGATTTTTTTTTTAAGTTTAGTTCAGTTCAGTTCAGTTGCTCAGTCATGTCTGACTCTTTGCAACCCCATGGACTACAGCATACCAGGCTTTCCTGTCCATCACCAACTTCTGGAGCCTGCTCAAACTCATGTCCATTGGGTCGATGATGCCATCCAACTACTCATCTGCTTTTGTCCCCTTGTCCTCCTGCCTTCGATCTTTCCCAGCATCAGGATCTTTTCCAATGTGTCAGTTCTTCACATCAGGTCGCCAAAGTATTGGAGTTTCAGCTTTAGCATCAGTCCTTCCAATGAATATTCAGGACTGATTTCCTTTAGGATTGATTGGTTTGGTCTCCTTGCAGTCCAAGGGACTCTCAAGAGTTGTCTCCAACACCACAGTTCAAAAGCATCAATTCTTTAGTGCTCAGCTTTCTTTATGGTCCAATTCTCACATCCATACATACGATTTTTCTTACAACATAGCAACTTATCTGTACATGAACTAATAGGCAAATTAAATTCTAGCTCTAAAATTAGATTTGGTGCTCTCACCTTAGTTGATAGTGTTCTGTCATCATCCTTTCAGTACTAAAACACAGTATTTCAAAACTAGAGAACAAACTGATTCCAAATTATCACACCAAAACCCATTTGCTTTTATTTTGTAATGTTGTAATTTTTAGTATTGTTACATATTCATTTTTGACAGAACATGTGGTTGCTTCTATTTCTATGGATACTCAGTTTAAGTATAAATAGTAACAATATTCTCCATCACACTTTCTCAATTAAACATAATTATCAGAGCTGAAGCTGAAACTCCAATACTTTGGCCACCTGATGCAAAGAGCCAATTATTAGAAAAAAAAAAAAAAAACCCTGATACTGGGAATGGTTGAAGGCAGAAGGAGAAAGGGACAACAGAGGAAGAGATGGTGAACAAGACGGTTGCTCTCCTGAGCAAGCTCCAGGAAATGGTGAAGGACAAGGAAGCCTGGTATGCTGCAGTCCACGAGGTCGCAAAGAGTCAGACACGACTCAGTGACTGGACAGCAACAGATTTATCCGAGCACTCATACTATCAGGGAGAATATTTTGCTATGTACAACTCCAGCTGGCATCCTTGGATTTGTGAGGTGTACAGGTCTGATGTGCACACAATCTTCGTGGAAGGAATAAAATGTCTTTTTCAAAATATTCATTGTTCATACTTCTATAAATCAACTTTTTTTTTTGGCAGGGGTGATTTGTTTTCTCATTACCTGCATAATCAAGTACAGTGTTGTAATTGGGAGCAACATAGGACTCAGAAGGCAGGTTGGTTGGTGGAGACAAAGATGAATTTTAGGTAAGTTGATGATATGTCCAGGGTTCCAAGGTCAGTCCAGTTTACATCTGTTGTCCAGATACAATTAAACAGGGTTAGTAATTAATAATTAAATGAGGCTTAAACAATTTTCTTTCACAAAAAGTCATGATATAGATGATAAATTATATGGGAATCCTAATGATGTTTAATAGAGTAACATCCAAATAAACTGTACAAGATGAAATAAGATAACAAATTAGTATAAAATTAAAGTTAGAAGAGGATTTGATATTTATTTATACAGAGATGGGTTTTATTCATAGGAATAGATTAATTCACTAAGTGAGAAAATAGGGAAAAAGTTGATATTCTAGCATGAAAAATACAAAGACATTTAAAAATTAGACGAGTGTTTAGTTATCAGAGGCAAACCAGGATGGTGCAGGGTTATGGAAATCAACTGAGAAGACATAGGTGGGACCCTGTCAAAGAAGACAGACATCAAAGGATTAAAGACCAGGAGGAGTTCATTGTTTTCATGGCTAAACTAACTATACAAAAACATAAGCCTCTGGAATTTGAAGACAGCAATATATCCAACCTAAGGTATACCACTGTGCTTGCTAGAAAAGAACTAAGAAGTTAACTTTACCTGCATAAAATAGATATTTCACCTTGCCCTGCCCCTCCCAAAAGGTATATTGATTTTGGTTCCTGTCAAATGGCAAAAACATATACACCACATCCAAATGTTTCCCTTCTGTAGGCAATTTCCTGGGATGGAATTTTGTTATTGAATTCAAGCTTATACTGCTTACTGCGTAACATACCAATAAATGGAGAGACAAATCATTGGGACAAGGAATATCAACTTTATTTGAAAAGTCAACAAACTGAGAAGATGGTAGAATAATGTCCAAAGAACCATCTTGCCTTGGTTTGGATGCTAGTTTATTTTATAGAGCAAAGAGGGGGACTTGAGGAAATAAAGTAAAATAGGCCATTCAGTTCAGTTCAATCACTCAGTCATGTCCGACTCTTTGTGACCCCATGAATCGCAGCACACCAGGTGTCCCTGTCCATCACCATCTCCTGGGTTCACCCAGACTCACGTCCATCGGAGTCAATGATGCCATCCAGCCCTCTCATCCTCTGTCGTCCCCTTCTCCTCCTGCCCCCAATCCCTCCCAGCATCAGAGTCTTTTCCAATGAGTCAACTCTTCGCATGAGGTGGCCAAAGTACTGGAGTTTCAGCTTTAGCATCATCCCTTCCAAAGAAATCCCAGGGCTGATCTCCTTCAGAATGGACTGGTTTGATTTCCTTGCAGTCCAAGGGACTCTCAAGAGTCTTCTCCAACACCACAGTTCAAAAACATCAATTCTTTTGCCCTCTGCCTTCTTCATAGTCCAACTCTCACATCCATACATGACCACAGGAAAAACCATAGACTTGACTAGACAGACCTTAGTCAGAAAAGTAATGTCTCTGCTTTTGAATATACTGTCTAGGTTGGTCATAAGTTGCTGCAAATATTTCCTGATTCCAGTCTGACTCTGGAGATGTGTTGATTTCTTCCTCCCTACAACCATTCAAAGTTGGGTCTGGTCAGGATGTTTCCCACGAACTAAGTAAAGGTACTTTAGCTTAACACTCAGGCATGGCAGTCAGTGTTCCAGAGATGGGTCATTATGTAAATTTAAACTGTAGGCAACACCTTTCAGTCAGTTCAGTTTCTCTATCATGTCCATCCCGTTGTGACCCCATGGACTGCAGCATGCCAGGCTTCCCTGTCCATCACTAACTCCCAGAGCTTGCTCAAACTCATGTCCATCACGTTGGTGAAGCCTTCCAACCACTCATTCTCTGTCATCCCCTTCTCCTCCTGCCTTCAATCTTTCCCAGCATCAGGGTTTTTTCAGATGAGTCAGTTCTTCACATCATGTGGCCAAAGTATTGAAGCTTCAGCTTCAGCATCAGTCCTTCCTTTAGGACTGACTGGTTGGATCTCCTTGCAGTCCAAGGGACTCTCAAGAGTCTTCTCCAACACCACAGTTCAAAAGCATCCATTCTTCATCACTCAACTTTCTTTATAGTCCAACTCTCACATCTATACTTGACTACTGGAAAAACCATGAAATTACAAAACAATAGGAAAAACAATAACAAAGGTGAAAGTAGCAAAAACAAAAAAATACAAAGGTAAGTAAATTAAGCAGATCCAATATGGAGTCATTCATTTTCCCCATTACAGTTTTCCTTTAATACAGGATATTGAAAATGTTTGTTTAAAAACTAGTATCTTGCACTGAAGAATCCAGATTTTAAGCTGTCACTCAGTGAATGGTTAATGGTGAGTGGGAAATGGAAATTCTGTGCTTTGAATTCACAGATTGGATTTACTGAGGCTAAAAAGACTTATGCCTGCTTAAAAGAAACATACATAGGAGAAAAAGGTCAACAATGAAGAAAAACTGGCAGTGCTAAATGCTTTCAAAAGGAGATCATGATGAAGGCAAGAGAAAACAGGTTCAAAGGTTAGGGTTGCGAATTAGTGGAATAAGGAATGTGCAGAACCGGGTGTCTGAAACAGGGGAAAATGATAACACATAATGACACAGGAAAGGAAAGTGTGAGATAAGAATGAAAAACTTGTATTTAACAGAGGTGTGGATTTTTCAATTAATTTGAAAAGGTCCTTTGAGAACAAGAAGGTGTACGTTATTTAAAACAGAAATTAAAAATATTATACACAACATATGCTTGGTGATGATAACTTTTCACATCCCAAAACATATCAGTGGGCTTCCTGGTAACTCAGATGCTAAAGAATTTGTTTTCAATGCAGAAGACCCGACTTCAACCCCTAGGTCAGGAAGATCCCCCAAAGAGTAGAATAGCTACTCGCTCCATTATTCTTGCCTGGAAAATTCCATGGACAGAGTAGTTGGAAGGGCTACAGTCCATGGGCCACAAAGATTTGGACACGACTGAGCAACTAAGACTTTCACTTTTACTTCAAACATAATAACAACATGAGATATGCAGTAATACCACTGAAATGGCAGAAAGAGAAGAAAATCTAAAGAGCCTCTTTATGAGGGTGAAGAGGAGACAGCTTGTCAGCATTCAAAGAAGTAAGATCATGGCATCTGGTCCCATCATTTCATGGCAAATAGAAAGGGAAAAATCAGAAACAGTGTAAATTTTTATTTTCTTGAACTCCAAATCATTGTGGACAATGACTAAATTTATGAAATTAAAAGTCACTTGGTCCTTGGAAGGAAAGCTATGACAAACCTAGACAGCATATTAAAAGTGAGACATCACTTTGCCAACAAAGGTCACTAGAGTCAGAGCTAAATAACATACAGCTTCTTGTCCTCAAAGGACCTTTTCAAATTAATTGAAAAACCCACACTTCTATTAAATATAAATTTTATCATTCTTATCTCACACTTTTCTTCCCTGTATCTTTATGCATTATCGATTTATACCCTTAGACATGTACACACGTGAGAGTTGAAACATTAAGAAATTTGAATGCCAAAGAATTGATGCTATCAAATTGTGGTGCTGGAGAAGACTCTTGAGAGCTCCTTGGACTGCAAGGAAATAAAATCAGTCAGTCCTAAAGGAAATTAACCCTGAATATTCATTGAAAGGAGTGATGCTGAAGCTGAAGCTTCAATACTTTGGCCACCCAATGTGAAGAGCTGACTCACTGGAAAAGACCCTGATGCTGGGAAAGATTGAAGGCAGAAGGCAACAGAGGATGAGATGGATGGATAGAATCACCAACTCAGTAGACATAAGTTAGAGAAAACTCCAGGAAATAGTGCAGAACAGGGAAGCCTGGGGTGCTGCAGTCTATGGGGTTGCAAAGAACAGGACATGATTTAGTGACTAGACAACAACAAAATGTACCAATGCACTACACATGTGAAACTGCTAGGCTAATGGAAGGGACCTATTCTCTCCGTTTCATCTATTCATGTATAACTACTCCTCAAGACTCTTCCAAAGTCCTGTTGTTACTGAAAGCAAGTTGAAGTTCTGGAGGTAGAGTGAAGACAAACAAATCTAAATATCAGAGTTTGGAGCAGAGAAAGGCTAATTTCAGGGCAAGCAAGGATACTGGTGGCTTGAGCCCTAAAGCCTCAAGCTCCTTGAAGGGTTTCAGCAAAGCACTTTTTTTTTTTAATTTTTATTTTTTAGTTTGTTTTGCTTTACAATACTGTATTCATTTTGCTATACATTGACATGTATCAGCCACGAGTGTATATGAGCTCCCAATCCCGACCCCCCCCCCACCCCACACGATCTAAAAGTTCTTGGTCCTGGAATCCTTTGTTCTTACAGTTGTCCCTATAGATCAAGTCACAGTGTTCCTCTAAACCTCCAAATAAACAAATGTTATTCTCTGTTCTGCATTTTTAAAATTTCTGTATAAATGGAAAGTGTTATACCTTTAAAGGTCAGAGCCTTGACAATGGACTATTCTGTATACTTCAGGCTTCTGTATGCAACGTTCTTTTACAAAAGATGCAGAAGCAGCATAACTGATAAGGATAGAGTACGGCAAGTAGTGAGCTCAGAAATCCCATTAGAATATTATTAACAGAGAAGAAACTTTAGGGTAGCTTTGGGAGACAACTATAAGTTAATAATCACTCAAGAAACAGGTTTTGTTAACCACAAAATCAAATAGGCTTGCTTAACACACAAGCATGAAACAAGCACAGCCTCAAAACAATAGAACAATGGTGAAATGAGGTCCTTGTTCTGCAGCGAGCTCAGTAACTCAATTACTTCTAGGATATGCTTTCTGCACACATAAGAAGCAATAATTTATGGAGAGGTGACATTTTAAAGTGAAAGACTGACATTGTACTGAGAACTGAAGTAATTTTTTCTTAGTACTATGGAAGTACTTCTTGATGATGTAGGGACAAGAAAACTCCCCTGCTCAACCTAGAGGAGGAGCTGGTGATGGAAGCCTGATGTCCACTTAACAGTGAGGAAGAATGTGGTCTTCTCCCCTTCTCCACTTTTACTTTGATTATAAAACTGTAGCCCAGTAAGTTCTTGGGCCAGTATCCTCTTGCTCACTGACTTGTAAGCATCTTATTTTAATAAATCATTTATCTACCATTCTGCCTCTAACTGAATTCTTTCTGTACTGAGACCTAAAGGACCTGAGCTAATTGGAGCACCCCCTGACACACACACATACACTATCTAGAGGTTTCTTTCATAACTAAGCACAGACAACAGAGCACAAAGGTTAAAATAAATGGAACAAATATAATATGGGGTCAGATTTGTTCTTCCCTATCACAGTATGTTCTTCCCCAAATTTGTCTTTACTGTTGTAACAAACAGTGGTGTCTCCTTCTCAGCTCGAATGCTTGAGAATTTCCTGTGTTACTCACACACTGGATACTTCACTATCAGTGGTTCTGTACTTTTCTTTCATATTATGAATATGTCTTGTTTGTATTTTCAGAATCATTGCAATCTCATATGGGTTAAAGACTACATGTATGTATGCACATATGTATGCATATGTAAGTGAAAGTGTTAGTTGCTCAGTCATGCCCAACTTTTTGCAATCCCATGGACTATAGCCCACCAGGCTCTTCTGTCCATGGAATTCTCCAGGCAAGGATACTAGAGTGGATAGCCATTCCCTTCCTCTCCAGGGCATCTTCCCAACCCATGGATCAAACCCATGTCTCCTTCACTGCAAGCAGATTCTTTACTGTCTGAGCCACCAGGGAAGCCCATGTGTGTATGTGTGTGTGTGTGTGTACATATATATGTACATACATACATATACTTCACATAAGAATTAGAATTATATTATGTACATATATATATACTTCTAATTCTTATGTGAACTAAATATATATATATATAATACCTACATGCACATCACCGAATAATGAGGAAACTATAGAAAAATCAAGCTTTATTTAAACTATACAAATATTATTAACTAACATGACGCTTTACTGTCTTGGGAGGAAAATTATGACCAACCTAGAAAGCATATTAAAAAGCAGAGACATTACTTTGCCAACAAAGGTCCGTATAGTCAAGGCTATGGTTTTTCCAGTAGTCAACTGTGAATGTGAGAGTTGGACTGTGAAGAAAGCTGAGTGCCTAAGAATTGATGCTTTTGAACTGTGGTATTGGTGAAGACTCTTGAGAGTCCCTGGGACTGCAAGGAGATCCAACCAGTCCATTCTAAAAGAGATCAGCCCTAGGTGTTCTTTGGAAGGAATGATGCTAAAGCTGAAACTCTAGACTTTGGCCACCTCATGCGAAGAGTTGACTCATTGGAAAAGACTCTGATGCTGGGAGGGATTGGGGGAAGAAGGAAAAGGGGATGACAAAGGATGAGATGGCTGAATGGCATCACTGACTCGATGGATGTGGGTTTGGGTGAACTCTGGGAGTTGGTGATGGACAGGGAGGCCTGGCATGCTGCAATTCATGGGGTCTCAAAGAGTCAGACATGACTGAGTGACTGAACTGAACTTAACTTACTGTCTGAGCCATCAGGGAAGTCCAGAAGCAAAATACAAAATTCAGTTGTATTCTTTCAAAAGCAATAAATAATTTAAAAGATATCCATAAAAAGTACAACCAGTTTGTTCGTATCCTGAGTATTCTTAATGCATTTAATCATGCTATTGTATTTTATGTAGACATTAAAAAATCTTGTACAAAAGAATATTTAACCATATGAGATAATATGTGAGACAGTCACTTTTAAAGCAGGTTATAATATATTTTAGGCTTCCCTGGTGGCTCAGACGGTAAAGCGTCTGCCTACAATGTGGGAGACCTGGGTTCGATCCCTGGGTTGGGAAGATCCTCTGGAGAAGGCAATGGCACCCCACCCCAGTACTCTTGCCTGGAAAATCCCATGGATGGAGGAGTCTGGTAGGCTACAATCTATGGAGTCGCAAAGAGTTGGACACAACTGAGCGACTTCACCTCACCTCACCTCATAATATATTTTACTTTATGATTGCTTTGGTGCAAAAGTAAAAGTATGCCTAGAAATACAACTGGAAAATATACAATACAGATATTATTAATATCTCTGATGGTAGAAATATAGTTGCTTTTGAGATTTTGTATGTACCTTTATTACTTTGTAACATGAATATGTAATTTAAAAATTACTGCATATATTTTTAAAGCACTTGGTCTCTGTCTTATGGAATAATTATAAAATTCATCAAATAAATGAGATTATGAACATACTCAGAACAAATAAATTGTACTCAAGAGGAAATATACTGTAATTATATGAAAACACTAGCTTGTGCCACAATATATAACAAGACTATGTTGTTGTAATTAATTGATAGCTCATGAATTCCACAGCCTCTAAGTACATCAAAGTAGGACATGGTGTGATAGATTTTTATATACCACTTGCTTATTCATAGGGTTAATTTTATATGCAACATACCACAATGAGTATTGAGAATGTATCACAAGAAATGGTTCTTAATGAGAATTTATCCACAGTTTGAAATAACACACACACATACACTCACACACAAATGGTAGCTTTCAGTATAGTGTGATAACAGTTCAATTCCGCTCGGTTGCTCAGTCATGTCCAGCTCTCTGCGACCCCATGAACCACAGCATGCCAGGCCTCTCTGTCCATCACCAACTCCTGGAGCTTATCCAGACTCATGTCCATTGAGTCAATGATGCCATCTAACCATCTCATCCTCTGTCGTCCCCTTCTCCTCCAGCCTTCAATCTTTTCCAATATCGGGCTCTTTTCAAATGAGTCAGCTCTTCTCATCCAGTGGTCAAAATACTGGAGTTTCAGCTTCAACATCAGTCCTTCCAATGAATACCCAGGACTGATCTCTTTTAGGATGGACAGGTTGGATCTCCTTGCAATCCAAAAGACATAGCGTAATAACATGGGCACACAATTGAAGATATAGAAGACTTGATATTCTTTACTAAATTGTAAAGATTCTTTTTCTTACAAAACATCCAGTTTTGTTATAGTCAAAAATGTTTATTTTCAAATTATGTAGAAATGTTGAGGTCATTTATATAAAAGCATGAATTTGGAATTCCATGTTGGTATCAATTAAACTGGGAGATTACATGAGCTTGGAAAATTTGGAATCATCCACACTGCAAAAGACAGCTTAAATGGGAGAATAAGTTGTGTGAATTTTATTTCACATAAGGAATAGGAATCAATGCAAGTGATTTAAACAGAATGATTTTAAAATATTGTTGTTTTGGAATGAGTTCCATGTCAGTGGTGTGAAAGACATATGCGGGTCCTGAGGCTAAAGTAAGAGAGAGAGCAGTTAGGATGCCCTTGCATCTGGGAACAGATTGAAAAAAAAAAAAAAAAAAAGACACAGAAGAGAAGCAATGAATAAAGGAAAAGCCCACAGCTTGGAATCCAAGGAAACAGCCAGGGAAAAGACAGAGAGAAGGATTCCCTGGTGGAAAAGGATGATGATGATCCTGATGCTGGGAAAAATTGAAGGTAGGAGAAAAGGATGACAGAGGATGAGATGGGTGGATGGCATCACCAACTGAATGCACATGAGTTTGGGTAAAATCTGGGAGTTGGTGATGGACAGGGAGGCCTGACGTGCTGTGGTCCATGGGGTCGCAAAGAGTCAGACATGACTGAGCAACTGATCTGAACTGATACTGAGAAAAAACCAAACAGATAGAAAGCTTCTCATTCCATTATTCACTAAAAATATATTTATAGAGCACCTCTCATGCATAGGCCACTTTTCTGGCCTCTGGTGACACTGAATGGAAGATAATTTATACTCTCATNCAACTGATCTGAACTGATACTGAGAAAAAACCAAACAGATAGAAAGCTTCTCATTCCATTATTCACTAAAAATATATTTATAGAGCACCTCTCATGCATAGGCCACTTTTCTGGCCTCTGGTGACACTGAATGGAAGATAATTTATACTCTCATGAAGTTTATTAAATTTATGGTGAAGAAAGATTACAATCTAAATAAACAAACTGGAGGACAGAAGATGATCAAGGATCTAGATCCTCTTCAAAAAAGAGTGAGGACAGGAAAAATGTGCAATCAAGGAGGAAGATAAATTTTAAAATAGAACACTCAAAGAGAGCCTCTATCAGTGTGACGTTAGAGCAGAAACCTGATGGAGATTAAGAGATAAGTCAAATGGACAAAATGGGAAAATGGACAAAAGGACAAAATTTCAAGGCAAAGGGAGCAGCAGTGGTATCACAAGAGGATAGCTGGAGTGTTTAAAGAACAAAGATGCCACAGAGCTGGCTTTCAATGAAGGGGGTATGTACAGCTGCTGAACTGAGACACTGAGAATGTCTAGCAAATTTCACATGTCTCACCACTGCAAGAACTGGAGCCTTTTCCCTGAGGTAGATAGGAAGTTTTGGAAGATTTTAGGCATGAGTGGTATGACAGCAATTTGATGTTGACTTGAAAAGCAACTCTCTAACCTCCTGGGGTAAGTGTGTGGACTGGGAGCTGTAGATTATGGCAGGAAGCAGACATATCAAGAGAGTAAAGACCCACAAAAATCCCAAAGGAAAGATAACAGTGTTATGTGTGGTCACAATGAAAGTGATGTGAAAATTCTAATATTTTTGAAAAGACAAAAAGCAGATGATGGTGTTTCAGAAAGAGGGGGAAATAATTTACAAAGTGCTAAAATGAATACTTTAATTCATTATTGTATGTGGCATTCCAGAGGCCAATATTTTCAGATAAATACAGGCACAAAAGCCACATATGTATAAGTTGAGAGCAGTTAGAATTTGTATTAGATGGTCTGTATGTTCTTTGTCCAGTTCTATAGGTCTGTTCCTAAACCTCATTCTGGAGTATATAGCTCTGTTACCACACTGCTGAGGATAAATATTTTGTTTATTTTGTTAGATTATAATTAGCTTTGTATCATTTTCAAATTGAAAGAACAAAGAAAGGACAGAAGGGAGGAAAGAAGAAAGAGAGAAGAAAGATGTATAAAGTGTTACAGAGGCCAGGGGACACAAGAATGGGTGGAAGTTTATTAAGATCATAGTTGATCGGCTCTTCTATATGAGTCTGAAGGGCCAGGTGCTAGTTGACAAGCCTCAGGGGACTTGGCTAACTGCTAGAGAGGCAGAATATGCTGAGCCTATGTCCCAAAGCAAGCAATCTAGGGAGAGGGCATCTAAGGCAGCCACAATGTAGTCAGTTCAAGAGGAAGAATCTTACTCCAAGAATGCAGGATGGTGGGGGAGAACAAACTTATGAAACCATCCCAGACAGGAGTGACAAGATGGTGAAACTGACTTCGGGATTTGTAGAAATTCCCCAACAGATGCTCGACAATAGCAGGCAAGAGTGCTGGAGTGTAAAAGGAACTTCAGTTTCTTTCCAACAGCCTCTAGATTTGGCACTTGTGATTGGCAGAATAATGGTCCCCAATGATGCTCATGCCTGATTCTTTGCATGGCAAAGAGATTTGACTGAAGACCATGGAAGACCTCAGGCTCTTAAGTCCAACAATGTAAATGAGAACATTGTACTCAGCATTTATATATCTCTCCAGGAACACAGGCTTCAAACTGTCCCAGTATTCACTCTTGAAGCAAATTATATAATTCCTCTGATGACAAACATCTTCCTATGTGTCTTCTTTCTTTTCCAGAGGTACCCAGCATATATTGGTGCCCTTGTCTTTTATCCACACTGGGTTTATATAACTCGCTACACCTCGATTTTAAGGAGTATAGATGATAGATATAGAAGTGGAGAGGCCAAGTCTAGCCAGTTAATGAATTTGTAGGTGTTATTTCCACAATGGACAGCCAACAAGAAGGAGAGGACCTGTGAACAAGGGGGAACTGTGCTCAGGAGCATAGGAGGGCAAAGAGACAGTAGGGGATGAGTTCACTATTCTTCGAGGTGAGACTGCTGTTCCCATAGGACCTATAAGGGGAGTTTCTAGAAAGCAATTAAAGAATTTCAGAACTTAAGAAAGTGTTGGAAGCTAGTTGTAGAAGTTGCAGGTGCAAAGTCTACTCATGGAGATAGAGTGAGAATAGAAAGGACCTAGACAAAATTCTGAGGAATGCACACGTTTAAAGAATATAGAAGAGAAAGAATTCAGATATGCAACCACAGAAAATGGCCATCTGAGAGGGAAAATCACAGCCAGGAAAATGGTCTGTCAAGTCTTGAAGTCAACGAGTTTAAAGAATTCATTTTTCACAGTGACCAATAACCAGTGATGTCTTTATAAGTGCTGAGTGACCCACTGCGGGGAAGGGGGTGGGAGGAGAGCCAAGGTGTGAGGTGTTTGCTGATTTCTGTGCTATAAATATTCCTGGTATGATCCATCTTCAAACTACTAGCATGGCATCAGGGGCTATCAAATTCTGAAATTTTGCGATTGGCTCTTTTGAGTAAATAAAAGCTGTCTCCTGCATATCATTCCATTTGGTTTAACTAGAATAGACCTAGGAATCCACTTGATAATAACCTTTAGTCAGTGAGACATTTTAGAGAGAGGGGAAGGGCAGAGAGAGGAATGAACCCAAAGGACTTGAGAATAGGGTCCTTTTCTTTTTTTTCTCACAGTTCAGTTCAGTTGCTCAGTTGTGTGCGACTCTTTACAACCCCATGAATCACAGCACACCAGGCCTCCCTGTCCATCACCAACTCCCAGAGTTCACTCAGACTCANTTTGCTGGTATATTGAGTGCAGCACTTTCACAGCATTATCTTTCAGGATTTGGGATAGCTTAACTGGAACTCCATCACCTCCACTAGCTTTGTTCATAGTGATGCTTTCTAAGGCCTACTTGACTTCACATTCCAGGATGTCTGGCTCTAGGTGAGTGATCACACTATCATGATTTTCCAGATCATGAAGATCTTTTTTTCTCACAGAAGCATTTTATTCTTGCTTTTATTCAGCATTGTCAATCATGGTGAAAAGCCTACCCTGGTAGAAAGCATGTTGATGTCCTATCACACCAAAAAAATCTTCCTTAATTTTTCAGGTACTTGGAATTATACAGATTATTTCCTATCCATTGACTAACAGATGGACAAGAAGGTTTAATTCTACAGATATATAAAAGTACAAATAGTGACAGATATCTTAGAGGTAAGAATACCAAAAAATTGTATCTCAAAGTATAGTAATAGTACATCATGTGAAATTAACAATGAAAGAAATAAAATAAAGGCATGATTTTGTGTTTGTTTTTATCTGAAACATTTTCAGTTTGCACAAGGTTACTATTGTAAGAACTAGCATCTGAAAAGTATATATAATTGGACAACATTTTTTAGAACCGAGACAATATTCTCAAAGTCTGAATAATACTTAAAATCATATATGCTATAGAGATTTTAGCATGTCAATTAAATATGTGGTCCCATTTAATGCTGTTTGATATCTATCAAAGTTTTTCACAAAATTTTCTACGAAAATGGTTCAAATACAATGGAATATTACTCAAGCTGAAAAAGAATGAAATAATGCCATTTGAAGACAAATGGGGAGACATATAGATTGTCATTGTAAATCAACTATACTCCAGTAAAATTTTTAATTAAAAAATATTAGCAAAAGTTAAATAGGGAAGAAAAAGAGAGGTTCAAGAAAAAATATTACCAAGTGGCTGATTAAAGAAGAGAAAGGAAATAATGATAACAGGATAAAATACATGTCCAGGAAAAAATATTCATAAAAATTTGTACATTTCTTTTTAAAATTAATTTATTACTTCACAATACTGTGATGGTTTTTGCTGCATCAACATGAATCAGTCACAAGTATACATGTGTCCCCCAATCCTGATCCCATCCTAAACCCCTGAATTTAAGGTCAAATTCAGCCTTAAATTGAAGAAAGTAGGGAAACCACTATACCGTTCAGGTATGACCTAAATCAAATCCCTTAAGATTATAAAGTGGAAGTGACTAGTGGATTCAAGGGTTTAGATCTGATAGATGGAGTACCTGAAGAACCATGGACAGAGGTTTGTGATATTGCACAGGAGGCAGGGATCAAGACCATCTACAATGCAAAAAGGCAAAATCGTCGTCCAAGGAGGCCTTACAAATAGCTGAGAAAGAAGANCCCTTAAGATTATAAAGTGGAAGTGACTAGTGGATTCAAGGGTTTAGATCTGATAGATGGAGTACCTGAAGAACCATGGACAGAGGTTTGTGATATTGCACAGGAGGCAGGGATCAAGACCATCTACAATGCAAAAAGGCAAAATCGTCGTCCAAGGAGGCCTTACAAATAGCTGAGAAAGAAGAGAAGCAAAAGGCAAAGGAGAAAATGAAAGATATACCCATTTGAATGCAGAGTTCCAAAGAATAGCAAGGAAAGATAAGACAGACTTTCTCTGTGATCAATGCAAAGAAATAGAGGAAAATAACAGAATGGGAAAAACTAAAGATTTCTTCAAGAAAATCAGAAGTACCAATGGAATACTTCATGCAAAATTGGGCACAATAAAGGTAAGAAATGGCATCAACCTAACAGGAGCAGAAGATAATAAGAAATGGTGGCAATAATACACAGAAGAACTATATAAAAAAAATCTTCATGACCTAGATAATCACAATGTGTAATCATTCACCTAGAGCCAGATGTCCTCGAATGTGAAGTCAAATGAGCTTTAGGAAGCATCACTATGAACAAAGCTAGTGGAGGAGATGGAGTTCCAGTTGAGCTACTTCAAATCCTAAAAGATGATGCTGGAAAATGCTGCACTCAATATGCCAGTATATCTGGAATACTCAGCAGGGGCCACAGGACTGGAAAAGGTCAGTTTTCATTCCAATCCCAAAGAAAGGCAATGCCAAAGAATGCTCAAACTACCGCAAAATTGCACTCATCTCACATGCTAACAAAGCAATGCTCAAAATTCTCCAAGCCAGGCTTCAACAGTACATGAACAGAAAACTTCCAGATGTTCAAGCTGATTTTAGAAAAGGTAGAGGAACCAGAGATCAAATTGCCAACATCCATTGGATCATCGAAAAAGAGAGTTCCAGAAAAATATCTACTTCTGCCTTATTGATTACAAAGTCTTTGACTGTATAGATCACAACAAACTGTGGGAAATTTTTCAAGAGAATTTACCACCTTACCTGCCTCCTGAGCAATCTGTATGCAGGTCAAGAAGCAACAGTTAGAACTGGACACAGAACTGGACAGACTGGCTTCAAACTGGGAAAGGAGTATGTAAAGGTTTTATATTTTCATTCTGCTTATTTAACTTACATGCAGAGTACATCACGTGAAATGCCAGGCTGGATTAAGCAAAAGCTGGAATCAAGATTGCCGGAAAAAATATAAAGAGCCTCAGATATGCAGGTGACACCACCCTTATGACAGAAAGTGAAGAGAACCTAAAGAGCCTCTTGATGAAAGTGAAAGGGGATAATGAAAAACCTGGCTTAAAACTCAACATTCAAAAAACTAAGATCATGGCATCTGCTCCCATCACTCCATGGCAAATAGATGGAGAAACAATGGAAACAGTGAGAAACTTTATTTGAGGGGGCTCCAAAATCACTGCAGGTGGTGACTGTAGCCATGAAATTAAAAGATGCTTGCTCCTTGGAAGAAAGGCTATGACCAAACTAGACAGTATATTAAGAAGCAGAGATATTACTTTGCCGACAAACATCCTTCTAGTCAAAGCTCTGTTTTTTCTGATAGTCATGTTTGGATGTTAGAGTTGGACTGTAGAGAAACCTGTGCACCTAGGAACTTAATTTTTTGAACTGTGATGTTGGAGAAGACTCTTGAGAGTCCCTTGCACTGAAAGGGGATCAAACTAGTCAGTCCTAAAGGAAATCAGTACTGAATATTCTTTGGAAGGACTGATGCTGAAGCTGAAGCTCCAATACTTTTGCCACCTAATGCAAAGAATTGACTCACTGGAAAAAATCTGATGCTGGGAAAGATCGAAGGCAGGAGGAGATGGGGACAACAGAGAATGAGATGGCTAGATGGCATCACCAATTCAATGGACATGAGTTCGAGCAAGCTCCTAGAATTGGTGATAGACAGAAAAACCTGGTGTGCATGGGGTTACAAAGCATCATACATGACTGAGCAACTGAACTGAACTGATTTGTCTTTCTCTTCCTGACTTACTTCACTCTGAATATTAGGCTCCAGGTTCATCTACCTCATTAGAACTGACTCAGATATGCTCCTTTTTATAGCTGCATCATGTTCCATTGTGTGTATGTACCACAATTTCCTTATCCATTCATCTTCTGATGGATGTCTAGGTTACTTCCATGTCCCAGCTTTTGTAAATAGTGCTTCAAGGAACATTGAGGTACATGTGTCTCTTTCAGTTTTGGTTTTCTTGCAGTGTATGTCTAGCAGTAAGATTTCTGGGTCATATAGCAGTTATATTCACAGTTTTTTAAGAAATCTTCACACTGTTCTCCATAGTGGTTGTACTAGCATTTCCACCAGCAGTGAAAGAGGGTCCCCTTTTCTTTCTCCACACGATCTTCAGCATTTATTTTTTGTAGACTTTTTCATGATGGTCATTCTGACTGGTGTGAGATGATACCTCGTTGTGGTTTTGATTTACATTTCTCTAATAATGAGTGACATTGAGCATCTTTTCATGTGTTTATTCACCATCTGTATGTCTTCTTTGGAGAAATGTGTTAAGTTCTTTTGTCCACTTTTGATTGGGTTGTCCATTTTTCTGTCATTGAGCTGTATGAGCTGCTTATATAATTTGGAGATTAATTCTTTGTCAGATGTTTCATTTTCTATTATTTTCTCCCATTTTGAGAGCTGTCTTTTCACCTTGCTTATAGGTCCCTCATGGTAAAAAGATTTTAAGCTTAATTATGTCCCATTTGTTTCTTTTTGTTTTTATTTCCATTGATTTTGGTAGTGGGTCATAGAAGATCTTGCTGTGACTTATGTCAGAGAGTGTTCTGCCTATGTTTTCCTGTATGAGTTTTATAGTTTCTGGTTTCACATTTAGGCCTTTGATTCATTTTGAGATTATTTTTATCCATGATGTTAGAAAATATTCTAGTTTCATTCTTTTACATGTAGTTGACTAGTTTTCTCAGAACCACTTGTTCAAGAGACTACTTTTATCCTTTGTACATTTTTGCCTGCTTTGTCAAAGATAAGTTGCCCATAGGTACATAGATTTATCTCTTAACTTTTAATTTTATTCCATTGATTTATATTCCTGTCTTTGTGCCAGTAGCATGGTGTCTTAATGACTGCAGCTTTGTAGTATATTCTGAAGGCAGGAAGGTTGATTCCTCCCGGTTCATTTTCTTTGTCAAGGTTGCTTTGGCTTTTCAAGATCTTTTGTGTTTCCATACTAATTGTGAAATTATTTGTTCTAGTTCTATGAAAAATACGCAGAGTTTGGTAGTTTCATAGGGGCTGTGTTGAATCTAAGATTGCTTTGGATAGTTTACTCATTTTCAGTATATTATTCCTTCCAACCCAAGAACAAAATGTATTTCTTTAACTATTTGTGTCATCTTTGATTTCTTTTATCAGTGTTTTATAGTTTTCTGTATACAGGTCTTTTGCTTCTTTAGCTAACTTATTCCTAACTATTTTATTTTATTATTATTATTTTTTTTTTTTTTGCTGCAATGGTGAATGAGATTGTCCTTAATTTCTCTTTCTGATGTTTCATTGTTGGTGTATAAGAATGTAAGGAATTTCTGTGTATTAATTTTATATCCTGTAACTTTACTATATTAATTTATTAGCTCTAGTAATTTTCTGGTGGCATCTTTAGGGTTTTCTATGTAGAGGATCATGTCATCTGCAAACAGTGGGAATTTTAATTATTTTCCAATCTAGATTCCCTTTATTTCTTTTTCTTCTCTGACTGCTATGGGTAAGACTTCCAAAACTATGTTGAATAGTAGTGGTAAGATTGGCTTATTTCTGATTTTAGAGGAAATGCTCTCAACTTTTTGCATTGAGGATAATGTTTGTTGTGGGTTGTCATATATGGCTTTTATTCTGCTGAGGTATTTTTCTTCTATGCCTACTTTCTAAAGAGATTTGATAAAAGAAAATTGCCAAGTGACAGCTTAATGAAGAAAAAGGAAACAATGATTTAAAAGGATGAAATACTCGTTCAGGGAAATATTCATAATAGTTTGTACATTCTTCTTTTTTTTAATTAGTTAACTGGTGGATAATTACTACACTGTGTACATTCTTTAAGAAAAGCATATGTGCATAAGACCATCTTCTATTAAAGTTGAATAATTCTATACTTTCTGGTGTTTTTATTCCACTTACTGAATGCATTTAAATAAAACCCAACCTTCAGGTTTCTGTTGAAGCCACTTACCCCAAAGTATTGTGAGGACTTATCATCTGGAAGAACAAAGTTGGAGCTATGATTCAAAATATACATCACCTACCTGGCCTATCTTGGTGGGGTGGGAGTTTTGTTTTGAAACTATTAATTATCTAACTGGCTCATGTACTCTCATTCATGTAGCATGCTTATAAATATTGACAATTGTGTAAATCATTATTATTTCTTACTTGTGGCTTTAGAGGATTATTGTATCTTTGCCCCCAAAAGTAAATTTCATGTGCATTTCTTAAGCTCTATTTTCAGATAAGAATAGCTTTCTACATTTATTGAAAGATTTTTTAATATAGTAATGGATAAACAGTCCAAAATGTATTTTTACTAATTTAGATTAATATATCTTGCTAATACATGCCTTTAGGAGATTTATTTTGGCTAGCAAAAGTCATTTTCCTAGGTCAAATGCAAAATAGATTCAAACATCAAGTACGTTTCCTGCTGCAACATTTTTTGCCGTCATGCTAATTGTGAGATTATCTTTGTGAGATGTTTCTCTGAACATAATTTATACAGTCAGCAAACACTCTCTGACATTTTCTATAATAACGTTGTTTAGGTGGCAAGTGAATTCACAGAATTCTATGGGTTGGTTCAGTTTCTCAGGGGTTTATCTACCACTTTATGAATCTTTCCTATATCCTGTCACCAAACCAAATTGTATGCAATTGTAAAGCAAATATACAATGATCACAGAGAAATATAATCCAAGAGCCAAAGAGTTCTGTAACCTAAAGTGACTAAAAAGTGTCATTAAGAAAAAATCTAATAAGAGAGTGTCTATAAAGTAGACAAATAACTTTATTCTAGTTTAGAGCACTTCTTAAAAATTTCGTCACGTCCAGACAGAAAAGATACTTTTCCATATAAACTAGCATTTCTTGGCTTTTAATTGGAACCATAAGTTACATTGTCTTTTGAATATTTGCTCATCAATAATTTTTTCTTAGTCTTCCCTGCTATTTGCTATTACTATATAAATTTTTTACAAGACACCACTTCTGTCAACTTCTGTATCCCTGAAATAGAATGCTTGAGCCACAGTGACAGGCAGACAATACCAGGGGAGTTATTCACACATTAGCTATCAGATGTGCTGCCAAAAGAAAAAAAAAAAAAAACAGTCTTCCTTGTCAGTGTCAATTATTTATTGTTTTGTTTCCAGAGCCATCATATACCACAGCTGTGGGATTTCTTTTGCAGATTATGGTCTGTTTCATGATTTAATGTCAAAGCAAACTTCATAGTAGAATAATACACATGAATAAATGTAGCCTTCAGATGTTTAGTATTTTTACCTTATTATCATCCTGTTTCCCCCCTTCTATCTAAATATCAATAAAGTAGCCAATCAACTTTGTTTTTAGCTCTTATTGAAATATGTTGAAGTGGTTAGTTTTCTCCACTAGCAAAAAGTATTTTCTATACATGATATAAAGACATTTGCTTTTAGAGGTGTTATTTTTATACCTTTGTGATGGTAACTTTATGTCTAGAAAGATTCAAAGCAGAAGTCAGAGCAGAAAAAAAATCAGAGAGCATCATAAAATTTAGTTATTAATTGTCCCCATGTATTGAGAGTCCGTTGGACTGCAAGGAGACCCAGCCAGTCCATTCTGAAGGAGATCAGTCTTGGCTGTTCTTTGGAAGGAATGATGCTAAAGCTGAAACTCCAGTACTTTGGCCACCTCATGAGAAGAGCTGACTCATTGGAAAAGACTCTGATGCTGGGAGGGATTGGGGGCAGGAGGAGAAGGGGATGACAGAAGATGGGATGGCTGGATGGCATCACTGACTCGATGGACGTGAGTTTGGGTGAACTCAGGGAATTGGTGATGGACAGGGAGGCCTGGCTTGCTGCAATTTATGGGGTCACAAGGAGTTGGACACGACTAAGCGACTGAACTAAACTGAACTGATAGCCACCAGAGTCAATATTTTCAATGTAAAGGTATTTGAAACTCTATCCCTACAAACACATTTTTATCAAACATAAGTTCTATCAAGAGCAGAAGCATTCATGTTTCAATAAAAATTAACATGCTAAAAATTATGTTTCACATAATTTTAACTCACAAATGGGCCAAGAATTGGCACTAAGACTGGAACTGATGAAAATATAAACCAAATAGCCAAAGTGTTATACATATCTGTTTCTATTTTGTTAATAATTTGCATAATTAATGTAAAATAATTATACATTATAACAATAAGACATTGGATTCTTATGAAGACATCACCAATTTAGGAAAATAAAGCTGGAAATGATGGTCACATAAAAAAGGATGGACTAAGGATCTCAATGGGATCATGATAAAAACAGTGGAAAGGGACTTACTACAGAAATGATGAAATAATTATTCACAGGAGAATAGAAGCAAGAGAGAGAAAGTAGTCAAGAGTTAATCCAACAATTCTTCTCTGATTAAAAGAGAAGAATGTAAAAGAATTTTACATCTGCTAAAACTATTGAAGTCGCTCAGTCGTGTCCGACTCTTTTGCAACCCCATGGACTGTACCCATCAGGCTACTCTGTCCATGGGATTTCCAAGGCAACAGTAGTGGAATGGATTGCCATTACCTTCTCCAGGGGATATTCCCAACCCAGGGATCGAACCCTGGTCTCTTGCATTGTAGAAAAACACTTTACCATCTGAGCCACCAGGAAAGTAATATAGTAAAAACTATATTACTAAATGAACCAACGTATTACACTATTTTTTCAAGTCATCTAAAAATTTGCAGGTATAAAAAAATCCAAAGAAATAAAACCTGCATGAGTTTTCCCTTTCTTGGTGAGCATACAATGGAGGAAGCTTTCCTATGTGAGTATTATATTAGAAATTGAGAAAAGCATTTGTAAGTGTATGGCAGGAAAACCAAGCAAACTTTGGACGAACCTACAGGGTGATGTCGCTGACTTGATGACATCACCAACTCAATGGACATGAGTTTGAGCAAGCTCTGGGAGTTGGTGATGGACAGGAAGTCTGGGCTGCTGCAGTACCTGGGGTCACAAAGAGTCAGATATGACTGAGCGACTGAACTGAACAGGCTGGTGTGTCATATTTAAATGTTAAGAACACCCAGAAGCAAGAAATGTTCCACTAAGTAAGGACAGGCTGAGGGTGGGGTTGCTCAATTTTGTAATTTTACAATAATTTAGTGTAATAACCACATGGCTATGATGTTTTGTGATCTCAAATGTCTCTGGTCCTGTGGGGTACTATGCATGAAAACTCAAAGACTCAGAATCTTAAAATCTCACTGATTCATGATTTCCTGTTCTTATTTCCCAGTCACCCCATTTTAAAGAAAAGACCTTAAGTCTCCAAGACTTCAAAATACAAACTTATCTCATTTTATTGCTCTTTAATTTATTACACTTTGTATATATTGCATTTTATACAAATTGAGGATTTGTGTTAGCTTTGCATTAGGCAAGTCTATTGGCACCATTTTTCCAAAGGCATTTGCTCATGTTGTGTTTATGTGTCACATCTTAGTAATTATAGAAATATTTAAAATTTTTCACTATTGTACATGCCATGATGATCAGCTGAGATCAGTGATCTTTGTTGTTAGTATTGCAAAATTGTTATGGCTCACTGAAGGATGATAGCATTTTTAGCCGTACAGTACTTTTTATTTAAGGCATGTCCATTTTTTATTTATTGCTATTGAACACATAGTAGGCAACAGTATAGTTCAAAAGCACCTTTTATACGCACCAGGAAACCAAAAACTTCATGTGCCTCATTTTCTTGTGATAGACCCTTCATTGCAATGGTCCGGAACAGAACCATTGAAGTTCCAGGATATCTCCATGGTATGACTGTGTTGTAATTTGAGATTTAAAAGCACAGGTATTCTCTCTTTGAAAGAGAAGACTGAACTCAAAAGTATTTTTAAACAAAGGTGAACAGGGTCTCACCAAAACCATGAGTCAATTACCACCCAGTTAAATTTCTGCTGTTAATGACATTAAAGCCCTTTGGCAGTGCAGAAAATTGAGAATGTATTGAAAACAGAGATTTTCTTAGACTCCTTGTTACTAAACCCATAGCAGAACTAAAAGGATAACTCCACTCCAGTGCTGCTCAATACCTAGCTAACTGGCTGGATCAAAGTACCATCCATATATACTGGTTATTAGGTTGCTTAACAAAAGGAAAGAGAATCAAAAGAATATGATCCCCACGTAAAAGCAGAACTAGACAATATAAACAATCCACACAGAACTCAAATGATGCAATCATGAATGAAGAATTTTAGCATATATATGAAATATATCTTTAAATTAGCATAAATATATTGAGATGAATTTCAGAAGAGACTTCAAAATTTCAAAAAGAACCAAATTGAAATTCTGAAATTAAGAAATATATCTGAAATTTAAAAAAAATCACAGGAAGAGGTTAACAGCAGAGTAAATGTAATATGAGATCAGTCAATAAAAATATCTAAACTGAAGAGCACAGAAAAAAAGTAATTGAAATGAACAGCATCTCTATGACTTCTGAAACAGTATCCCACAGTCAAACATATAATTGGAATAGTATATAAGAGATAATAAGGCAGAAAAATATTGATCGTTTTTTCAAATTTGATGAAAATTTGCAACCCATTAAGCCAGAGTATAGCAAACTACTAGACATGTAAATATAAAGAATATCATTCCTCAGCAAATTAGAGGCAAACTGCTGAAACCAGAGGTAGAAGTAGTCTTAAACATAGAAAAAGAATTGCATTTCACAAAGTTAAACAATGATAAGCAAAGTAGCATGTTGCAAACGCAAAACAATAGACAAAAATGCAAGTTTAAAGTGCTTAAAGGAAAAACAATAAAATAATAACCTGTCAACATGGAATTCTCTATACAGCAAACATGTTTCAAGAGTCAGATATCTTACTAAGATAAAGTGTCAGAAATTAGATTTCTCTTACTACCTGAACCACTAGAAGCACTGAATGAAATATGATTCATAAATAGGATATATGGCACAATTAGCACAAGTCATTGTTTATCAGGAAAGAAAGAGTCATGATCCCTGACAGATGGGAAACAAATCAAATGAGATTCTGCTTATCGGTGTTTCACAGTGGAGAAGGTTTACAAGGACATGCAGAGGGAAGACAGTCCCAGAAAGGACCTGTCACCACCCTGTTGAGACGATAGAGCTCATGTTGCAGTTTGGATATAAAATCATAATGCATCAGTTCAGTCACTCAGTCGTGTCTGACTCTTTGTGACGCCATGGACTGCACACACCAGACTTCATAATGCATTTGGGGATTTACAACATACATAGAGAAATATACATGGCAACTATAATGCAAAATATAGCAGTGAAAGGAATGGAATTATACAGTTTTCTAGGGAAAAAATGAAAATAAACTTAAGCCTAACCATATTAATTATTAATTTAAATGCAAATAGTCAAACATTCTAATTAAAAGGAAAACATAGGCAAACTTTCTGTAAAGCATGACTCAACCAGATGCTATGCACAACAAATGTATGTTAAAATAAAATAACATTAATTAAATGCGTCTCAAACAGACTGATAGAAAGGTGAAATTAAAAATAATAAGGATAAGAAAGATAGTGGAGCACTGTTAAATTGTTATAAAACAGCATGATAGACAAGAGTTTTATAAAAGAAAAAGTCTTCACTCTCAATAATGATAATGATTGATTTCTCAGGAAGACTTACCAGTTTTAATGGTGTAAAAACTAAGGACTGAGCTTAATTATACATAAAGCAAAACTTGATAGAAACAAAAAGAAGAAAAAAGATAAGTCTATAATCTTGGTTAGAAGTTTACAACACTCTCATCTCTATAAGTGAGATAAGAAGACATATTTAAAAGGTAAGAATATAGATGATAAACTACCCTAAGTGAAACTTTTAGAACACATAAAGCAAATAGAGAACATATTTTCTTCTCAAGTGCATGTAGAATAATCCCCATACTTTGGGCCTTAAAACAATACACTTCTAAATCAAAAATAAAAATGAAAAGGAAATTAAAGAAGATTAAATATCATGAAAATACAGCATATCAAATTGTGTGACATTCAAATAAAGTAGATTAAAAAGGAATTATACATTGAAATACATATATGATAAAAAAGAAATTATTAAAAATCAATGATTTTGTTTAAATCAGAAAAATCTAAATAATGAAGAGTAAATTTAAAAAATATAGTAAGTGGAGGAAGGAAATTTTGGAAAAAAAAAGATAGCTAAACAAAACAAAAATAAATGAGAAAAAAATCTAAGAAGCCAAAATGTGTTTTTAAGTAAGTTAATAAAATTGATAAGCTCATAGGTAGGAGATTCCCCTGGTGGTCTGGTGGTTAAGAATCTGCGTTCCAATGCAAGAAATGCAGTTTCAATCCCTAGTCAGGGAACTGAAATCCCACAAGACAGAAAACTAAGTTAGAAATCTAACCACACACGCCACAAACCACTGAGCCCACACACTCTGGACCCTGCACCACAACCAGAGAGAAACACATGTGCCATAATGAAAGATCCCACATACCACAACTAAAACAAGATGGAGCCATAAACAAATAAATATTTAAGGGAAAAAGGAAAACATGGTTAATATGACAAAGAGAGAAAACATATTACCAATATCAGAAATGAAAAATGTCATATCACTACAGACCCTAGACATACTTTGAGATATAAAGGAGATATTATAAATGCCTTTGTGCTAATAAGTATGGCAATTTAGATAAAATGTATAAATCATTTGAAGAAAACATGTACATAAACTGATAAAAAAAAATAAAAGAAACTATATATCATTTCTAAAGTGAATCTGAAAATATGAATTTAAGACTATGTCAAAAAGAAAAATTCAGACTCAAGTGGCTTCAACAATGAATTCTAGACTGCCTTTTAGGAATCCTTAGTTTACATAAACATTTTCTTACACACACAAAGTCCTTATTTTACACCAATTTTCCTGAAAATTTTATTTCAATTTATAAGACTATCTAATTCTAATGCTCAAGATAAGCAAACCTATTAAAAGGGAAGCAATTCATAGACTGATACTATTCTTGAAGAAAAATGCAAAAATCTGCAATACTATTTTAGCACATTGAATAAAGAAATATAAATATATGCCACATTATGACTAAAATGAGTTTATCCCATCAATGAAAGTTTGGTTTAAACAGTAAAAAAAAAAAAAAAAAAAAGCAAACATGGAGTCCCTCTACCAGACAGGTTTATGAGAAGATCACCAGACCCAGTACATGCAAAACCAACCATAACTCATCAAGATTATTTTTAGTGTCTAGAAATTATAACAGAGCCAATTAAAAAACATTGATTTAAGAAAATCTCTTAAATGTCAGTAATAACAGTAAAAATCTTGGCACTTGAGTCAAATCTGGTTCTTACTTCCAGAAGTAAGAACTCACCCAGCTCCTCACAAAAACTCCACTCTGGACTATATGGCTGAAAAGACAAGCCTTCTTCTACTCTAAGCTCAATTCTAGGGATATGGAATTTCAATGGAAATGACAAACATTTCTAATCTCCACCAGCTTTACATTGCAGAGGTGAAATTCCTAATAAGGGTGATTAACAGGTTGAGGGTTCCCTGTCACTCATCCCCGTCTCATAGCATGGAGGCATGACACCTGGTATGTCATGGTAGAATGCTGTAGGTCCAATAATGTTTAACCAGAGGTTCCATATCAACAGAGGCAAGAAAAGAGCAAAGGCTACTGTAATTTGCTTGTAAAATGGAATTGTTATATATGTTCCTAGCTGCAAAATAATTATTAAGGATTTTGCTGAGAGTAAGAGGAAGTCCATGGGAACAAAAAACTGATTCTTTCAATAAATTTACTGAAAATATGTGTGGGGAAAATTGTGACATGTGCAAAGAAGCAAGAAAGACTACATCACTTCAGTTCAGTTGTTCAGTCTGATTGGACTTTTTGCAACCCCATGAATCACAGCACACCAGGCCTCCCTGTCCATCACCAGCTCCCAGAGTTTACCCAAACTCATGGCCATCGAGTCGGTGATGTCATGCAGCCATCTCATCCTCTGTCATCCCCTTCTCCTCCTTCACCCAAATCCCTCTCATCATCAGGGTCTTTTCCAATGAGTCAACTCTTCACATGAGGTGGTCAAAGAACTGAAGTTTAGCTTCAGCATCAGTCCTTCCAAATAACAACCGGACACAGTTAGAATGGACTGGTTGGATCTCCTTGCAGTCCAAGGGACTCTCAAGAGTCTTCTCCAATACGATAGTTCAAAAGCATCAATTCTTTGGTACTCAGCTTTCTTCACAGTCCAACTCTCACATCCGTACATGACCACTGGAAAAACCATAGGCTTGACAAGATGGACCTTGTCAGCAAAGTAATGTCTCTGCTTATAAATATGCTATGTAGGTTGGTCATAACTTTTCTTCCAAGGAGTAAGCATCTTTTAATTTCATGGTTGAAATGACCATCTGCAGTACTTTTGGAGAACAAAAAAATAAAGTCTGTCACACCTCCACTGTTTCTCCATCTATTTGCCATAAAATGATGGAGTCATATGCCATTATCTTCGTCTTTTGAATGTTGAGCCTTAAGCCAACTTTTTCACTCTCCTCTTTCACTTTCATCAAGAGGCTTTTAGCTCTTCACCTTCTGCCATAAGGATGGTGTCATCTACATACCTGAGGGTATTGATATTTCTCCTGGAATCTTGATTCCAACTTCTGCTTCTTACAGCCCAGAGTTTCTCATGATGTACTCAGCATAAAATTTAAATAAGCAGAATGACAATATACAGCCTTGACGTACTCCTTTTCCTAATTGGAACCAGTCTGTTGTTCCATGTCCAGTTCGAACTGCTGCTCCCTGACCTGCATATAGATTTCTCTAGAGTCAGGTCAGGTGGTCTGGTCTTCCCATCTCTTTCAGAATTTCCACAGTTTACTGTGATCCACACAGTCAAAGGCTTTGGCATAGTCAATAAAGCAGAAGTAAATGTTTTTCTGGAACTCTCTTGCTTTTTTGATGATCAAGCAGATGTTGGCAATTTGATCTCTTGTTCACATATTGCTGAAGCCTGGCTTTGGGAATTTTTACTTTAGTAGCTTGTGAGATGAATGCAATTGTGTGATACTTTGAGCATTCTTTGCTATTGCCTTTCTTTGGGATTGGAATGAAAACTGACCTTTTCCAGTCCTGTGGCCACTGCTGAGTTTTCCAAATTTGCTGGCATATTGAGTGCAGCACTTTCATAGCATCATCTGTCAGGATTTGAAATAGCTCAACTGGAATTCCATCACCTCCACTAGCTTTGTTCCTAGTGATGCTTTCTAAGGCCCACTTGACATCACATCCCAGGATGTCTGGCTCTAGGTGAGTGATCACAACATCGTGATTATCTTGGTCATGAAGATCTTTTTTGTACAGTTCTTCTGTGTATTCTTGCCACCTCTATTTAACATCTTCTGCTTCTGTTAGGTCCATACCATTTCTGCCTTTTATCGAGCCCTTCTTTGCATGAAATTTTCCCTTGGTATCTCTAATTTTCTTGAAGAGATCTCTAGTCTTTCCCGTTCTGTTGTTTTCCTCTGTTTCTTTGCATTGATTGCTGAGGAAAGCTTCTTATCACTTCTTGCTATTCTCTGGAACTCTGCATTCAGATGCTTTTATCTTTCCTTTTCTCCTTTGCTTTTCACTTCTCTTCTTTTCACAGCTATTTGTAAGGCCTCCTCAGACAGCCATTTTGCCTTTTTCATTTCTTTTTCTTGGGGATGATCTTGATCCCTGTCTCCTGTACAATGTCACAAACCTCTGTCCATAGTTCATCAGGCACTCTGTCTATCAGACCAAGTCCCTTAAATCTATTTCTCACTTCCACTGTATAATCATAAGGGATTTGATTTAGGTCATACCTGAATGGTCTAGTGGTTTTCCTTACATCCTTCAGTTTAAGTCTGAATTTGGCAATAAGGAGTTCATGATGTGAGCCACAGTCAGCCCCCGGTCTTTTTTTTTTG